>OX376372.1:133478200-133531190 GCA_947369275.1 Nemotelus nigrinus
GGAATTTTTCAACCCCATGTGTGCGCTAGGTGCCTCAAAAGAGAACGGGAAAATTTGAAAATGTTTAAATTGCGATGGCTTTTGATTGAACTTTTTAAATACTTTGAAACTTTAACAACATATTGGTATTATCAATTTGTAAATTTGTGTAGCTTTTAATGCGCATGTTGGCAATCCTGTAGCAAGTGCAGGCGCGGCAAATTAAAACCTTTAAATCGTCGAATCTCCCGGAAAATTATCGATTTTTGAAATAAAAGCCACTCATAAATAAGTTTTATGCTTTGTCGCTATAGCCAAAGTGAACTTTAATACGGGCACACGGTGAACTTTAATAGCCAAAGTGAACTTTAATACGGGCACGCCTGGTAACCCTTTCCCAATTTGGCTATATTTTTAGCATCAAAAACTTCTGTTCATGGAAACTCTCGATTTGATTATCAGAATTAATTGAATTGCAGAATGTATTGATCTTAGATAGAACCAGGTGTGAAAGAAGCGATTATGAAATGCAGGCAATTTTGTGCAAGTGATGTCATCTTGAAAAATTACTAAGAAAAATAAGTGCTTTTGGCCCTATAAATTCTGATCCAGTCATTCAATTTTGACAAATTTTGGCAGAAATTTGGTTGAAAAATTCGGTTGGAGCTACCAGCTATGGTAATTTTGGTGTCTTAAATTTTGATATTTCCCGAGGAAAATAAAGCTATTTGCTGTATAGCTTCCAGTACAGTCATGGTATCATAATGAAATTTAAATGGCAAATTAAATTTATTGTTGGCAATATTCAGTAGACATTTAAGTTCAAAACAATGAAAGGGTTGCCAGCTATGGTTGCTTTTGTTTTTTTTTTGAAATTCCTTAAATAAGCGATTTTAGCATAGAATTTTCAAATCGTAGTGATCTTATAGTGAAAATAAACACCAAATATTAAGATCTACAAAATTTGAAAACTTTTGCGAATGGTTATCCCAAATTTCTTTGCATCCCTATAGCTTCCAATACAGTCATCGGATCAATACGAAATTTGCAGAGCAGGTTGACTTCAACGTAAGGCAGATGCGACATATTTTTGGCTTTGGTGCTAGTTAAGGTCTGCTAGCACTAGGCTTTTTGTAATTGTCGTTCCAATAAATGCTTGTATTCAGTATTTTCATCGCAAACATTTGCAATGAAAATAAGTAAACATTGTTAAAATTTTCTAAGCTCTGGACATTTTTCGGATGACAACCCCAAACATCTTTCTACAACAGTAACTTTTGATAAAGCCACCGAAATTAAAACAAGCTTAGATTAGAAGTAGTGGTAGAATTCACACTCAAAATCTGCACAAATCCTCTACTGTTCTTCGAACTTTAGTGTTTCTAGCGGTTCTGATGCGCTAAGGTTTTTGTTTCTTAGCTCGGGTCGTACAAAGTTTGTATTAGCACTTGTTTCAACAGGGAATTAAGAGGTTTTGCTACTCCCTAGTTTTATTTTCTTAGTAAGGAATACTAGAGTAATACTGAGCTATTAACATTGGTTTTGTGGACGGTGGTCGATTGAAAGTTCAAATCTTTGGCTTTGAAGTATGATATTTAGGCTTCAGGTTGGCCTTTGTAAGGTCAGCATCTTGTGAAAACCACCCTTAACTCTTTGTCCAAATACATCTAATGTTTGATTTTGTTAGACTTTTTAAAGAACTGCTCACTATAAGCGATGAATAGTCTTCGATTTTGAGAATAGTTTGCGATTGAGGAGAAATGGTTGTTAACATTGGAGTAATTTTCGTCAAGAGACATATTCCTTTGCTTTAAGGGACTAAGCTGATACTCTAAAGTGCGAATAACTCTTCTACTGGCGTAATGTAGAGATAAACATACTTTTGAGATAACCAGTTGTCATTAAATATGTTGTAGGAAATAAATTCCGTAGCTGCCAGCCCTCTTATTTTCTGGACAACCCACAGTAGAATTGCTCAAAATAACGGTTTTCTACGAAAAATAGCTAAATCGTATAAGTTGCTTTCCAAATCATGCACTCAGGAAATGTATTCAGTAAGGTTCCCCTCGAACATCGGTAAATGCTGGAAAGAATCTGGCAATTTACAGACTTCGCTCAATTTATCTTCCGTGCTTGGACTACAAGGAAGAAGTTTTGTGGTTACAGTTTGTGCATACCCACTCTGGGTCTCCTCTTACCTCTGGAGGCTGAAAGCAATGCCCTTTGATTAATTGATAAGAGCATTCACCGCTCCAGTTTACTGACGAATATACTCTTGGATTACTTCTATTCTTGGAACCAACCATAGTTTTTCAATTGACTGATAATACATTTCGTTGTTCAAGTTTGAAATTATACTCCCTTCCCGTATTAGTAGGATTTGCTTACTTGATCAATATTATGTCACAAATAGCAAAAAAGGATATTCTGTGTGCTGTTATAAGAATAAATACCATTGCGTGGTTACCCATGTATTGGGTTTTCCTTTTAGTCACTGTTTAGTTTTTGCTTCACAGCCACCTCATTGTGGTACAACTTCACTACAGTAAATCAGTTACGGGCATGAAAAGTTTTAAAAACTCAACTTTGAACGATTCTCATTACCCCTCCGTTCTTCAGCTGGGGTTTTCAAACCGCGTTACTAGAACCATTTACGGCTATACGGGAAAAATTTTTCCGACTCGGATCAGATTTAAGGAAATTTTAAGCTTGATATGTCTCACTGATCAACTAAGATTTCAACGATACTGCTCGTACGTCTGATATCGTCGTGCTTAATCAATCTAGCCTTTGAATTTCGTTTTCATCCAAGCAAATTTGCAAGATTTAGGAGACATTAATCACCATAGCTGGCAACTCTATTCTAGTTTTTCAGTCAAATTTTTAACAAATGTTAATCAAAGTAAGACCCAAGTTCTCGTTGAATTTTGTTAAAATCTGATGGCTGAATCGGAAGCTATAGGCCAGAAACCGGTTTTTTAGTGATTTTTCAAGATGGTACAACTGCCACAGGATTGCCTGCATTTCAAAATCACTTATTTCAGACTTGGAAGTAGTAAGAGTGGACCACTTGCCAGTTCTTCATATAAAAATAATTCCTTTTGTTTGTTTAGAATCGTTGCAAAATTTCCGTGGGAGCGGGAGGGTACATTGCTGGTGTACGTTGTTCGAGGAGAGGAGATATATAAGATTTTTAAGGTGTGCTTTGTTGATGTTTTGTTGCTCGTTTAGATAAACGCTGATTTTTCGTGCGAATCGCCATAAAAAATACATGGGGCAAACGAGTTAAAGTTGTCCAAATCGTAGTGCATTTTTAAAAGTTTTTCGCCGCCAAATAGGACAGGTTCTTCATACAAAAATCGAGGGTTTTTTTAGTTTTGTAGACAAAAATTTTTTGTTTGAGGCGTTTGTTGGGTTGACAGGTTTTTGGTGTAGCAGTTTGGTTGCTGGTAGTTGTGACCTTGATATCTGGTGCATGGTGCATTGGGTATTGGTGTTTGGAGCGTTGGCCTCATGATCTTAGAACTCGTAGTATTGGTGCTTGTTTCTCTTTGGTTTTAGAATGCCCAGTTGCTTAATGCGATTGTTTGATTATTAAAATTGCATACTTTAAACTTGTGAGAAATGCTGATCAAGTTCGCTTCATAGTAATCAAAAAACTTGTCTCGTAGTACTACTACGATGAATTTAGCTTGTATAATTTTAGAAATCGATATCAATGAGAAATGAATGAACTCGCGTGCTGAACCAGTTATGAGCTTAGTCATTTGTAAAACAGATAACAGACATCGATGAATGTTTGAATACATTTGAATTGATTACGGAGCAATAACAATGCATTCATGAAAGCGAAAGTGGAATGTAAACAAACTGAAAACAAGCTGAAATGTGGATAAGAATAGAATTTCAATTTCATTGAATTGGGATGGCAATGCTAATGAACTCCGGTCTAATTTCGAAATGAAAAGCGGTTTGTATGTACAAGCAGACTAAGATATTTTTATTGTGATGTGAATATATTGATATTTTTTTAGATTTGATAATATTGATATTGTTATTTCTTGCATTTCATTTTTGTTTTGCTCTTTAAAAAAGCAGATTAAGATGTTTAAATTGTGGTATGAAATAAAATTATTTGCATATTTTTTTTTTTTTATATGGAAAAATAATTGTAAAGAGAAACAGCTTCACATATGACTTCTCCGAGAATTATTCCCAATCCAACACATTTTAATATGTTTAAAAGATAGTATTCTGTTTTTGAATAATTTTGTGATGTTATAGGTTTATTGTAGGGTCCACAGACGTCTTTACCGTTGGCATAGAAACAATCTGGTGACAATCGTAGATGTTCACTATCGACAGGATCTGTTAGTGTATTTAAAGCACTCATTGTTAGGGAACAAAAGTAGCATTTGACGTGATCTTTAACATTGGTGTAGAAAAATCCACTTTGTGCAAGCTTCAGAGCCTTCCTTTCATCGATCTTTAACTTCGTAAAAGTTTTGAGGCGGTCGTATTCACGCTTTAAATCTAACATTTTCACTAAAATCTTCATAGGTTACAGCACGTCTTTTATACTGATCCATGTATTGTGCTGAGATGGAAAGCCAAGCCGGTCTAATTTCGAAATGAAAAGCGGTTTGTATGCACAAGCAGACTAAGATATTTATTGATATTGATGTTTTTTTTTACATTTTGTTTTTGCATTTTTATTTTTATAATATTGACAATATTGAATTTTTTGTTAACATTTTATTTTTGTTCCTCGAAACGTATTTTTAAGAAACCTCCTTTAGTTTCGTCCTTCCCCTCGTAGATGAAGTAGAGGTTTGTGATATTTTGGTTCAACTGGCTGGCATCCTTCTGTGTTTTCAATCCGTTGGCGAAACGTACAGGCAGGAAATAATATTTATCCTCTTCGAGATGCATCGCTACCCGGCTCCCATATTTAGTCTTCAAGAGCTTGAATTCTCGAAATTTGTATTTTTTTCCCTCCTCCAGCATGCTGGTTGTTAGCAAGGTATCAACATTACCCTTGCCGATTGCATTTAGTAGGGATGCCTATAAAAAATAGGAAGATGAGATATAGAATGAAACATAGAATTGGTTATATCAGAAATTACAATTTAAAGCAAAACTTACCATTTTTACACTCTTTTAGTTAACTGGTGCTTCTGATTGACTTTTACTAAAAACAGTTGATTTTATATATGATTTTTCGGAACCAGTTTGACACATATTGAGATTAAAACAACATTCCATGCAGTCATTGTTTTCAGTGGAACAATTTTTTTTTTTTCAAAAGTGTCATCGTAAATAAAGATTTATAGCGAATAAATTCATAAAATATATTGCACAAATTTTAAAAAATCTTGATCAAATTAATAGTGCAACTTTGCACCAATGTTGAAAATTTATCGAGAAATAATGTGAATTAACTGCTGCCGTGTGCTCAATAAAATATTTCTGTGGAATTTATGGGATAAAATACTCGTTATCATTTCGATGCAACTTTGTTACAAACTTGAAATAATGTGTACTAAGTGACATCATGCACTTAGCGAAATATTTTTCTGTGGAATTTTTATGGGATAAAATACTCGTTATCATTTCGATGCAACTTTGTTACAAACTTGAAATAATGTGTGCTAAGTGACATCATGCACTTAGCGAAATATTTTTGTGGAATTTATGGGGCGCCATCATTTCAATATAACTTGTTTGCAAACTTGAAATATGCATTAACGAACTAAGTGCATTAACTGTCACCAAAAGTTAATAAAAAACTATGTCTGGGACTTAGGTGATAAAATACGTATTATCATTTCAACCAGGATCTTGAATTCATATATAAACAGTGTAGTGTTATCGACGAATATAACAGTTTACTTCTTGCCGTCTTACAGGTATAGTGTTTATAGTATTTAGTATTTATAGGCTTTACTCTATAGTCTTAAGATACATCTTTCGGTTCTATAGGAATTTTTTTCAGTTTTTGGTGTACAATTATTAAACACTATACTGGTAGGAAACAATATTCTCCAGGTAACATCGAAACCAATATTCTCGGTAAGTACTTATGTTTCATCATATTTTTAACCTTTTAATTATATTTTTATAAATTTTTGTAGTTTCTTTACAGATAACCTGAAGCCAACGAAGTATCCAACTGTAGAAAGTGTGAAGCCGCTACTGAATTAGCCAGCTGCAGGAAGGAGAGTGTAAAATAAAAGCAGTAGACTATTGAGCCAGTTTCAACCTAGCTGATTAAAAAATGAATGTAGCTGATATAGTGAAACATTTAGAGGAAACATTAAATTCCTCGCCTGACTTTTTTTTAACCTCTCTGAATGTTCTTTTAAGAGAAATCAGAGAAAATTCAATGTGTCTTTTTGAAGCACACAATTATTCTTTATTACGGCTAGTGATAAGATATTCGGTTATAAAAAGTGTGCCGTTATCTCACAAGGTACTAAGTGAAAGTTTAACTTTCTTGAACCGAGGTTCAGGGTCTTTATCTTCGAATTCAGGTAAAAGAATCTGGCCGTTTATCAACCAAAGTGGTTCTGGTGAGAGGAAAACCAATGATTTTAATTGTGGATATTCAACTTTGTCTAAAGAAGACACATTTTTTGAGAAGTTTCATTTACAAGGTGTTAAACTAACTTTTCGTGTAAAACAATTTGAAAATTGGAGAGAAGACCCTTCTCTTGCACTGGAAAATACTTTCGACAACATTATTAAAGATGTGATTGCAAATTCAGTTAAAGGAAGTAAGATTGGTTTCACAATATCACTGCCTAATTCTCCTGATGTAAAGGCAATATGGTGTAGTTTACGACCAATTGATGAAGTTAATGGTCGATTTATTCTGGGATTAATTTCAAACGTAAACCAGTCTAATAGTGTGTTTCTTTCGGATGAAGTAATGGATCTAAATGTACAGATAGTGAATTTTCCTTCAGGAGGGGGGAGAACAGTTGATAAATTTGTCGATGAAAATAAATTTCTCGCTAAGAAAAAATGTGTTGTTGATGTGAGTATACAAAATAGCACTGATTGTCTCCCGCGAAGCATATGCTATGCTATTGCAATGATCAATAGTGGTAATAGAGCTGTAGCAACGGCTAATTCACTTCATAAATCTACAAAACTGTTATGTAAAAATTCTGGTGTAACTGTAAAACAGGACGGTTGTGGACTTGACGATCTTTTCAAAATTCAAAAGTTTTTAACGGAGTATTCAATAGTGGTATTTGATGATTTTAAAAATGCAGCTTCTATTTTATTTAAAGTTCCGCTTCGAAATCAATCGGTGCAAAAGATTTACTTATACTATTCAAAAGAAAAGAGACATTTCTGTGTGATTAAGAGCCTTTCAGCATTTTTCGATAAGAACTATACATGTAGCACTTGTGACAAAGTTTTTAATACCACGAATCACAGATGTAAGTTGAAATGCTCCTATTGCAATTCTTTACCGATTTGCGGTTTTTCGGCGTTGATGCTGAAATGTGAGAAATGCAATCGTTCATTTAGGGGTGTAGGTTGTTACAATAATCATCTTCAGAACAAAATTAAACAAAAGACTGTCTGTGACACTTTCAAGATATGTGTGATGTGCACTAAATTCCTAGATTTCAGAAAAACTCAAACAGAAAGTCATAAATGTAATGATTACAGGTGTTATATATGTTTTAAAACTGTTCCGGCGGAGCACCTATGTTTTATTAAACCGTACAAAAATAAGGCTGATCGTAAATTTCTCTTGATCTTTTTCGATTGTGAAAGCACTCAGAATAATCAGTATGAGAAAAACTCTACTTCTTACCTTCATGTTGTCAATCTAGTTGTTTCACAGCAGCCATGTTATAAGTGCTATGCACAGACGGATATTACAAAAGATTGCGAAATATGTGGTGTAAGAGAGCACATTTTCCGGCACACTGATACGCAAAGAGATGTTATTGAAAGCTTTGTAGACTATTGTCTAATGACTCGCCCTCATTTTAGTTATGTTATTTGTATCGCACATAATTTACAGGGGTACGATGGACACTTTTTAGTGCCGGAACTAGTAAAAAGAAAAGTAAAAGTTGAGCCAATAATGAATGGAATGAAGATTATGAAATTGAGCTGTGGTCAAGTAACATTTATTGATTCGCTTAATTTCTTGGCTTTTTCGCTCTCCAAATTTCCCAGTGTCCTTGATATAAAAAATTATGAAAAAGGTTATTACCCTTACTATTTCAACACATTAGAAAACATAAATTATGTTGGTAAATATCTTTCGCCTGAAATGTTTGGCTGTAATGCAATGAGTGTGAAGGGTAAAGAGTACTTTTTCGAGTGGTATAAATCGACTTCTCATGGGGTTTTTGATAACAGCAAAGAATTGCTGTTATACTGTAAGAATGATGTCAACATTTTACGTTTGGGCTGTAAACGTTTCATGCAGGAATTTATGAATATATCCCAAGTCAATCCTTTTGTTGAGACTTTAACTATCGCATCAGCATACATGTTAGTTTATCGAAAAAATTTTTTGGAAAAGGATGTTTTGGGTGTGATGCCAAAAACAGGTTATTACAAGTCTCAAAACCAATCTCGTATAGCTATTAAATGGCTTATATGGAAAAGCTCCGAGCTCAATGATGAAATTGTTTCATCGAACAATACAGGTGAGGTGAGGTTAGAGCGAGGTGGATTTTACGTAGATGGTTTCCACTTCAAAACAAATACCGTATATAAATTTTTCGGATGTTTCTATCATGGATGTAAGGAATGTTTTAAAATTCAAGAGCATTCATCAAGTTTCAATCAGGATACTTTAGATCAGAGATATGAGGCTACAATGAGGAGAATTGAGTTGATAAAGTACAATGGCTGTAAGTTAGAGTATATATGGGAATGTGAATTCGTAAAATTTTCAAAAGAGAACCCTCACATCAATACAAAAATCGATGAACAGTGCCGAGATGTCAATTCTCCCCTAACCCCACGTGATGCACTATTTGGTGGTCGTTCTGAAGTGTTTAAATTGTATCATAAAGCCAAGGCTAATGAAAAGATACGCTACCTTGATTTCACGAGTCTGTATCCTAACATTAATAAATACGCTCCTTATCCAATAGGCCATCCTAAAATCTTTCGCTTCGACAATATACCTGAAAAAGAAGATGTGTTATCAATGCATGGTTTTATCAAGTGCCCCATTATTCCTCCTATGGATCTATTTATCCCTATATTGCCCTTTAAGACCCATTCCAAATTGTATTTCTCATTATGTAGAAGATGTGCAGAGACAAACAGAATTACCTTATGTGATCATGATGATTTGGAAAGGGAATTTACCGGTACTTGGGTTATACCTGAGGTAGCACTAGCTGTTAGTAAAGGCTATAGAGTACGTAACATTTTTGAAGTTTGGCAATATAATTTTACCAAACATGATTCGGATACCAAAACAGGAGGTTTGTTCTCGGAATACGTCAACACCTTTTTGAAAATTAAACAAGAGTCGAGTGGATGGAGTGGTGAACACTTATCCGAAGTAAATCGAGATAATTTTATAGAGTCATATAGATTGAAAGAAAACATAAGTTTAAGTAAGGAGCAAATTAGTAAAAATGCTGGTAGACGAAATACAGCAAAGATGGGTTTAAATTCTTTGTGGGGGAAATTTGCCCAGCGAGAAGATCGAACTCATACAAAGGTGTTCCATAAGTTCAAAGACTTTTGTAATTTCATACAGTCACCGGGACTGGAGATATGTTCGGTTTATCCAATAAATAATGATACTGTCTGGGTTACTTGGAAATACTCCGTGGAAAATTTGAAGACATTACCTCATGTCAATATTCCTATTGCTGCATATACTACTACATTTGCAAGACTTAAGCTTTTTCATGTATTAGAAAAGATCAATAAATCTATACTTTATTGTGATACTGATAGCTTAGTATTTATAGATAACAAAGAAGATCCTTTACCACTACCCATGTCTGATTTCTTAGGTGATTTGACTAATGAAATTGAATGCTTTGGTCCGAATGCATATATTTCTGAGTTCGTAAGTACAGGTCCAAAAACTTACGGTATGAAAATTGAGACAGTGAAAGGTAGTGAATATATCACAAAATGTAAAGGAATACCGATAAATTTCGAAAATTCTAAGGTTGTAAATTTTGAGCGTTTGAGAGGTTTAGTTGTTGATGATGATGAAATAGTTTGTATGACTAATGAAAAAAAGATCAAACGCATGCGTCTAGGCATTTTTGTTTAAGCCCCTGAGACAAAACGTCTCCGTTTCAGATTTGACAAAAGAGTAGTAGTAGAAGGATATTCTACTTATCCTTACGGTTTCGAAACAAAGTCCTGTATTTAAGATTGTTTTAAATTTGTTATTTTTAAGTTACATAAAATATAAGAAACAATTAGAATTCTTATGTTTGAAACCTAAAAGCAGTAACACACACACATATTTAATTAAGATGTAATACCAATTTTTGTGTGAGAAACTTTGTAAAAGCGTAAAAAAGTTAATTATGAAAACAACATATAAATAATTGCATTTTAGTGTAGAAATAATTGTATTTTTTAGTTAAGTAACAAATATTTAAATATCAAAGACAAAGCTATTTTTTATTTCATTTCAAACTTCACTTCCATACAGCCAGGATGGATACATTTATTTTCGATATTCAATTCGTGTGTGGGAACAATGGTCAATATTTTGCTAAAGAGCTGACAATAGTACCTTTCGAATCAACTGTACCTACGGTTTATTACTTCTCCCTACCTTATCCTTATCAGGAGCTATGTGGAAAAGTGCGAAGGCAAAACGACTTTGAAGTGAAAAATATCAATGTTTTACGCTGGTATGACGGTGAAATTAGTTACAGCAACCTTCCGAAAATTTTGGCGAAGTTTAACAAATCAACGATGTACGTAAAAGGGGAAACGAAGGAGAGGCTTCTAAGGAAATATTTACCTGTTGCAAGAATTGTACAGATGGGAACACCAAAACTGACAGAACTCAAGAATTTCAAGACCATCTGCAGAATTCATGACACACTTCCGGTGACAAGATGTGCTGCGCAAAATTGTGTGAATCTTTACATGTATTTTCTTATAAATAGTCAATATTATTGAAATACAAACATTTTTTTCTTTTAACATCAATTTATTTCATTACATCAAAAATAAGGTTACCGCTACACAATATTGGAAATTCATAAAAAGCCTAGAGTAATTAATATGGATATAAGATGTTCGAGATGGTATAAAAAAATCGTCGTTTTTCAGCTTCAAAAGATCCTTTTCCCTGCATCTATTACAGTACTGTTCGTAATACTCCTTCACATATTCCGAGGCAAGGTTGTTGTGGTGCATGACGATATTGAAAAAATCCATCATCTCGAACAGTTTGAATAGCTCCAGATGTTTGAGTGTTATGCTGCTACTACCTATAGGTATCTGATACCGTTTTAAAAGTCCCATTTGATTCTCCGGATATTCATCGCCTGTTGTAGCCTTCAAATCGTTGAGGTAATTGTAGAGTGAAATCCATTGACTGTAGTCAATTACCAGTGGGAAACGTCCATGGTAGTGGAAGATTGTCTTCGCCTGAAATGTCTGCGGGTCAAATCCGAGTGTGACCCTACGATTATGGCATCCATCCAGGTAATAAGTATAATTCAGTAAGGCGTCTTCATTGCACGGAACTTGTGATTTGGGAATCGTTTTCGTTCTTGACTTCTTCTCCTTGCAGTTTGATATGATGTTAGAAGGTTCGACTTGGGATGATTTCACAACTTTTTTCTTCTTCTGAACAAGTTTCTTCTTAGAAGTTTGTGTTTGCTTATTAGCGGACTTTTCAGCAACTGACAACATCCTTTTAAATTGTAAAAGACACAACTATGGTTTCGATGGTTTGATCACGCTGCTTTTATATCTCCGACCTCCTGTCTGCAGGTCTGATTGAAGTACTCCCCACCATTTTGCAAAGAGGTCTTCAAATAAATTTTCCGGAATAGATCAACTATTTCACCATCATTTAAACTATAATCTGTAGAGGAGAACCGGTTCAGAAATGTTTTGAAGCTCCTGCCACTGCAACGAAAATAAAGAAAAACACCGCAATACTGTCCGCATGTGGTTGAGAACGCACTCTGTAGCCTCTGACTATTATTTACGAAAACTTTACTATTGTATCGAAGAAATCTTTTGAAGTATCTGTTAGTAGGATATTTACTGAAAGAGTCAAAGTACTCGATAGGTCAATTTCTATAAATGTAAAAGGCCACCCAATGCGTGCCACTTTTATGAGCTGGATCTGTATTCGCAATAATACAAGCAGGTTTCTTCATTTGACGGGGTAAGTGATCGCACGGGAAAACGCCCTTGAAAAATCTTTTAGTAACATGATTTCGCTTTGGTGAGCTATCAAGTTCGATCGTGTTCATTCCTGTTCTTAAGAGGTGATTGCTTCAAGTTTAATGATCCTTGTACGAGGCGTAACGTAGCTCTGAAGGAATTCCTTTGCTGGCTCCCCATGTACGAAAATAGTTGAAAACTTTGCAAGGGTTTTGATAAGATCCTCATCCAGACGCTTAAGTTCAACGTTTCCAGACACACCAGTATGATCTGTAGTGCTAGCTGCTGATGTAGGATATTTGTGGATTATATCCATAATTTGGGACTAGAATTGGGGCTAGAATTGGGACAAAAAATGGGATTATTCCCGAGTAAGTTAGATTAAAACCCGATTTAAGTATTTTTTGTACGGGAACCTGATTATCGATTTGAATTTGAAGTTATTATTAGGACTAGGTGCACATATACTGGGCTAGGCTAGGAATACGGGTCAATTCGGGATTAGTTTCGAATGAGATTGGGATTAACCTTCGGAACTGAGCATCAAAGTTAGGCGAACGGGGGTTAGATCGGAATTGGAACTCAAGGTTAAACGCGGAAGCTCGTAACGGGCTCGGCACGCGTGAAAGGATTTCCGGTAAATCCTTTTCTGGTAATGGGGAAGCTGTTACGTGGTAACATACACTACTTAAAACGCGCCAACATGCGAACATCCGACAGGTATTAATCCCGAGTAGATTAAACGAAAGTCACAAACCGAGTTGTTACAAAAAAAGAGGCAACCTTTCCCTGTGAAAAAGGCTGCTCCCATATATTTCGCGGAGCCACCACTCAATCTAATAGGCTACAAATGTAACCACCACTCAGTAGGGCTAATAGTCATCGCAGCGACCGACCATTGGTATGTACTGTTCGGCCACTGACGATGTAGATTTAAGTTTAACATACGTATAAGAAGCAACCGACTATTGGCACTTTCATGCCCGCCACGATAGACTTCCCGAGAAGTCAACCCGATAAGACATCAAATATCGAACACTATCCAGAACACACATCAGACGAAACAGGTACTCACCTGAATAAGGCCTCCAAAGCCATGAATTGGTGCTGATCAGCAACCATTCTTCGACCACTGGAATCTACGGTGCCTACCACGTTGGCGGCGCAGATTCGCCTCACACCAACCTGGAAAAGAAAGGAAAAGGGACCACAAAAGATCGGGAGTTATCATTGACGCCACACTGTTCCAGGCTTCCGTCGCTATCCTCCGCTTTCCTGCTGGTCACAAGAGGGCCATACACTAAAGGCCAAAGGCACTGGCACTGCTCCGCGCTGCCCAGGCCTGACTCAAAAAGGGAAAGAAATGCCGAGAATATCGTAACAAACGCCCGCACCACTTAAAATTTACACTGATTACTCGCGGAGCAAACGAAACGACGTCAATTAAACTCGAAACGTCAGAATGTGGAACAATCCACAACGTCCCACACAGCTTCCACACTACACGAAAATCACGGTGGATATGAAGTAAAATAGCAAAAATATGTGGTGGAAAGGTTCCGAGCTTGGGGTACAAGCGCGAGGCGTACAGTAGACTGAAGCAACGGGGGTTGAGAAAAAAACCAGTGGCCAGAGGCTTGATGCGAAAAAAAACCTCCGCAAGATCGGTCTTTTTGAATTCAACCAGTGGAGTGTGTGGATGAAGGCTCATAAAATTCTTATATCACAGGTGCGTGATAGAAAGTCCATTTTCAACCTTCGTTTTGAATTCAACCAGCGGAGTGTGTGAATGAAGGCTCATTAAATTCTTAGGTGCGTGATAGAAAGTCCATTTTCGACTTTCTTTTTGAAGTGAGCCAGCGGAGTGTGTGGACACTTTTGAAGTGAGCCAGCGGAGTGTTTTATGAGGCTCAAAAAATTCTTATATCACAGGTGCGTGATAGAAAGTCCATTGTCGACTTTCTTTTTGAATTCAACCAGCGGATTATGTGATAAAGAAAACAATTTCGACATTTTCGATGTTTGAAAATCGACCAAAGAAGTTTGCATCAGGAGCAATGCGAATTTTTCTAATAGCATTTGAATAAAACAAAGGCTTAAGTTACTCGGAATGACGACATCGCATCCGTACTAATCGAATATACACCGCAAGGCGCTTCAAGGAATGTTTCGCCTCATAGGCTCCGCGGCGTAGTGGGTAGCGCAGCGGATCATCAATCCAGAGAACTCGGGTTCAGAACCCGAGCCGAACAGTGATGATGACCAGTGAAGTGTGTGGCAAAAGACAAGACTCTGAAGCAATAAATCAAATCTGAGCTCAGGAGGTCTAGTGTGCTTAGCAAAATGTTTCGTTAAAAAAAGGTTAGTGAATAAGTTTAGCTTTTTCCATATGAATTTGAATAGAATAATTATTGTTAATTAACATTTGTATTTAAGAGAGAAGTTAGCTGATCGAATAAAGTGAATTATAGAATTTAATTGCTCAGATTGAGTGGCGGAATCGAGAGGAATAGTGACCTACCTTAGGGTTATAATGTTGATTTAGCTTGTAGTGACTTGGAAGAAATGCAAGAAAAAGAGAATTGAAGTAAATAAATATAGTGAAAGCTAATTTAATTGTGGATGATTCGGTGTGATCGGTGAACGTGATATAAGCTGAATTGTGCTAATGAAACGAATACGGGTGATTAATCACGATGATTGTATGAAGAGAGATCCACGATCGGGATTCTGAGATAAAAACATTCGGAAGTAGTTGTAGAATAGTTGCTGGCCGAGGGCTGAGCGTAATCAGACCAGGGATTTGGGTCGATGATCCGAACTTGAACTCGACTCGAGCCAAATCTATTGAGGTAGGCTTAAAATTTGTTTGAGGCCGCCATATAAGTGGTCGGGCGGTTTATGAGAACTCAGTGTCCACGTTGAGGCGAGTTTTAACTAAGGCAGGGCCCCACCGACATCGGAGAGCCGATCCTCACTCAACGGCGCGAGGTCCCCCACTGGGTGAGTGAGTGAAGCCCACGCCTAATCTCCATTGAGCGAACCCGGGACCCACGTGGACCTACCCGGTAGTCGCAACCCCCCGAATAGGTCGGGTGGGTAACAAATTGGCGCCCAACGTGGGGCCCAAAAGTTGATTTCGCGAATGACGTCGTATACGCGCGTAGTGTTAGTGCTTTCAATCTGACCCAGGCCAAAGAGAGCCCTAGAGACCGAGCAGGAGAAGGGAAAACATGATATTGCAGGAGAACTAATCTAAATCCGGAGAGATTGCTGCTGCCCGACCAACGCAGATATTCTTGCCAAACTTGGGGCGTGCGCAGTAAATATAATTATGTTGTAATTTCAACTCTCAAATTCGAGAAAATTAATCAATCACAGCCGTTAGGAAAATAATCTGGTGTTTCATATTAAATATTAAGGCTTAAGCTGTATAGGATTCATATTTCTCGCGGGGAGGGGGGGAGGACTCCAATGGCACCAAAGATCAACAAAATTCAAATTGATAGGCTCAGCAAGGACGAGCTGGCCTACGAATTGGAAATCAGAGGGCAGCAGACTGGGACGGTGGAAGCAATGAGGAAGACCCTTCGAGTAGCACTACGGGCAGATGCCTCCATGAGCACCTTACTTCACGAGAGAGGACACTGCTGCCGTTTAGGAGAAGCTAGAAGAGGTTCAATCACTTATTGCAGTCTTCGCTGGAAACTCGCAAACTTCGGAATTTCAGAAGATGAAAACAAAATTGAATTTGGGATGCGGCGGTTTCACAATTCACCGCAGGAGACCAAAGAAATGAAGGAGGAAGCTGGAAAGCTATAAGTGCGCTTGATCATGGCCATGAGAGAGCTTCTAGTGAAAGCCGAAGGGGACGATGGAGAAGAGGCAGGGCCACACGTCAGGCATGCTGGCGAAGAGGACAGGGGGCAAAGTGCGATGCCTGACGCGGGTGACGAGGTGGAATATATGAGGGGCGGAAGCGTGGAACCAGCCCGGGAACTGAATGAGTTAAATGGCCCTATCTCATAGACAACCAGGCTAGCGGCTACGACTGCGAAGGGGCAGGAAATTTTCAAGTGAGGGCTCTGTTATAATGGGGACTCTGCCTCGCTGAGCGCCTTCTTGGAGCGAGTAGAGGAGCTCCGGGAAGCCCGGAGAGTATCAACTCGGCAGCTGTTCCAGTCAGCGGTAAAAATGTTCGAAGGTAAAGCACGGGTATGGTACCGTGCCAACCCGACGCGAGTCAACGCGTGGCAGAAATTGGTGGCAGAAATGCGGGCTGAATTTCTACTGCCTGACTATGACGACCGCCTGCTCGTTGAAATCAGTAGGCGCACACAGGGGCCTGAAAAATCGATGGCCTTGTATGTCTCAGCGATGGAGGGGCTGTTTAGGCGTCGTACCATCGCGTGTTCCGAGGAAGAGAAACTTCGCATCCTATGGCAAAGTAAAGCCCCGTTCTATCAAACGTAACTGGCCTTGACTCCAGTACGTAGTATTGCTGATCTGACCAGGGTAGGTCGATCTTTGGAGACAACAATACCTTCTGGAGCCGGATCTGACATATGTAGGTTGCTCGGACGGAATGGATCTAGCACCACTGCAGAGAAGTCCGGTGTGCTGCTGGAATTGCAAGAGGAATGGTCACACGTCCAGGGACTGTTGAGAGCCACAGAGATGCTTTGGGTGTGAGCGACAAGGTATTAGAAGAGCGACATGCCCATATTGTGAGAGTCATCCAAACCAGCCTCGTAACGTCAGAACCTCTCAAAATGCAGGAATCAATGGAACGTCGGTAGCAGGAAATTCTGAAGCTGAAGGACGAACCCGGTCATCACAGCGAAACGGACGCTGTTTCCAGTAGGTGGCAACCTGGGCACGGGAAACAGTAGAGGAGAGGCCGCAGCGGAGGCACAACTGAACTATTTGTTGGCGAAGAGACAGGAAGATAACCGACCACACCTCGAGGTGGAGATATACGGACGCAAGTTCTTGGGTCTCTTGGATTCGGGCGCCTTTAGGACAGTGGCAGGGGGAGAAGGTTGGAGGGTGCTAAACGAGCTGGGTGCAGAGCTCCTGGACTCCAACCAAAGGGTGATCCGAATGGTCAATAGCCAGGGATGTACAATTGCGGGGACAGTAATGGTCCCAATCCAGTTAAAGGAGAAACAGGAGTGGATTAGAGTGCTTGTTGTTCCATCGTTACCGCAGATGCTCATATTGGGGGTGGACTTCGTCAGAAGCTTTGACCTGGTGATGGAGCTGAGTGAAGAAAGTTGGAGCTTCATCATCGCATAGCAGGGAGACTCTGGCGAACAGCTGAAATCTCGGAGTCACCTTACAGGGTTGTATGAGGTCGCCCTTATTCAGTTGCTCCAGGAAAAGTTTCGATAAATGGGGGATGGTTTTTGCTGTACTAACAGGGTGGAGCATGTCATCAAGACCAGCTCACTCCTTAGTAAGCAACGTTACTACCCCATCTCGCCGGCCGTTCACAGGCATGTGGATGCGGAGCTCAACGAAATGTAAGAACAGGGGATGGTGGAGCCTTCAGCGAGTCCATGGGCCTCACCCATTCTCTTGGTAAACAAAAATGATGGCACTTACCGGTTTCGCGTCGACTACCGCAAATTGAATAGAGTTACTGAACATGATGCATATCCAATCCCGTACGTATCAGCCACTTTAGATAAACTACGCGACGCAAAATATTTTTCGTCACTCGATATCAAGTCGGCTTATTGGCAGGTGCCAATGGCAGAGCAATCTCGGAAATACACTGCTTCTACCGAGCCCCATCGGGGCTTCTTTCAATTTTGGAGGATGCCATTTGGTTTGCAGAATACTCCAGCAACATAGCAGCGGCTGATTGACCAAGTGCTAGGGCCGGATCTCGAACCCTGTGTGTTCACCTATCTTGATGATATCATCGTGGTGACGCAAGATTTCGCGAAGCATTTGGAAATCCTGAGGGAAGTCTTCCGACAGTTGAGGCAGGCGGGTTTGAAAGTGTCTCGGAATAAGTGCGAGTTGGGTCATCCCCAATTAAAGTATCTGGATTATGTCATAGACGAGAGGGGTCTGAACGTGGATCTCGACAAGGTAAGGAGTCTGATGGAGATTCCCTCGCCTAAAAATGTGAAAGGAGTACGGCAGTTCCTGGGAATGGTCTCATGGTATAGGAAATTTATACCCGACTTTGCCACGCTGACAGCGCCACTCACGAATCTTCTTAAGAAGCACCAAAAGTTTGAGTGGATCCAGGTCTGTCAAGCTGCCTTCACCCAGGCGAAAGTGATATTTTCGACTGCTTCAATCCTTACCTGCCCGGACTACAGTCTACCCTTTTCAATCCAGACAGGTGCTCCAGATCTGGGTTCGGGGGCCGTTCTGTCTCAACAGCAAGCTGAGGGAGAGAAGGTAATCTGCTACCTTAGCCGATCTCTGTCGAGGGCCGAAAAAAGTATACAACCACCAAGAAGGAGTGTCTCGCGGTTTTGTGGGCTGTGGAAAAGCTGAGCCCATATGTGGAGGGGCCAAATTCACAGTGGTCACCGATCATTACTGACTGGCTTGGCTAAACCATATGAAGGACCCGACAGGACGATTGGCTAGGTGGGCAATCCATCTCCAACAATATCCATTTGAGATAGTTCACAGGAAGAGGAAGGAACATCTCGTGCCAGATGCGCTATCTCGGATGATACCCCAAGAAGAGATAGCTACGCCGGTGACCACTGGGGATAAATGGTTCAAAGAGATGAAGCATTTCGCAGATTGGCGGGTGAGGGGAGACTAATTATGGAAGCATATACCGGGTCGTTACCCGGAGCTGGAAGGAGAGAATGTATGGAAAAGGGTGGTGCTGAAGGCGGAACGAAAGGAAATTCTTCGTCAATGTAACGATGATTCAACGGCGGGTCATATGGGGATCAGTCGCACGCAGTCTCGAGTGGCTACGAAGTATTATTGGCTCAAGATATCAGTGGATGTGCGGAAATGTAATATGTGCCAAGCCAATAAAGTCAAGCGACAAGCTCCGGCTGGGTTTATGGTTTCCCGAAGTGGTGAACCACAACAACCATGGGAGATGTTATGCGTCGACTTGGTTTGCCCTTTACCTCAATCTACCCGGGGATATAATCATATCCTTACGGTGATAGACTACGTGAGTAAAATTACGTTGCTGTTTTCGGTGTGGGTGGCGACTGCTGTGTCTGTTTGTCGCCTCCTTGAGGAGCAGGTATTCTTGTTGTTTGGAGCACTTAAATGGATAGTGTGCGACAATGGAGTTCAGTTTCAGGGAAAACTGATGTAGCAGCTCCTGGAAGAATATGGGACAAAAATTAGATACACAGCACTATACCATCTTCAAGCCAATCCGGCTGAATGTCGAAACCAAGACATTAAGCGAATGTTGCGCTCGTACGTCGCTGAGAACCATCGTGAATGAGATCGGCATCTGGCGAAGTTTGCGTATATACTTCGTACGTACAAACACGAAGTGACGCAAATTACCCCGTACTCTTTAACTTCGGCCAAGAGATGGTTACTTCGCACGGAAGCGATGAGCCACCGCCAGAGAATCAGAATATCTTGGACCCTACGATCAGGGCTATGCAGCTTAAAACAGTACGAGAGGATGTGTTGAAACGGATGAAACATGCTACACAATCCAACGCACAGAGATATGATTTGCGGAAACGAAATACGAGTTACACCGAAGGCAAACCGGTATGGCGAGAGAATTATATGCTTTCGGACGCAGCAAAATTATATTCCGCTAAGCTGGTGCCCGAGTATTTGGGGCTTTTCTGGATCAGCAAGCATATGTCGGGATGAACCTTCCTACTGGTAGTCGGAAAGGGCAAGAATGTTGGAACCTGGCATGTCAAAGATTTGAAAAAATATTTAAATTAAAAGATTCCGAGGTAAGACTGCTTAAAATCTAAGACTTAAGATATAAACTTAAACATATAAGCCTTAAGAGTTAAACTTACATATTTAAGTCGTAGAATTAAAATTTATACTTCTAAGTTCGAAGAGGAGAAGGAGATGCTAAACTAAAATATCTAAAACTTACGATCTAATCCTTACCACATAAGCTCTTAACTCTAAATTGGTTATTGTTTCGTGTTTCGCCGCTTGTCGTTAGGTTTGCTACGAACTCGTCACCAGATCATTCTAGTAGAATCTTTGACATCACCAGGAAACTAAAAAGAAACCGTGTGTTTTTGTATAGTGACTCAGGCGTTTTTGAAGCGGCTTGAAGTCCAGATGCAAGATCTGTACTTCAATTGCAAGGTTTTATTGCAATACTTAAACCTCTTCGCGTTGTGTTGCTGCGATGGCTTAGATACACAATCTTGCCCGTTGATATTCCTTTGGTCCCGCTTACAATGAATAAAAAACATTTCGGTTCACTTTTTTTACTAACTGTTAATTTGGGAATGGGCTTCTTTTTTCATGAATACTTCTTAAAATAAGCTTAAAATGCTTAGACTAACAATCTGAGTTTGCTTATACTACCAATTTGAGCTCCATGCTGCCGACGTACCATGCACGGATGTCAGCAAATTCCACCCCATGCGACGTATTCATTGTTGCGCGTGAAATGTATACAAGTCAGCAGATTTCATGCCGTCGCGATCCTATCGTTGCTTGATCATTCATATGCTTAATGCTATGCTCGTGTGCATAGTCAGCAAATATGAAGTAATCGCGGCTACATTGTAGCTCGTGGGTTTGATTCTTGATGATGTGACTATGCGCGCGTGCATAGTCAGCAAATGCAATGTAGTCGCGACTACATTGTTGCTTGAAGATGGAATTCACCGACGCGCATGCATGGTTAGCAGAATAGGATGAAGTATCGCTTGGTGGATGGTCAAAATATCGGCGAAGTATCGAACATTCTCCCCCGCTTTGAACGATCGTTCAAAGATGGAGTTTTGAATCAATGCTGAATGAAGCGCGGGAAGCAATCCGAGGAGCTGGAATGAGAATCGTTGCACGACGGGTCGATCGCTGTCTTCGATACAGGAGCCACGCATAAAGAAAGACACTTGCGATGATTCCAATTTGCAACAAGTTGGTGTAACCAAGATTGTAATAATGGGTGTCGTGGATCGTTCCCCTTGTGAGATGGGTTTCGCTCTTGTGAAGTTGTTTTAGCTGAGACTGCAGTCTCAGAAGATCCTCGGTGGTATTAGAATGGATCTTTAGGAGCGACGGGTGTAGCGGGGACTTCGTAGTGGCGATGAAATCTGTGATATTGCTTGATAGGTTGAACAAGAAGTCCAGCGTGCCGGCATGTTGAGCGTTAGCTTGCAGAATGACTACTTCGTCAGCTAATGTGCAGCCGCGACTAATGTTGAGGGTACCGGATCCACTTAGAGTCCGTGTCAGCACCGTTTGCGCGCATACTATTCGAAGGTTGGTTTTTTGAGCCAAGGCGTAAAGCTTGTGGTTTGGGGTGGATAGTTGTATCCAGGTGGGAAGTTGACTGTGGACGGTGGCGTGGCAAACCGCGGTTGCTGGCATTTCAGTTAGAATGTCCATCTCGCATCTGCTGACGTTAGATGTCTTGCGTAGTAGGGGATGTTGCTGTGTACAGATATGGTGGTATTGGTGTAGTACAATACAGTGGATGCTTCTGCGTCTGACATTGGATAATATAGATCTCTCTGTAAGTTGACCACAAGTAGCGATGACGACGGAACTATTGTCATAAATGTGTTGTTGATCTTGGACGGCATCGGTATGATGCAGAATAGTTCATAAGTGTCTTGCGGGAACAATGGTAGCGTTAACTTGAAGATCAGTTTTTCTCGTACTGCTGCTCCTTAGATTGAGAGCAGGCTGTAGGTTTTTGCCAGGCTATTGTGGGTCGTAGGTAGACGTAGCGTAGGAGGAAGATTGTCTCTGATTATTGTTAGCTGCTTTGATAACTGGGTGGGTGCAAGGAGCATCGGGTTGACCTTGCCATGATGAGAGTCTGTTACGACGTCCATGAGAGTTGATTGCATGCGGATGTATTTTGACAAGAGGAGAATTATTCGGGCGGTTAATGAGTTGAAGTGCTCCAGTATTCTATGCTCCTGCAACTCAGACTCGATTTGGTTTAGATGGAGGCTGGTTCTGTTGAGGTATTCCTCGAATTCCTGCATCTGCTTTTCGAGGGCTTGATAGGACTTTCTCATAACATTGACCGTGGAGTCGATGATAGAAGTCTGGTTGTGCAGTAGGTACTGGAAGTGCATTTCGTTGTCCTCTAAGTTTTGGATAGTAGTGGCCATCCTTTTGACATACGTGGAATCTAAAACCCCAAACAGTAAAGCCGCCACATTGCCTACTATATTGAAGGGGGTCCTTCGCTTTCTTGATCGAGGGTATTGTGTAAAAGTTCGTTGTCCCGGTGTAGCTCTTGCATCGCTTCGGTGAATAGGAGGACCGTTGATTGACAGAGGTGTCCCTCCACCAGTTTTCCACAAATGCTATCGAGATTCCTGATGCCCTGTTCTATCGTGTATACCTCCCTCCAATAGTTGGTCATATTGTAGTACACAATAAGATCCCAATGGTTTACCACTAAGTGAGCGTAACCAATTTTCTCTAGAATCGCTGCTACGCGATTTGCCCCATACGTGTAGAGAGATGAGGATTGAGAATGCAGCCAAGCCAACACAATATCCGAGTCGGTCCAAAACGTGCAGGGGCGGTCACTCCATTGTAGATCCTTATGCACCTTAGTGGCTAATTCGGCTGCGAGGAGAGCCGCTTGTAGCTCTAGTCGGGGAATGGTGGTGGTAGCCGTTGGTGCTACCTTTGATTTTGCACACAGCAAGCGGATGGTGATCGTGTGATCTGGGTTGTTTGCTCGAACATACACTGCAGCGCCGTAAGCTTTCTCTGAAGCGTCGCTAAACACATGCAACTGTATATTATGGGGCGTTTTATGAGTAAACAAGTGCCTTGGGAATTTTATGTCGGCTAAAGTGCCCAGTTCTTCCCAGAATCTTGTCCATTTAGAATGAATCTCGAGTGGTACTGCTGCATCCCAGTCTAGTTTGAGGATCCATAGATTCTTGAGGATAATCTTTGCTCGGATAATAACGGGACTCAGCATTCCAAGAGGATCGAAGAGGTGAGCAATGTCGGATGAGATTGATCGCTTTGTGATGGTTAAGCGATCGGGTCAGCAAGTTTTGATGCGAAATTCATCGGATGTGGGCAACCAAGTTAAACTTAGTATCTTGACATGAGTTTCGTCGGGCATTTCGAGAGCGAATTGAACTGATCGATCCTCGGTTGGAATATCTTGAAGGAGCCGCGAATGATTGGCGCACCATTTTCTCAGACGAAATCCACCACGTCTCAGAGCTTCGATGAGCTGTTCCTTTGTTTCGAGGCTTTGGTGTAGACTGTCTTATCCCGCCATGACATCATCGACATAAATGTGCCGTTGAATGACTTCCGTACCTTGCGGCATTGACCGTACCTTCCGTACCTTGCGGCCCTTCTACCTGAGCCGCGAGGCGCTGCAAGCACTTGATGGCCAAGAAAGGTGCTGTAGTGATGCCATAGGTGACAGTGCAGAGCCTATAGTACTGAATAGGTTCCGCGGGTGAATTCCTCCAGATGATTAATTGATATTTCTGATCATCTTGGTGCATTCGTACTTGCCAATACATTTTTTCAATGTCCGCGTTGAAAGTGAATCGCGGCACATGAAATCGGAGCAGAATTGAGAACACGTCTTGTTGGTTCGAAGGTCCCGTATGCAGGATATCGTTGAGTGACAGGTTGGCCGAAGTTTTCGCAGAGGCGTCAAAGACTACTCTGAGCTTAGTGGTTGTACTCTCAGGCCGCAGAATGCCATGATGAGGTAGCACGTAATAGGGTGGTTGTACGTGACTTATATTGACTGATTGCATGTGATCCAGCCGCAGGTATTCCTGCATGAACTCAGTGTATTGCAACCGGAGATTCGCGTCCTTAATTAATTTTCGTTCTTATGCCCGGAATCGTAATAACGCTTGGTCCTTTGATTCACCTAGTGTCCCAGGATCTGATGCAAAGGGTAGCCTCACAGTGAAACGACCATCATCCCCTTGAGATGTTGTGTGAGCGAAATATGCCTCGCATTTTCGCTCGTGGGGAGTAAGGGTGGAGGTAGGGTTGGCGTCATCTAATTGCCAATAGGCTATCGCTTGCTGTTCCATTTGCATGGATTCTTGGCTATTGATGCCGTATACCACAGGAGTTGATGGATAATTGGTCACCTTTCCACCAATCACCCATTCGAAGACGGTGTTTTGAAGAGTGGGAGGTGCTTCCCCTAGTTTGATCCGCCCAATGGACAGAAGATCAAAGTACAGTTCGGCCCCAATTAGTAGGTCAACTGATCTGTGTTGATGGAAGTGTGGATCGGCTAACTCAAGATTAGCGGGAATCTTCCACGATGAAGTGTTAGTCAGGTGCACTGGCTGCTGGTTGATGATGGTAGGCAGTATGAAAGCCTCTAGCCGTGTGGTAAATCCTGTTGTTCTGGAGTGTAGGTCAAGACTGACCCGAGCCTGGGTTGTTTGACTACTTTGTCCAATACCGCGAACGCATAGCTCCTCTCGAACGCTGGTTAATCCTAGTTGCGAAGCTAGTCTCTTGGTTATGAAGTTGAGCTGTGAACCACAGTCTAAAGCGGCACGGCATGGTTTTAACTTTCCATCTGCAGCTTTCACATGCAGAAGAACGATGCTTAGCAACACGCTGTGTGAATTATTTGGGACTAGGTCCGCTGTTAATGTAGTTGCACACTTGACCACTTTGTTTTCTGAGGAGGAGCGTTGGTTACCGTTGCCCGACGGTTGGGTGGTGCTCTGTGGAGTAATGCCCGATTGCTTCTCTTGCGAATGCTGATTTGTAATGTGCCGGCCTGAAGTCGTCGGATGAAGCAACGTGTGGTGTTTCCTTGAGTATTTCTTGCAGTGGCTGGCTGGACAAATACAGGCAAGATGACCCTGTTTGAGGCAGTTGTAGCACAGGTGTTTGTCTTGTACTATTTGCGCTCGGGTCTTGACGCTTTGCGATGAAAAGGTACTGGATCGGTATATCGAATATGGTTGGCTGCAAACCGGACATACTTCACTTCCAGGGGCTGTAACCAGTGAGGATGGTTTGCCTGTTCTGGGGAAGGCAACGGACAACGATCGGTTCCCTGCCGCCTCCAAACTTTGGAATCGCATATCCAGGAACTTGAGAAAGTTCTGGATGGTATTTATTTCCCAAGACCTTTCCAGCTTCTGTTCGTAGAGCAGCAACGTACTCCTATCTAATTTTTTCAGCAACAAATGCAAAAGTAGAGGGTCCAACGAGACTATGGAAATCCCCATGTTTTTGAGTCCAAGAAGGCACTCATTATTGACGTCGGGTGGAGAGTTGATTGCCGATATAGATTCACTGGGCAAAGCAGGTTGCGAGAATAGCTTGTTCAGTAAACTATTGACTAGTAGACGTTGGTTGCCATATCGATCGTTCAGAATGCCCCACGCATCGTTATAATTTCCGTCAGAGATTGGAAGATGCTGGATCAATCGTTTTGCTTCACCAGTTAGATGGACAAGCCAATAGTACATCCGTTGTGAAGGACTGATAGGTTGACAGTGGACCAGCTGCGTGTAGAGCTCTATGAAATGGGTCCACTGATGATAATCCCCGTCGAAGATGGGCAGCGTAATCTGTGTCAGTTTAATTGGCTCAGCCACTATGCGCGACGGCTCGAGTTGGTCGCCTAGTCGGTGGAGATGGGACAACTTTTGCTGCAAATTACTAATGCATTCCAGTAACTCAATCTTCACTTGAGTGAATTCTTGTGCGCGATAGCGCATGGCTTCGACTTCGTCTGATGCAGCGCTCTACCAAATTTTATATCCGGTTTGGGAAAGCTGCTGGCAGTAACCCTCTATCAGCTGCAACTTAAGCTGAAAGTATGGATGCTGTTGTGACGACTTCTCATGAACATCTCGCAGAGCGAAGCGAATGTTGCGTATGAGAGCCATTTGTCGTTGAATTGATTTGATGACGGTTGCATCAGTTTTGAAATCATCGGTGTTCGTCACTTCGTCACCCTGAACCTTTCAGGGGGAACTGGTAAAGCCTTGCGAACGCGAGGCGGGCCGGGAACCAAACGTTCTCGCAAGATAAAAATAAGAGCTGATGCGTTCTCGTGAGCTTTCTGCATGGGTTCGAAGAGCCTCTGCTGAATGTACGGATGCAATGGGTTTGCATCCACTAGCTGCTGCTCAACCATCGCCTGATGGTGAGCATGGAATCGGGACCAACCGTCGTTTAGCTCGCGTTCTGCTTTATCTAAGTAGGCGCCATTCTTCCTGTCGGTGGGGTCCTTTTTCAATCGCCGTAGAACCGTTTGTATAACGTCGCCCAACTGCGACTACTCCTGCGTCAGATCCTCGAAACTCGACATGTTGAGAGTCGCAAGAGCAAAGTTTTGACACTATCGCAGTAAATGAAGACCAAACAAATGTAAAATATATCTCGCCGGGGCCTCCAATGTTTTTGTATAGCAACTCAGGCATTTCTGAAGCCGCTTGAAGTCCAGATGCAAGATCTGCACTTCAATTGCAAGGTTTAAGTGCAGTACTTAAACCTCTTCGCGTTGTGTTGCTGCGATGGCTTAAATACACAATCTTGCCCGTTGATATTCCTTTGGTCTCGCTTAAAATGAATGAAAAACAACTCGGTTCACTTTTTCTACTCACTGTTAATTTGGGAATGAGCTTCTTTATTCATGAACACTTCTCAAAATAAGCTTAAAATGCTTAGACTAACAATCTGAAATTGCTTATACTACCAATTTGAGTTCCATGCTGCCGACGCACCATGCACGGGCGTCAGCAAAATCCACCTCATGCGACGTATTCATTGTTGCGCGTGAAATGTATACAAGTCAGCATATTTCATGCCGTCGCGATCCTATCGTTGCTTGATCATTCATATGCTTAATGCTATGCTCGTGTGCATAGTCAGCAAATATGAAGTAATCGCGACCACATTAAAGCTCGTGGGTTTGATTCTTGACGATGTGACTATGCGCGAGTTATGGCAACACCTGCCGCATCACAACAATCATGAATACACTTGCCGATCATCGTAAATTAGAACATTTTCTCATAATCAAATTTCTTTCAATTGTAATTTAATTCACCTTAGCGATGCATTTCCTGTTATTACACTAAAAAGCTAGAAACAACGATGTCACACTGTAACGTTGTTTCAGCACTTTTGCATTTCTATAAAATCCACATTTATGGTTGTATCGAGTCAGTTCAATTAGAATAAATCTGCCATTAGGCTGTTCAACTAAATTTTTTTTTTTTTACTAATGTTCGAAGAAGAACATTAGTATTAAAATCACTTTGGCGAAAAATTCATATTTCTATATACAGTCAGCGACAAAAGTCATGGCACCTTTAATTGTGTAGAAAAACAATAAGTACCATTCAGTATGGTTTTTAATTTTAAAAAGTAAAATACTCAAAATATAATCTTTATAATAGCAGCTATATTTTTCCATTCACGGGATTTCAATATTGCATTGCGTTTGCCCATAGAGCGTTAAATTTGTTGCGGAGTACACAAATGCCGCGACAAAAATCATGGCACTCAGTGGGTGGCTTATTCAATAACAGTAATTTCCAGGAACTGTGTAGCCTGTTGGAATTAAATATCAATTTGGTGGTCTATTTATTTTAGTTTGAGAAAGTTTTACGTTGATTCAGTCAATTTTTAAAGTGTTTCGTGATTTAAAAAGATGTCAAGGAAAGAAACAACGTGTAAAGAATGGAAAATTGTGTTTAATATGAGGAAAGATCGGAAAACTTATGAGGAAATAGGAGAATATATACAAAAGAGTAAGTCAACAGTAAGAAATATAATAAAACGAAAGGAAATAGAAAACAAAATTAAAAGCAAGACAAGAACGGGCCGGCCCCAAGTTTTAACCGACAACGATAAACGGATTATAATGCGCAAAGTCAAGGTTAATCCAAAAATATTTTGAAGTCAACTAAGCCAGGCAGCTTCAGTTGAATTTGGAAAGAAAATATCTCCAAGGAGTATTCGAAGAGTCATACGAATTAGTGGATTTAAAAGCTGTGTCGTTCGCAAAAAATCGTTCATAAGCAAGGAAAATAAAAAAAAAATGTCTAGAATTCGCCAAAAAGTGCTTAAATGCACCAGCTGACTTCTGGAACAAGGTAATTTTTTTCCGATGAATCGAAATTCAATAATTTTGGAAGTGGTGGTCGCATAAAAGTGCGGCGTCGATAAGGCGAAAGGTTACTGCCGAAACATTTACATCCTACAGTGGAACATGGTGGCGGTGGCGTTATGATATGGGGATGCATGTCTGCAAACGGTGTGGGAAATATGGAGTTTATAGAAAGCACAATGGATTGTTTCGGATATTTAGTCATTTTGAAGAAACGTTTGCAAAATAGTGCGGAAAAATTGGGTTTGAGTGGTGATTATTATTTTCAACAAGATAATGATCCCAAGTATACAGCATACATTATGAAATAATGCATAATCTATAACACTCCTCATATGCTGGCTACACCTCCTCAGTCACCAGACCTCAATCCGATTGAGAATCTTTGGAAAGAATTGGAAAAAACTTAAGGAAACATGACATAACATCGAAAGCACAACTGAAGGACATCATACGGCAAGAATTGGCTTATCTCAACAATTCATATACGCTAAAATTAGTCCAATCAATGCAAAGGCGCTTCAAAGCGGTAAATCAATCTAAAGGATATCCAACTAAATATTAATTTCAATATACTGCTATTAAAAGATACAATTTTCTAATCAAGTGCCATAACTTTTGTCGCGGCAAAAGTAGAATTTTTGTATAAACGAAGTGGTTTTGTTTTATTAATTTTGTGAAATTTGATTTGTTTTTACATATTCATAATCTTTATTAATAAATATTTATTATTTCTAAAACACAACTGCATGGCTTTAATGTTTTAGAAGATATGTATCTGCAAAACGATAAGTGCACTCAGGTGCCATGACTTTTGTCGCTGACTGTATATATATCTATATATATCATCAAAAAATTTCAGTGAAAAAATCTCAGGAACGCGCCATCCGATTGAACTGAAATTTTCAGAACACATTGGTGTATATGCAGAATAGTGCCAGGTCTCACAAAAAGTTAATAATTTTTAACCCTTTGGCGCCGGCGGCCATTTTCGTGATATTTTTAATATACCTATTATTCCGTACACAAATAATTTGTGCAAAAATAAAGTTGACGAAATAAATTTCCAACGTGTTTTACATGTGAATCGGATAATGTTTTGGAATTTTTTAAACTCATGTGTGCGCTGAGTGCCTAAAAATAGAACGGGAAAATTCGAAAATTTTTAAATTGCGATAACTTTTGACAGAGCTATTCAATAATTACGAAATTTTTAAAACATATTGGTATTGTTTAGTTGTAGGTTTTAATGAGCGTGCTGGCAACCCTGTAGCTAGGGGAGGTACTGAAAGTGAAAACCTCCAAATCATTGTTTCTCTTGAAAAAATGCCGATTCTTCAAAAAAAAAGCCACCCATATGTAAATTTTGAGCTTTATTAACATAGATAAAAAATAAAATTTGATATGGTATAACGGGCACGCCTGGTAAACCTTGCCCAATTTACCTATATTTTTAGCATCAAAAATTTCTGTTCACGGAAACTCACGATCCGATGAGCAGAATTATTTGAAATTTGCAGACTGTATTGGTCTTAAATAGGACCAGGTCTGATAGAAGTGATTTTGAAATGCGGGTGATTCTGTGCCAGTGGTGCCATCTTGAAAAATCACTAAAAAAGATAACTGCTTTTAGCCCTATAAATTCTGATCGAATCGTTCGATTTTGACGAAATTCACACAGTAGCTGAACCTTACTTCAAGCAAAGTTTGGTAGAAATTTGGTTGAAAAATTCGGTTGGAGCTGCCAGCTATGATAATTTTGGTGTCTTAAATTTGAAAAAATAAAAATTTGGAGTGAAAACATTCAAATGATCGAATATCCTAAAAAATGTCCGTTTCTACAATAAAACCAATCTGTTTACAAATCTCATGCTAAATCTACACAGTCAAATTTCATGTCGGACAAGAACGGTAACCCTTTCTCAGTTAACCTATATTTTTAGCTTCAAAAATTTCTGTTCACGGGAACTCACGAATCAATAATCAGATGGAATTGAAATTTACAGAATGCATTGGACTTAAGTAGGGCCAGGTCTGATAGAAGCGATTTTGAATTGTAGGCAACTCTGTTCCAGTGGTGCCATCTTGTAAAATTACGAAGAAAAAAAAATGCTTTTTGCCCTATGAAATGTGAATAAGTTACCAGATTTTCATGAAATTGACACAGTAGCTGAACCTTACTTTAAACTCTGTTTCGTAGAAATTTGGTTGAAAAATTCGATTGGTGCTGCCAGCTATGGTAATTTTTGTGTCTTTAGTTTTGAAAATTCGCTCAGGAAAATAAAACTTTTGCCCTATAACTTCCAGTGCAGTCATGAAATCAATACGAATTTCATACAATTAATGGAACCTTTCATAAACATTATTCAGGCCAAATTTGTTAGAAAAGCCACGATAGGGTTGCCAGCTATTGTTGGTTTTGTGTTTGTTTGCAATATCTTTATTAAGCGGTTTTATCGTAGAATTTTCAATTGGTAATGATATTGTAGTGACAATAAACAGCAAATATTAATTAATATTCGATTATTTGAAAAAAACTCGCCGCAGGTAACCCTAAATTTCTTTATACTTCTATAACTTCGAATGTAATGTAACAACGTGAAGCAAGTGTGATATATTCTTGGCTTTGATACTGGCCAAAGGTTGCCAGCACGAGTCGGTTGTGCTACTTTTGTATCAATAAATGCTAACAGTTAGTATTCATGCCGGAAACATTTACAATGAAAATAAATAACCGATGTTTCCATTTCCAAAGTTCTGCAAATTTTTCGGTTCGCAGCCCCAAACACCAACTTCAGTTACAGTGCTGCAGGCACTGAGCATTTTCTTCATTGATGTTATATGAGATGCTGCTTTCAAAATTTTGTGAAACAAGCAACTGATAACGAATATAATTAACCCGTGTTTCGCTCTCATAAAGATTGAAATTCATGCCAGTGGTAATATCTGAAACCCTCTACCATATGAATTATAATGCATTCTTGAGACCAAAGTAAAACGTGGCATTTGAAACAGTTTGGCCGTAATAAGCAGCTAATGTGGGGGAATATGCACTCAAAACCTGCACGATTCTTCTACTGTTCTTCGAACATTAGTGTTTCTAGCGGTTCAGGTGCGCTAGAGTTTTTTTACGTTAGCTAACGTAACTGGCGCAGTCGTACGGATTTGATTCGGTCGGGTCATGAGTAATAATCGAGAGTATATCGATAGTTTTGAAGTACTTTCGGACTAAATTAAAGAAGTAATAAGTAAAAAAAAAAAAACTCTAGCGCACCTGAACCGCTCTAATTTTCGAAGAAATTGTCTTTGATTGACAATGTGGAAACACGTAATACACTTTTTTGTAGATTCATATCAACCATTCCTCGTTCAAAGCAACAGAAATAAACTATAACACAAATGATGAAAATTTTCAGTGCTGGCAACATTTTCCCAATGAAGCAGCAATAAGTTAACCTTCACAAGCTCATACTTAAATCAACTTATCCTTTGAATTTCGTTCTCATCGGAGGATTTCGTCGAAAGCTTTAGCGGTTAACGGTGTTTGAAGCTGCCATCCTAAAAATGTTCAAAACTCGGAAAATTTAAAAATTGGTTTCTTAGTTTTATTGCAAATGTTTTGCATATGTGTATGTAATTTGAAGCATCTGTTGATGCAATAGTTACGAAAATGGTTAAAGCTCATTACCCTGTGTCAGCAGCAAAGCAACATATACACCAAATCTGCTTCACGTTAAACTAAACCCAAGCAATAAATTTCGTTTCGATTGAATCACTGCGCTAGAAGAGCAACTGCTAGAAGTTATACGGGTGAAACATTTTTTACTGCTACCACCCTTAAAACTTTTCAAATTTTTAAAGCGTTAATATTTGTTGTTAATTTTCATTGCAGGATCGTTCCCATTTGCAAATCTAATGACATAATCGCGCAGTAAAGAAATTCCAAAAAATTACAAAAATGGTCATAGCTGGCAGTTCTTTCACGATTTTTGTCCAAAATTATTACAAAATTATTACATTTACAACACAAAAACTATTACATTTGGCTCACATCAGAATCTATTTACTGCAGAAATTTCATTTCGATATCATGACTGCACCGGAAGTTATAGGGAAAAAAGCTTTATTTTGCTGAGCAAATTTGCAAGATTTAGGAGACAAAAATCACCATAGCTGGCAACCCTATTCTAATTTTTCAGCCAAATTTTCACTATGTTACCTTAAGTAAGATCCAAATATTGTGTGAGTTTCGTTTAAATCTGATGGCTGATTAAACTCGATAAAATTGGGGAGTGTAACCTGTTTGTCAAGTTTGTGCTTATTGAAGATTGTGGAGATAACCATTGGTTTAATATTTTGAAGATCTTCAGAATTAACATATTCTGGATTATACTCACTCCCGAACATAACAGAAATTCTTGACAAATTAGGCAAGAGTATGTATTTCACGACATTGGACCTTGCCAGTGGGTTTCATCAGTTTGAGATGGACCCACTTGATGTCAAAAAACGGCTTTTACCGTGGAAGGTAGCCATTATGAATACGTCCGGATGCTTTTTGGGTTGAAAAACGCCCCGTCCACCTTTCAACGAGTAATGAACAACATCCTTCAGGATCTTCAAGGCAAAATTTGTTAAGTATACCTTGATGACACTATCATATATTTTACGTCGCTCCAAGAACAAGAAAGAAAACTTAAGAAAGGTATTTCAAAAACTCCAAGAAGCCAATATTAAGGTCCAACTCGATAAATCCGAGTTCATGCATACAGAAATCGCATTTCTTGGGCACGTTGTCACTACGGAAGGAGTGAAACCTAATCCGGACAAGATCAAGGCGATCAAAGAATTTCCCACCCCGAAGACACAAAAAGAAATAAAAGCATTCCTGGGCCTTCTCGGCTACTACAGAAAATTCATTAAAGATTTCGCACGTTTGACCAAACCTCTGACTGAATGTTTAAAAAAAGGCAAGAAGATAATATTCAATGACAGGTATCTGTCATCATTTAAAGAATACAAAAACCTACTTATAGACGATCCGATCCTCCAGTATCCTAATTTCGAGAAACCGTTTATTCTGACCACGGATGCCAGCGATTTTGCGATAGGTGCGGTGCTATCCCAAGGCTCAATAGGTAGCGTCCGCCCAATCTGTTATGCCAGCCGAACACTTACTGATTCTGAGATTAACTATTCTACAGTGGAAAATGAACTTCTGGCCATTGTTTGGGCAACAAAATAATTCAGGCCTTACCTATTTGGACGGAGATTCCAAATTATAACCGATCATAAACCTCTCACATGGCTTATGAATCTCAAAGACCCAAACTCTAAATTAGTTCGTTGGCACCTAAAACTCGAGGAGTTCGATTACCAACTCCAATACAAAAAAGGTTCATTAAACACCAATGCCGATGCACTTAGCAGAATACGTGTCACAAATTCACCATCTACAAGTAATGTAGAGATAAACATTACTGACACCCAAGCTGCTAATGCTCCCACTTCAATCAGTAACGATGCTACTTCAACTATTCACTCAGCTGAAGAAAATCTCAATGATGGCATATCAATAGCCGAACAACCACTAAATGGGTTCAATCTGCAAATAGTCTTAGAAAAATCTGATAGAAGACCCCCATTATCTACACAAATTCTATTCAGAAACAAACAACGATGAATATTTCGACTCGCATCATTTACCGAAGAAAATATCACTAAAATTTTCAAAGAGTATTTAGTTCCCAACAAATTGACAGCTATTCTCACAGATGACGATACTTTCAAGTTAGTTCAGTCCACCTACTCCAAACATTTTTCAAATTATAAATTAATAAGCTGCACAGAAATAATCATTGACGTTATAGAGGAAGATAAACAGGATCAAATCATTCAAGATTACCACAAAAAAAGCAATCACAGAGGAATAAATGAAACATTTATGCACCTCAAAAGAACATATTACTTTCCTCATTTAAAAGGCAAAATCACAAATATCATTAACAATTGCGAAACCTACCAAGCTCTAAAATATGATAGAAACCCACCTAAAATTAAGTTTCAGCAAACAGAAAGTCCCCTTAAACCACTTGATTGTATTCGTGTAGACATTTACACCATTAACTCTCATCCTATTTTCACTATAATTGACCGCTTTTCAAAATTTGCTGCTGCATACACTCTAGAAACAAGAAGTAGCTTAAATATTATCAAAAGTTTGAGACACTTCTTTTGCCTTCACGGATCACCAAAGAAACTGGTCGCCGACCAAGGAGCAGAAATGACATCCATAATCTTTAAGGATTTTCGCGAGCAATACAATATTGAACTTCATCTCACATCTTTCCAACAATCAAGTAGTAATGCATTTGTTGAGAGACTGCATTCCACCCTGACCGAAGCCTACAGAATAATGCACTCCGAAGGAAAAAATTATAATCTTGATGTTGACCACAGTGATATTTTAAATGAAGCCTTAATAACATATAAAAACGCAATACATTCTTCAACAAAGCTAACTCCTTACGAACTATTCTCTGGTAGGACTCATATCTTCAGTAAAAACTTAACTTATAATAACGAACACGACTATCTAAAAAAATTGAATGAATTCAGATCCACTCTATACCCCCAAATTAGAGAAAAAATTGATGCCTTAACAAATTATAATCTCGAAAAATTAAACGAAAACCACGAAGACCCACCGGTATTTCAAGAAAATGAAGCAATATTTAGGAAAGAATGTAGGAGAAATAAAATAACCCCTAGATTCAAAAAACTCTAGCGCACCTGAACCGCTAGAAACACTAATGTTCGAAGAACAGTAGAAGAATCGTGCAGGTTTTGAGTGCATATTCCACCACATGAGCTGCTTATTATTGCCAAACTGTTTCAAACGCCACGATGACTTTGGTCTCAAGAATGCATTATAACTCATATGGTGGAAGGTTTCAGATATTACCACTGGCATGAGTTTCAAAGTTAATGAGAGAAAAACACTTGTTAATTATATTCGTTATCAGTTGCTTATTTCACAAAATTTTGAAAGCAGCATCTCATATAACATCAATGAAGAAAATGCTCAGTGCCTGCAGCACTGTAACTGAAGTTGGTAATTGAGGCTGCGATCCGAAAAATTTGCAGAACTTTGGGAATTGAAACATTGGTTATTTATTTTCATTGTAAATGTTTCCGGTATGAATACTAACTGTAAGCATTTATTGATACAAAAGTAGCACAACAAAGCCAAGAATATATCACATCTGCTTCACGTTGTTATACTACATTCGAAGTTATAATAGTATAAAGAAATTTAGGATTACCTGCAGCAAGTTTTTTCAAATAATCGAACGCTTAATATTTGCTGTTTATTGTCACTACAATATCATTACCAATTGAAAATTCTACGATAAAACTGCTTAATAAAGATATTGCAAGCAAACACAAAGCCAACAATAGCTGACAATCGTGGCTTTTCAGGCAAATTTGGCCTGAATAACCTTTTCAGAATAGGTTCCATTAACTGTATGAAATTCGTATTGATTTCATGACTGCACTGGAAGTTATAGGGCAAAAAGTTTTATTTTCCTGAGCGAATTTTCAAAACCAAAGACACAAAAATTACCAAAGCTGGCAGCACCAATCGAATTTTTCAACAAATTCAATCAAACAGAGTTTAGAGTAAGGTTTAGCTACTGTGTCAATTTCATGAAAATCTGGTAACTTATTCACATTTCATAAGGCAAAAAGCATTTTTTTTTCTTTGTAATTTTTCAAGATGGCACCACTGGCACAGATTTGCCTTTAATTCAAAATTGCTTCTTTCAGACCTGGTCCTACTTAAGTCCAATGCATTCTGTAAATTTCAGTTGTATCTGATTATTTATTCGTGAGTTCCCGTGAACAGAAGTTTTTGATGCTAAAAATACAGGTTAACTGGGAAAGGGTTACCGTTCTTGTCCGACATGCAAATTCCAAAGTTTTACTTTGAACGTGTAGATAAAGCAAAATATTTGTATACAGATTGGTTTTTTGTAAGAAACGGACATTTTTTAGGATATTCGATGGTTTGAATGTTTTCACTTCCATATTTTTATTTTTCCAATTTAAGACACGAAAATCATCATAGCTGGCAGTTCCAACCGAATTTTTCAACCAAATTTCTAGTAAACGTGGTCTAAAGTAAGTTTCAGCTACTGTGTGAATTTCGTCAAAATCGAACGATTCAATCAGAATTTATAGGGCTAAAACCAGTTATCTTTTATAGTGATTTTTCAAGGTGGCACCACTGGCACAGAATCGCCCGCATTTCAAAATCACTTCTATCAGGCCTGGTGCTATTTAAGATCAATGCATACTGCATATTTCAATTAATTCTGCTCATTGGATCGTGAGTTTCCGTGAACAGAAGTTTTTGATGCTAAAAATATAGGTAAATTGGGCAAGGGTTACCAGGCGTGCCCGTTATACCATATCAAATTTTTTTTCTTCGCTTCTAAAATTCCTACCAAACCCTATGCAGCCCACAACTTAGACGATATCCAACTATTCGACGCAAGATGCCCGGAAATAGAGAAAACATTTTATTGCAACAAACCACACAGCCAAATCAGCAACAAAATCACAAAATGCATTGCCAACCTGATAGCCAATAAACCAGCCGATTGCGAATATACCACCACGGATCAGAAACCAGAAATCTATCAGCCGGAGCCAGATCTTCTTTTGTTTATTAATTCACCCCAAACACTAATAATTTCAAATTGTCCATTTAGCCCCAAGACCGTTGCTGGAAACGTTTTACTCCACTTCAAAGGCTGCAAAGTTCAGGTGAACAACCTTATGTATGAAGGACATCCAAAAACATTTTGGGATGACATTGTTATCCACCCAATCTTTTTCAACAAGATCAACCTCACCGCTACGCATGAAAACATCAGCTTGAAACAATTGGAGACTTACCATTTCAAGAATGATAAAATCATCCAAACCATCGAGAACACAACCGATGAAAAGAATTTACTCACCTGTGCATTATGGATATCTCAGACATCCTTACTTTTTGGCATAATAATCTACATTATCTGCAAACTTATGTGCAAAACTTCAGCTCCAGCAGCAGAAACATCAGGGATTCCGTTCCTGCTACCATCGCTTCTTTCTAAGGGGGAGGAGTTACGGCAACACCTGCCGCATCACAACAATCATGAATACACGTGCCGATCATCGTAAATTAGAACATTTTCTCATAATCAAATTTCTTTCAATTGTAATTTAATTCACCTTAGCGATGCATTTCCTGTTAATGCACTAAAAAGCTAGAAACAACGATGTCACACTGTAACGTTGTTTCAGCACTTTTGCATTTCTAAAAAATCCACATTTATGATTGTATCGAGTCAGTTCAATTAAAATAAATCTGCCGTCAGGCTGTTCAACTAAAATTTCGTTTTTACTAATGTTCGAAGAACAGTAGTATTAAAATCGATTCGGCCAAAAATTCATATTTCCATATATATATACATATATCATCAAAAAATTTCAGTGAGATAATCTCGGAAACGCGCCATCCGATTGAGCTGAAACTTTCAGAATACATTGGTGTATATGCAGAATAGGACCACGTCTCACTAAATGTCAATTATTTTTAACCCTTTGGCACCGGCGGCCATTTTAGTGATATTTTTAATATACCTATTATTCCGTACACAAATAATTTTCGCATAAATAAAGTTAACGAAATAAATTTCGAACGTGTTTCACATGTGAATCGGATAATGCTATGGAATTTTTTAACTCTATGTGTGCGCTGGGAACTAAAAAGAGAACGGAAAATTTGAAAAACTTTAATTTACGATAACTTTCGACAAAGCTTTTCAATCATTACGAAATTTTCAGAACATTTTGGTATTATTTAGTTGTAGATTTGTGTAGCTTTTAATGAGCGTGCTAGCAACCCTGTAGCTAGGGCAGGCACTGAAAGTGAAAACCTCCAAATCATCGTTTCTCTTGAAAAAAATGCCGTTTCTCTTGAAAAAATGCCGTTTCTTCTAAAAAAAAAGCCATTCATATGTAAATCTTGTGCTTTGTTTACACAACCAAAAAAAAAAAATAATATGGTATTACGGACACGCCTGGTAACCCTTGCCAAATTTACCTATATTTTTTGCATCAAAAACTTCTGTTCACGGAAACTCACGAACCAATAATCAGATACAATTGAAATTTACAGAATGCATTGGACTTAAGTGGGACCAGGTCTGATAGAAGCGATTTTGAATTGTGGACAACTCTGTGCCAGTGGTGCCATCTTGAAAAATTACAAAGAAAGAAAACTGCTCTTTGCCCTATGAAATGTTAATAAGTAACCAGATTTTCATGAAATTGACACAGTAGCTGAACCTTACTCTAAACTCTGTTTGATCGAAATCTGGTTGAAAACTTCGATTGGTGCTGCCAGCTATGGTGATTTTAGTGTCTTTGGTTTCAAAAATTCGCTCAGGAAAATAAAACTTTTTGCCCTTTTACTTCCAGTGCCGTCATGAAATCAATACGAATTTCATACAATTAATGGAACCTATTATAGGCATTCCCTGGTTCGAACCCAGGTTCGGACGAGGGTCCGCGCACCAAGCTTTGAGTTCACCTAGCTCTGATTGAGTACCTGATTTAAATCAAGGGTAAAGTGAGTCGTGGAACTAATCACTCCACACTCGTATCCACAATGATTAAAAAAACTGTAATGAAGCTCTCTACCAGCTTCAACCCCTCGACCCGTACAAGGGTTGTCGTGGGATTGCTTTACTTTACTTTATAGGCATTATTCAGGCCAAATTTTGTTGAAAAGCCACGATAGGGTTGCCAGCTATTGTTGAATTTGTGTTTAATTGCAATATCTTTACTAAGCTGTTTTATCGTAGAATTTTCAAATGGTAATGATATTGTAGTGACAATAAACAGGAAATATTAAGTTTTCGATTCTTTGAAAAAACTTGCTGCAGGTAACCCTAAAATTCTTTATACTCCTATAACTTCGAATGTTATATAACGTAATGTAATATATTATTGGCTTTGATACTGGCAAAAGGTTGCCAGCACGAGTCGGTTGTGCTACTTATGTATCAATAAATGCTTACAGTTAGTATTCATACCGGAAACATTTACATTGAAAATAAATAACCAATGTTCCAATTCCCAAAGCTCTGCAAATTTTTCGGATCGCAGCCCCAAACACCAACTTTAGTTACAGTGCTGCAGGCACTGAGCATTTTCTTCATTGATGTTTTATGAGATGCTGCTTTGAAAATTTTTGTGAAATAAGCAACTGAGAGCGAATATAATTAACAAGTGTTGCTCTCATAAACTTTGAAATTCATGCCACTGGTAATATCTGAAACCTTTCCACCATATGAGTTATAAGACCAAAGTAAAACCTGGCGTTTGAATTAGTTTGGCTGTAATAAGCAGCTAGTGTGGTAGAATATGCACTCAAAATCTGCACGATTCTTCTACTGTTCTTCGAACATTAGTGTTTCTAGCGGTTCAGGTGCGCTAGATTTTTTTTTCACGTTCGCCGGGTTAGCGAACGTAACTCGCTGATGCATAGTCAGCAAATGCAATGTAGTCACGACTACATTGTTGCTTGAAGATAGAATTCAAAGACGCGCATGCATAGTTAGCAGAATAGGATGAAGTATCGCTTGGTGGATGGTCAAAATATCGGCGAAGTATTGAACACCGTGAAAGTGAGAATTAGTACGTGAACTTGAAAAAAAAGACAATAGGGCAGGAAAATGAAGTAACACGTAGAAATAGATGGAAATTCAGTAGGGGATTAAGGAGAATTAGCTTAGAATAGAGAGTAACACCTAGCGATAGTCGGAAGCTCAGTAGGGTTAAGGAGTATTAGCCAAGAATAGAGAGTTACACCTAGAGATAGTCGAAATTTAGTAGGGCAAAGGAGCAGTAGTTAGGAATAGATAGAAAGGGAATTTAGTAGATATGGGAAGCATTAGCTCAGATTGGATAGAAACGCATAATTAGATGGGCTTTAGTAGAGTTAGAGGGAAACAGAAACAATTAGAGAGACACAAATAGAGGTAGCTAAACGAGGAGAATGAATGAATTCGGGCAAGAAGATAATTGATTGCGACATACAAATTAGTGAATAAAACCAAGAATTAGGGGGTTAGTCGAATTTGTTAGCGCATAAGATAAAACATAGGCAAACAAAACCGGTATCTGAATTTGTTTATATACATAGAAAGAGTTAACATTATCTCTACTGAAAACTATCTACGTATTAGTCGTGAGTTTAGAATGGCAGCCTAATATCTGGCATGCAGAAACGCACATTACTAGAATACCTCATGTATGATGATACCTCAAAGTATCGTTATACCAATCCAAAAGAATCCATTTACCAAAATCTACGCTTTTTTTTTGGCGCTGCTTGCCTTCTTCTGGGCGCGGGAAGGGTATTTCGGGGCGTAGAACGAGCGGCCCTGTTTCCTAGATGCCTATCATTTTGTCGTTTTCCCTCCTTGGACGACTTATATGGCAAAGCTAAAAATATAAAGGTAAAGAATCCTATTAGTCTGGAAATATTATCAGCACGAGCAATAGAAGAGGGGAGTGTTAGTGGGAGGAGGAAGATTTTCTGTTACGGGGTATAGGGTAAGGAGACACCCGGGTTAGTTGTGGCAAAGGGAACTCTTCCGAACGGAGCAGGACCATTGTATAGTTCGGAATGAATAAGGTCGTTAGGTAGCTATTAGCATTAGTATTAAATTGTTTTCGAATTAATACAGTTAGAGTTGTTATTCGAATATACCAATTAATAGAGCTAGTTACATATACTTTCACACTAGAATTGCTACAAAAATATGATACTCTGTTGCAGGATGTAACCAAACACCTGCAACAGGTAAGCGACAAATACGCCAGACAGGCAGATTCTTACTGAATCGCAGACATTAGGTCAGCACAATTATTTCCATAAATGTGGAGTATGTGTAGCTTATCGTGGAGTTCAGTTTTAGTCTTGCTTAATTGCAGTCGTCACTCTGTCCATTTTAAAAGTCGTCACTCTGTTCATTTTTAAAGTCGTAAATAAAAGTGCTTGTATAAAATGAAAAGAAGTGTTGTTTTTTTAAATATATTCGATAGAACAATACGAAACTGGCGAAGTCGAAGTGCGAACAAAAGCGAATTAATTTATTTCGAGAAGCCGCGAAGGGTACTCGGAATTAACTAAACCAACATTTATTCATCTCGACAAGCCGTAAAGGTAATTCGTGATTGAATTATATGAAAAAACTTGTTCATTCGAAGAAGCCGCGAAGGATAATTCGAATCAACAATAATAATAAAAATATACTTTGAGTTTCCGAAAAGGAAATCAAAGTTTAAATAGCCGCTACGCGCCGAAATAAAATTAAAATCGACTAGAGAGACCAATATATTTTTAATATATAAGCCACCTTAGGTCTCTTAAACCCCATGGCTGAGGCTGGTATGGGATCTAGTCAAAAATAAAAACAAAAATAAAAAACTCTAGCGCATCAGAACCGCTAGAAAACTAATTTTCGAAGAAATTGTTTTTGAGTGACCAAAAAATTTGGAAAGACGTAATACACTTTTTTGTAGAATCATATCAACCATTCCTTATCTCAAGCAGCAAAACTAAACTATAACACAAATAATGAAAATATTCAGTGCTGGCAACACTTTCCCAACGAAGCAGCAATAAATCTACCATAAAATGATCGTGCTTAATCAACCTATCCTTTGAATTTCGTTCTCATCGGAGGATTTCATCGAAAGTTTCAGCGGTTAAACGTTGTTTGAGGCTGCCATGTTTGATGGCAAAAAATGTTCAAAACTCGGAATATTTAAAAATTGGTTTCTTAATTTTATTGCAAATGCTTTGCATATGAGTACGTAATTTGAAGCATCTGGTGGTGCAATATTTACGAAAATGGCTAATGCTGGTTACCCTGTGTCAGCAGCAAAGCAAAATATATACCAAATTTGCTTCACGTTAAGTTAAACCCAACCAGTAAATTTCGTTTCGATTGAATCACTGCGCTGGAAGCTTTACGGGTGAAAAGAATTTTAGGGTTGCCACCCTCAAAACTTTTCAAATTTTTCAAGCGTTAATATTTATTGTTAATTTTCATTGCAGGATTTTTCCCATTTGCAAATCTAATGACATAATCGCTCAGTAAAGAAATTCCACAAAAATAAAAAATTATCATAGCTTGCAGCTCTTTCATGATTTTTGTATGAAATTCCTATGACATCCCAGCTATGGGGAAAAAAGCTTTATTTTGCTGAGCAAATTTGCAAGATTTATGAGACAAAAATCACCAAATGTTACATAAAGTAAGATTCAAGTACTGTGTGAGTTTTGTTAAAATCTGATGGCTGAATCGGAAGTTATAGGCCAAAAAGCTGTTTTTTTTCTCAGTAATTTTTCAAGATGGTACCACTGCCACAGGGTTGCCCGCATTTCAAAAGCACTTCTATCAGACCTGGTCCTAGTTAATACCAACATGTCCTGTGAAATTCATTATGATCGGATAATCCGGTCGTCAGTTCTCGTGAACAGAACTTTGGAATGCTGAAAATAGAGGTAATTTGGTGATGGGTTGCCGTTCTTGTGCAAATCGGAATTTTCAAAATTTCAATTTGACATGATGGACAAAGGTCAAAATTTATCAATGATTTGAAACTTTTGCCAAAAATCAAAAATTTTTGAGGAGGGTCAATGATTTGAAGGATTTTTTTTCAGGAGCCTGCCGTAGCTACAGGGTTACCCGTACAACCTTGAAAACCCACATATGTTAAGTCCTAGTCAAGTTCAATACGCTTTGCAATTTTCACGATGATTCGATGCTTTGATCACAAGTAATGACAAATCAAAATTTGAAAAAAAATCCTTGCCTACTTTTAGGCACTTAGCACCTACACACGGCTCAAAAATTTCAATTCTGTATCATAAACAAGCTGAAAACATAATTAGTTCTCATTTTCAATACTTTTTTTCAACGAAAATTTACACTGCTTGGAAATATAGGAGTACCTCAAAATTCTCTAAAACGCTCGCCGCCGCCAAAAGGTTTAGGATATCTGAACTGAAGAAAGTCGTGGACCTACCTACTGTATACATCTACGTTCTCCGAAAGTTTCATTTGAATCAAATCGGCCACTAAAGAGATTATCTCGGAAAATCATTTTGCTGATATTGATATATATATATATATATATATATATATATATATATATATATATATATATATATATATATATATATATATATATATATATATATATATATATATATATATATATATATATATATATACATATATATATATATATATATATATATATATATATATATATATATATATATATATATATATATATATATATATATATATATATATATATATATATATATATATATATATATATATATCTATATATAAATATCTATATATATATATATATATATATATATATATATATATATATATATATATATATATATATATATATATATATATATATATATATAAAGAAATATGAGTTTTCGGCGAAACGAGTTTAGTACTAATGTTCTTCGAACATTAGTAAAACGTTGGCTGATAATAAAAACAAACAAATAAAGAAAAATATATAACACAAAATAGAGTGTGAAGTACTAAAAGAAAAAAACTCTAGCGCACCTGAACCGCTAGAAACACTAATGTTCGAAGAACAGTAGAAGAATCGTGCAGGTTTTGAGTGCATATTCCACCACATGTGCTGCTTATTACGGCCAAACTGTTTCAAATGCCACGTTTTACTTTCGTCTTAAGAATGCATTATAACTCATATGGTGCAAGGTTTCAGATATGACCACTGGCATGAATTTCAACGTTTATGAGAGCAAAATACGGTTTAATTATATTCGTTATCAGTTACTTATTTCACATAATTTTGAAAGCAGCATCTCATATAACATCAATGAAGAAAATGCTCAGTGCCTGCAGCACTGTAACTGAAGTTGGTGTTTGGGGCTGCGATCCGAAAAATTTGCAGAACTTTGCGAATTGTAACATCGGTTATTTATTTTCATTGTAAATGTTTCCGGTATGTATACTAACTGTAAGCATTTATTGATACAAAAGTAGCACAACCGACTCGTGCTGGCAACCTTTCGCCAGTATCAAATCCAAGAATATATCAAATCTGCTTCACGTTGTTTAATTACATTCGAAGTTATAGGAGTATAAAGAAATTTAGGGTTACCTGCAGCGAGTTTTTTCAAATGATTGAAAGCTTAATATTTGCTGTTTATTGTCACTACAATATCATTACCATTTGAAAATTCTACGATAAAACCGCTTAATAAAGATATTGCAATTAAACACAAAACCAACAATAGCTGGCAACCCTATCGTGTCTTTTCAACCAAATTTGGCCTGAATAATGTTTATGACAGGTTTCATTAATTGTATGAAATTCGTATTGATTTCATGACTGCACTGGAAGTTATAGTACAAAAAGTTGTATTTTCCTGAGTGAAATTTCAAAACCAAAGACACAAAAATTACCATAGCTGGTAGCACCAATCAAATTTTTGAACCAAATTTCCACCAAACAGAGATTAGAGTTAGGTTTAGCTTCTGTGTCAATTTCATGAAAATCTGGTAACTTATTCACATTTCATAGGGCAAAAAGCAGTTTTTTTTCTTTGTAATTTTTCAAGATGGCACCACTGGCACAGAGTTGCCCACAATTCAAAATCGCTTCTATCAAATCTGGTCTTACTTAAGTCCAATGCATTCTGTAAATTTTAGCTGTATCTGATTATTGGTTCGTGAGTTTCCGTGAACAGAAGTTTTTGATGCTAAAAATATAGGTTAACTGGGAGAGGGTTACCGTTCTTGTCCGACATGAAATTTCCAAAGTTTTATTTTGAACGTGTAGATAAAACATAAGATTTATATACAGATTGGTTTTATTGTAAGAAACGGACATTTTTTTGAATATTCGATGGTTTGAATGTTTTCACTTCCAATTTTTTTTTTCAAAATGAAGACACCAAAATTATCATAGCTGGCAGTTCCAACCGAATTTTTCGACCAAATTTCTACCAAACGTGGCTTAAAGTAAGGTCCAGCAATTGTGTAAGTTTCGTCAAAATCGAACGATTCAATCAGAATTTATAGGGCTAAAAACAGTTATCTTTTTTAGTGGTTTTTCAAGATGGCACCACTGGCATAGAATTGCCCGCATTTCAAAATCACTTCTATCAGACCTGGTCCTGTTTAAGGTCAATACATGCTGTGAATTTCAAATAATTCTGCCCATCGGATCGTGAGTTTCCGTGAACAGAAGTTTTTGATGCTAAATATATAGGTAAATTGGGCAAGGGTTGCCAGGCGTGCCCGTTATACCATATCTTTTTTTTTTTTTGGTTATGTAAACAAAGCACAAGATTTACATATGAAAGGCTTATTTTTGAAGAAACGGCATTTTTTCAAGAGAGACGATGATTTGGAGGTTTTCACTTTCAGTGCCTGCCCTAGCTACAGGGTTGCCAGCACGCTCATTAAAAGCCACATAAATCTACAACTAAAAAATATCAATATGTCCTGAAAAAAAATTTGGTAATGATTGAATAGCTCTGTCAAAAGTTATCGAAATTTAAAAATTTTCAAATTTTACCGTCCTCTTTTTAGGCACCCAGTGCACACATAGGGTTAAAAAATTCCAAAGCATTATCCGATTCATATGTAAAACACGTTAGAAATTTATTTTATTAACTTTATTTTTGCGAAAATCATTTGTGCACGAAATAATAGGTATATTAAAAATATCACTTAAATGCCCGCCGGCGCGAAAAGGTTTACAATAACTGACATTTAAAGAGACCTGGACCTATTCTGCATATACACCAATGTATTCTGAAAGTTTCAGCTCAATCGAATGGCGCGTTCTCGAGATTATCTCACTGAAATTTTTTGTACATATATATATATATATATATATATAGAAATATGAATTTTTGGCCGAATCGATTTTAATACTAATGTTCTTCGAACATTAGTAAAAAGTACAAACTAAGTGATTTATGTTAGACAGAATAGAAAAGAGAAGTGAAAGCTTTAGCTCACGGCGACAACCAGAGGACCAAGGAACCATGGAAGCAAAAATTCAAGAATTGGACAGGCAATTGCACGAAAGAAATAACCAGTTGGAACAGATGTCAGCAGCTCTGTAGAATCTACAACCGACAACTGAATTCCTGCAACAATAACTTCAGGAAAAAGAATTATTACTCAACCAAATGACATCGATTGTGCAAAACCTCACTTTTAGGCAAACGACATCAGACGTGAAGGAAGAAATGCTAAAAGAAATACGATTTATGAGTGCGATCAACGGGCGAAGCGATATAATCATCAATGGATTCTCCAGCAGCGTCGAATATTACCTGCAAAGTACAAGTAACGAAGAGCACAGGAAAGAAGCGGTTCGAATAATATTTTACGAGAAACTGCAAGGAGAAGCAAAGGACGCTGTGATGGGTGTTCAACAGACCGACAATTGGGATATCATCAAAAACACTTTAAAACTACGCTTCAAACCAGATCTGCAGCCAACCGATATTTTCCGAAAAATAACCAACATCAAAGTGAACACAGTAAGTGAACTTTCAACTGAAATTCAATATATTAGAGATAAAGCAAACCAACTGAAAATTTATTATAAAAATGATAAATGTATAGATTTAGAGTGTGTCGATTCCATTTTATGTAACACAATTAAAGAATTAACGCAAGGTGTATTGCTAGATAAAATTTATAGTGAAACAAATATTGAAGCAATTTGAAATATCATGACGCGAAGAAGATATGAAGATTTTTGCATACCACCAGAATTCAAAAAAACTAAAAATAGTAGCCATAGAAGTTACACTGGTCAAAATCCGAATCAAAACTTTGGCAATCATAGCAAATCTCAAAATAAAAGTAATAATAATTCCTTTCGAGCACCTCCAAATATCACAGAACAGTACGAAACACATACAAGACAAACTAGTAATAACAGGCAAAACGATACAAATGATGATACAAGACAGTACAGACGATTCAACAATAACTGGAAACCTCGAAATGACAATTATAGTTATAATCGATTCGATAATAACAATGGCTATTCTAATAATAATTACTCTGGTCAATTTAGAAGAAATAATCATTCTGGTCAAACTCAATCTTATAGACAACAACCAGTAGAACCTATGGAGATCGATAACATTCAGGATAGTCTTAACTTAAAATATCAAAATAGTCAATCTGATCGAAATTCAAATGATTGGCAACCAAACTCCAATATAACCAAATCTGAGATAAACTCAACCCAGAAAGAAACATTTTTTCACAATTAGCCTCGGAAAATTTACCCATGATACCAACCACTATAAATAAAACTAAATACATAGCCCTTATAGATACTGGTTCATCTTTTAGTATAATAGATGACCAAGTCACACACTTTCCAAAAATTCCAATCAAACCTCTTTTCTTTTCAACAATCACTGGTAAAGATTCAATTTGTTACGAAGTACACACTCCAGCACCAGATGAAGTTAACTCTCCACCAGGTGGGATGGTGAGGTGGAAAGTTAAATATCCTCAAAATAGAAGGTATCAATTCATAATTGGAATAGACCTTTTCAACAATCTTGAAACATTAATAGATCTTGAACGAAATTTAATTGTGTTAAAGGGTAAATTACTCAATTTATCAATGATCCGTACTGCGACCAAGAAATTTTATTCCTAGAGTAAATTGAAAATAACTACTTAGAAAGGATCAAATTAGATCATCTAAATAAAGAAGAAAGCAATGCGATCATTAGAGCTATAAAACGTTTTGAAAATCTATTTTATAAAGAAGGTGATATATTAACAAGTACACATAAAATTCAACATGAAATTAGAACTACAACAGCCCACTAATTGTTGTACCAAAAAAGAATGATCATTCCGGTGAAAAAAATTTCGAATCGTCATTGATTACAGGAAACTCAACGAGGTGACAGTTGACGATAAGTTTCCTCTTCCAAACATTGACTCGATTCTCGATAAACTGGGTAGAGCCCAATACTTTTCAACTATTGATTTGGCAAAAGGATATTATCAAATACTAGTTAAAGAGGAAGACAGACAAAAAACCGCTTTTGTCACTCCTCATGGCCTTAACGAATTTGTTCGAATGCCATTCGGCTTAAAGAACGCCCCTGCGACGTTTCAACGGCTGATGAATGATGTATTAAGAGATGCTATAAATAGAACGTGCGTAGTATATCTTGATGATATCCTCATCTTCAGTACCTCCTTACAGGAACATATATAATCAATTGTCGAGATATTTCAAATTCTAGAAGCAAATCGCTTGCGGATACAAATCGATAAATGTAATTTCATGCGCAAAGAAACCTCATTTTTAGGACATATAATTACAAGAGAAGAACTTAAACCTAATCCGGAAAAGGTTAAAATTATCGAAAATTTGGCACTACCGACTACTGAAAAAGAAATCAAAAGCTTTTTGGGATTAACTGGGTACTATCGCAAATTCATTCGTGATTATGCGAAAATAGCCCAACCTTTTACAAAATGCCTACAAAAAATACTCAAATAAACGTCCATGATCCAAATTATATAGAAGCTTTTGAGAAACTAAAAACGTTAATTTGCTCTCCACCAATTCTAAAATATCCTGACTTTGATCGATCCTTTCAACTTACCACAGATGCTTCAAAATTTGCTATAAGCGCCGTTCTATCCCAAGATGGTCGTCCTGTATGTTTCGCATCCAGAACTTTAAACGCACATGAACGAAATTATTCTGCTACCGACCAGGAGTTTTTGGCTATAATGTGGTCAGTAAATTATTTTAGGCCATATCTTTATGGAAACAAATTTACAATCTACACTGACCACCAACCAATTAAATATCTACATGCCAAATACAGAGAAAAAGATCTTTCGCCCAGGCACCAGCGATGGCTTTTTAAATTGGGTGAATATCAATTTAATATCGAGTATCTGAAAGGTCGGGACAATAAAGTTGCCGGCTACTTAAGTTGAATCAAACCTGTAGAAGAACATGACTCTAAATCTGCAAGTAAGATGTTCGAAACCCGAACGAACTCATATTCGAACCTCGGAATAATATTGAACATTGAAGAAGAAGAAGAAAATGCAACTATGGCAACTAAAGACTCTGCAGAAGAAGAATTATGTGATCATATACCCATAAAGGAGGAAATAGTAAACAAATATCGCATGCAAATAATTCTGACTAACAATAAGATCCAAGAGTTTGAAACAAATCATAGTAAACGAATAATTTATATATCGGAATATGATTTTGAAGATTTGGACAATATATTCAAACGATACATCAAAAAAGGAATTACCGGTATTTATTCAGAAATACCTGACACTAAATATAATGTAGTACAACAAAAATTCAGAGAATTTTGTTCCAACAATGCCCAGATAAAATTTATTAGATGTTCTTATCGGGCACGAGACATCAAAACGGAAGTTGAAGCTGTGAAACAAATATCCCTCTACCACGTCAGAGAAAGCATTCATTCAGGGATCCAAGAAACATTTCACGCTATTAGAAATAAAATATACTACCCAAAACTTTTGCAATTAATTCAAATTATTATAAACCAATGTGAAGTCTGTCAAAATGTCAAGTATGATCGAAATCCCATCAAACCAAAATTAAATTTCACCGAAACAGCCAACGACATAAATCAAATTATCCACGCAGATATCTATCAGATAATGAAACACAGTTTTCTATCTTGTATTGACAAGTTATCAAAATCTGCAGCCGTATATTTTCTAACTGATCGTAATCATATCACCATAATAGAGCAATTAGAAGACCATTTCGCCAAAATTGGAAAACCAGCGAAAATAGTAGGAGGAAACGAATTTGATAGCATTCGCATCAAAGATTTTTTGCAACAAGAAGGTGTAATTTTGCATCTAACAAAACCACACAGCCATACAGGTATAGCTGATGTTGAAAGATTTCACAATACAATAGCTGAAAAATTTCGCACATTTTTACTTAATAAAACTAAACTTTCGCCGAGACAAATACTACAACAGTCAGTCAGAAATTATAACGAACGATATCATTCGACAATCAAATGCACTCCAAAAGAAGTTCAAAGTCATAAAGTTGATTTTGGAATAATTCGAAAAAACCTAGAAGCAACCAAAAGAAAATACATCGATAAACTGAACGAAAAACGTGAAACCTATATCGAAGACAGAACAATTGGTTTTGTAAAAAACTACAAAGCTGCCAGACTAAAACAAGAACCTAAATTTAAAAAACTCTAGTGCACCTGAACCGCTAGAAAACTAATTTTCGAAGAAATTGTCTTTGAGTGACAATGTGGAAAGACGTAATACACTTTTTTGTAGAATCATATCAACCATTCCTCGTTCAAAGCAACAGAAATAAACTATAACACAAATGATGAAAATGTTCAGTGCTGGCAACATTTTCCCAACGAAGCAGCAATAAGTTAACCTTCACAAGCTCATATTTAAATCAACTAATCCTTTGAATTTCGTTCTCATCGGAGGATTTCGTCGAAAGCTTTAGCGGTTAACGTTGTTTGAAGCTGCCATCCAAAAAATGTTCAAAACTCGGAAAATTTAAAAATTGGTTTCTTAGTTTTATTGCAAATGTTTTGCATATGTGTATGTAATTTGAAGCATCTGTTGATGCAATAGTTACGCAAATGGCTAAAACTCGTTACCCTGTGTCAGCAGCAAAGCAAAATATACACCAAATCTGCTTCACGTTAAACTTACCCCAACCAATAAATTTCGTTTCGATTGAATCACTGCGCTAGAAATTAAACGGGTGAAAAAATATTTAGGGTAACCACCCTCAAAACTTTTCAAATTTTTAAAGCGTGAATATTTGTTGTGAATTTTCATTGCAGGATCGTTCCCAATTGCAAATCTAATGACATAATCGCGCAGGAAAGAAATTCCAAAAAATTACAAAAACGGTCATAGCTGGCAGTCCTTTCACGATTTTTGTACGAAATTCCTATGACGTTTGGCTCATATTAAAATGTATTTACTGCATTAACTTCATTTTGATATCATGACTGCACCGGAAGTTATAGGGAAAAAAGCTTTATTTTGCTGAGCAAATTTGCAAGATTTCGGAGACAAAAATCACCATAGCTGGCAACCCTTTTCTAAATTTTCAGCCAAATTTACCAAATGTTACGTTAAGTAAGATCTGAATGAACTTCGAATTTCGTTTAAATCTGATGGCTAAATCGGAAGTTATAGTCCAAAAACCGGTTTTTTTTCTCAGTGATTTTTCAAGATGGCACCACTGCCACAGAATTGCCCGCATTTCAAAATTGTTTCTATCAGACCTGGTCCTAGTTAATACCAACATGTCCTGTGAATTTCATTATAATCGGATAATCTGGTCGTCAGTTCTCGTGAACAGAACTTTTGACTGCTGAAAATAGAGGTAATTTAGTGATGGGTTGCCGTTTTTATGCAAATCGGAATTTAAAAAATTTTACATTGACATGATTGATAAACGTTAAAATTTATCAATGATTTGAATTTTTTGTCAAAAATCAAAAATTTTTCAGCAGGTTCAATGATTTGAAGGATTTTTTCAAGAGCCTGCCGCAGCTACAGGGTTACCCGCACTACCTTGAAAATCCATGTGTATTAAACTTTAGTCAACATCAATACGCTGTGCAAATTTCACGATGATCCAATGTTTTCGTCAGAAGTAATGACAAATCAAAATTTGAAATAAAATCCTTGCCTACTTTAAGCCACGCTGTACCCACACACGGCTCAAAATTTCCAATTCTTTACCATAAGCAAGCTTAGAACATAATAAGTTTTCATTGCCAATACTTTTTTCAACAAAAATTCACGCTGCTTTTAAATATAGGAGTACCTCAAAATTCACTAAAACGCTCGCCACCGCCAAAAGGTTTAGGATATCTGAATTTTAGCAAGTTGCGGAGCTATCTACTAAATACATCTACGTTCTCCGAAAGTTTCATATCAATCGGATCGGCCACTCCAGAGATTATCTCCCTTAATCATTTTGATGATGATATATATATATATATATATACATATATATATATATATAGATAAATATATATATATATATATATATATATATATATATATATATATATATATATATATATATATATATATATATATATATATATAT
>OX376372.1:133531390-133566818 GCA_947369275.1 Nemotelus nigrinus
AAGAAATATGAATTTTCGGTGAAAACTAGTTTAATACTACTTTTCTTCGAAAATTAGTAAAAAGCCAAATTGGAAAACGCGCATTTAACAAATATAAAAAGAAAGCCCAAATTTTCAGACTATAGCCTAGAATCACAAGAACCAAAATTAATACTAATGTTTGTTTATTTATTTATTAACAGATATAATTCCAATTACAGCAACAAGAAAGCAAAAATAACAAAAACAGAAATATGAAAAGGAAAAGAAATAACTAAAATAATTAGAAAACTTAAAAAATTAAAAAAATTAGAAAACTAAAAACTTAAAATTAGAAAACTAAAAACTAAAATTAGGACTAAGGTAAGTAGCAATTCAAGGTAACATTTTTAATACATGTTTGAATTGTAAAAAAGATTGTGGTAGAGGACCAAGCTTAAGGGCGGTGTGCGTTCTGGGTAGGCGCAGCAAAGGGCGAATGGAAGTAGACTTCCGTACGTGCAAAAGGAACAGAGAAAACTTCAGAAGAACGACTTGGACGGCTGGATACACGTCTGGTTATCTGTGAACCGAGATCTGTCAAGAAAATGCCTTGGCAAAGTTCGAAGAGGAAACACTCATCGAGGAACAACCTCCGTGATTGCAACGAGGACATACGAAGGAGGGAAAGACGAGAGGAGTAGGGACAATAGGGGATATTAAATTTAAAAAGAAGTGAGCGAGTGAACCTGTGCTGAATAGATTCAATAGCATCAGATAAGTACTGAAAGCGCGGAGACCAGATTTGGCACGCATATTCTAGAAAACTGCGTACTAAGGAGACATATAAATGAATACAGGAGGAAATGTTGGTAAACATATAGGAAGAACGCAAAACGAATCCAGCAATCCTAGAGGCCCTGGACGTCATATTCATAACGTGAATATCAAATCTTAATTTCGAATCAAACACCACACCCAGGTCTCTAAAATGCTGGACAACTGACAGGGAAATACCAGACAAAGAATAAGAGAACACATGTGGAGTATTTTTATATGCGAAATGTTCAGAGGCAAAAAGTTGTCTTGACACCAGAGATTAAGAGCAAACAAATCAGCTTGCAACTGGTGAAAATCGTTCGCGGACCTGATCGCTCTGTATAATTTTAAGTCATCCGCATATAAAAGACAAGGAGAATTGATTACAGAAGGAAGATCATTGACAAACAAGATAAAAAGTAAGGGGCCAAGAATAGAACCTTGAGGAACTCCGGATGTGGGAAAAATAGGAGAAGAAATGGAACCATTAAAAGTGACTCTGCAGGGACGACTATGAAGATTAGAGGAAAACCAGGAGAGGAGGGGACCAAAAACACCAAAACCATTAAGTTTAAGGAGCAGCAGGTTATGGTTCACAGAGTCAAAAGCCTTCGAAAAGTCTGTGTAGATTACATCAACTTGATGTTGACAATCGAAGGCAGAGGCTACAAAAAGCGACCCTTGAAGAAACCATGCTGCTCAGGAGCAAGTAAGGGCTGTAGGAAAGGAAAAATTCTATTGTAGACAAGACGCTCAAGGATTTTACTGAAACAGCAGAGGAGGAATATAGGACGAAAGTTGGAAACAACGGAAGGATCACCACATTTGAAGATTGGGAAAATATTGGCGGGTTTCCATAAAGAAGGGAATACACCAGAAGTAAGGCTAATGTTGAAAAGGATAGCTAAAGGAACACAGAGCGAGGATGAGAGGGATTTGACAAGGATATTAGGAATACCATCAGGACCGGAACTGGCATTTGAATTTAAGGTATGCAAAAGGATTTCAACTTCCAAAGGATTGGTGCTAAACATAGGTAATGCAGGAGAGGTACGAGAGACAGTGAGAGCTATAGAGGTATTTAGTGGGTTTTTTTCAAAGGAGGAGGAAAAAAAGGCAGCAAACAAATCACAAATAGCCTGAGGAGTGGAAGCAGTAACATCATCAAGAGACATAGAATCAGGAACTGAAGAATTGAATTTGAGGGAACGGATGTAGGACCAAAAGGATTTAGATTGATTGGAAAAGATTGAAGCCTCGATGTTCGAAAAATAATCACGCATTGCCTGCTTGAGCACTTTTTTAGCGTCAGAACGCAAACTACGGAATTCCTGAAGGTCAGAGGGTGAACCCGTCTTCTTCAGCTTTTCACGAGCTTTATCCTTAGCTTTAAGAGCATCAGAGACTTTCAAAGTGAACCAAGGGACATCATTAGGTTTGAGAGGACGTTTAATGAGAGTAAAACGAAAGATAAGGTTAGAAAAGAAAGAGTAGAACTTGGACAATGCACAATCAACATCCAATCCTTTGAAAAATGAAAACCAATTGATAAGACTGATTTCGGAGGACATTTTTTGAAAGTCAGCTTTGAAGAAATTGTAACGCTGAAAAGAAGGACATTTATTCTTTACCTGGAAGTTCAGGTCAACATCAAGCAGGAGAGGAGGGTGATGAGGATCAGGTTGCACATAAGCAAAAGGAGCAGGAGAGAGAGAAAGGGAGTCTAAAGGAACGTTAGTAAGGACTAAGTCGAGGATTCTGTTATTAGTGTTACGAAGGTGGTTAATTTGGGAACAAGAACAAAGTGAAAGAAAGGACGAAGTCGCAACAGAGAGGTGGTTGTTGGATAGTAAACTAAGGTTTTTGGTGTCCCACTCCACAGTGGGCATGTTAAAGTCACCTAAAATTAGGAGGGGAGTTAAAGGAAATCGAGAGAGGATGAAGCTGGAAAGCTCATTGTAAAAACGTTCGTAGGCAGTGACAGACAAGTTACATGGTATATAAACACAGCAGACAAGTAGGTCGGAAGATGAAAAAAGGATAGCACGTACAACAATACACTCAACAGTAGGAGAAGGAATCAACTCGGCACAGATTGTTCCACGAAGAGCGTTATGGATAGCAATTAAGACACCTCCGCCATCGGCTTTGCAAGAAGCAACCCGATCACGATCTCTCTGGAAAACAGTATAACATGGAAGGAATTCTTTGTTCAAGATATTGTCATTAAGCCATGTCTCAGTGAAACAGATAACGTGATGTAAGTCTAAAGTAGACGCGAGCAGAACTTCCTTAAGTTTAGTCCTCAAACCACGAACATTCTGGTAGAAGATACAAAGTGAAGTAGATCTACTAGTTATGCGTGTAAGACTCGTTTGGCGTTGTTCAGAAAATTTTTCCGTTGGCGTTTTTGAAATTCTTTAACAAGGATGCCAGCTGGCCAAAACTCCGGCGCAAGAACGATATTCAAGCCCGCAGATACGATGATTTTAAAAGAGGCAATAGCTCTATCCGATAAGTTATCAGGCGTGAGTTTAGCACATGATAAGATGCTAGGCGAAAAACCAAGCCTAGATGTGATGAAGTTTGTTATATCCTCTGCAGAAACTCCGTAAGTTATCCGACTGACGAAAATTTGGAGAGGAGGCAATGCCACAGGTATTGGCGGAGCATTGCACAAAGTAACAACCTGGTTATCAGGAACTGTGACAGGCTCAGTCTTATCATCCGAACGCATCTGGATGTTGGGCGCGTGGAGATTAACGACACGATGCGGCGTTTGTCGCTTACGTTGAGCCTGAGGCTTGGAAAGAGTTTTAGGCTGAATCTGTATACTCGGTGAATTAATTATTTGAAGATCCGTATGTGGCATCAGCTCCGCAGAAGTACGAACAGGCTGAGCTTGATTAGAAGGCTGTTGCAGCTGGGCCTGAGTTGAAATTTGCTGCTTCTGACTTCGAGTGCAGATTCCACCAGGAAGAGAAGGCACAGGACTGACAGATGAGGCGGGAGGTACGATTGCATCACTGACAGCCAGCGCATCTTGCGACGCGGAAGTAGATGGACGCTCAGTCAAAGCAAATTTTAGGAGCTTTTCGGTCTCCTTGCGGAAATCCTCAAGCTGCTTATGTAATGCGTTGAAAGAGACCTCAAGCACAGTAAAATTCCGTAAATTGGCACGAAGTCTATCCACATTAGTAAGAATCGAATGTTTCCGGCATTTTTCACAGTAGTAATGTATACCCAAATCCGCGCGATTGATACAGTCCCCCATAGGTGCAGTGAGACCTGCACATTTCGCGTGAAAGGATAAGCCGCAAAATCCAAAACAAGTAATTAGTGGAGTTTTTTCGGCTTTGCCGCAACAGAAGTTAGCGGAACAAAGAGACATGGACGATGATAGTATTGCAGGAAAAAAAAAATAAGAGAATATAATAAGAATAGTTAAATTCTCAAATTAAAATCGAAAAATTCAAATTAAAATCGAAAACCAGCAGTAAAATATAGATGTGGTAGCACTTCGCAAACAGGATGCACAATTATGGCAGCACTCCGACAAAAGTTAGGTGAGTGTCCAGACTCCACACCGCGGTTTAAAAGCACAACACTAGCGAGCCGGTAAGAAAATAGAATAAAGTATGGATCGAGTGATCACTAAAAGCTTAGAAGTTCTAAAGTAATGGAAGCATAGGTAAGTGTCTTAACTATAGTCTATGAGAGCACAGCTTCACACCACTTCAAGTTATTGATCAAGCTGTAGAAAGCACAAAAGATCACAAGGTGAGGATTGGGGCGCGGATAGTGTCAGGAAACTGTCTAGTCTAAATGACACGCAAGCTGAACGATTAATAACAGCATAGATTCGCACTAATAATAACTTGAAAAGCGCGTCGGATTAGTATGTAGTAAACAGCAACAAGAACCGTCCACAGAAGAAAAATTGTAAAATTATGTCTTGGGAATTAAGAAGCTTTCGCACACTTCCACTATCAATGGCAACTACACGAAAGGTCGTAAGGGGCCGGTCAAAACTTTCACTAAGTCAAATGAGTACTAAAGTCGTGGAAAACTGGGAAGTTGAGCGAGAACTTTTTGACACGACCGAACGGAACGTATGTTGTTTTTCGATATTCTTCGAACATTAGTAAAAATCCATTATTGACATTAATTTTACAGAAGAACAACAAAACATAATAGATAATGCCGTTAATGGTGGCCCATGTGATGAAGTATTGATAACCAAGTTTCACATAGGAATAACCAGGCAAGATATGTCCAGTCTAATTGGAGAATCTTGGGTGAATGATAAAATAAAAAATTTCTACTTAAATCTTATAATGGAATGCAGTAAAAATCAAGACTTTGGTAGTTCACAACGAATTTACGCAATGAATACATTTTTCTTGTCAAAACTCCTACCAGACGATTATAATGGAGTTCGTAAATGTACCCGTAAAGTCGATTTATTTGCCTATAATATTATTGCTGTTCCGGTTCATGTCAATAATTCTCATTGGTGTATGGCCATTATTCATTTAACAAACAAAACCATAAGATATTACGACTCTCTTGGCAAAACCAATTTTCCCGTTCTAGATGCTTTAGAAAATTATCTAAAACAAGAATCCCTAGACAAGCGAAATATATCTTTCGATACTTCCGACTTTGTTAAAGAAAACGTTTCGAATATCCCACAGCAAACTAATAACAATGACTGTGGCGTTTTCAGTTGCATGTTTGCTTTATTTATTGCTAAAAACAATGAAATCAATTTTTTTCAGTCACACATACCTTATTTTAGAAAAAAAATGATTTTGAAAATCCTCCAAGGAAAACTAATAACATAAAATCAATCTTTTAATTTTTTAGATTTCCAAGACCATCTTAATATTTTTACTATTACTGACTCCAATCATGGGGCAGTTAAACGTTTACGACATAAAAGAACAATCCGGATTTACGGAGATACAAATAAATCAAGCAGACATTGTTAAAACATCAAATATAATAATCCACATGATCGACATTCCAGAAATTCTAATTTTGATTGATAGCTTTCGGGACAGTATTAATAAAGTAGAGGGAGAACATAAGAAATTATTACTTAACGAGTTGAAACAACTAACTAAAAAAGTAAAAACACTAATGCCAGCAAAAAAACGAAGTAAAAGAGGGCTGATAAACCAACGAAACTTTTATTCAATTGAAAAACATTATAGTAAACGATAGAAATTTGATTTTGGAAAGCATGACAAAATTTCTCGTAATGTCATTGCCAGCAATATATATTATGATCAATTTTTATTAATGTTCGAAGAACATTAGTATTAAACTCGTTTCGCCGAAAATTGATATTTACTTATATATATATATACATATATATATATATATATATATATATATATATATATATATATATATATATATATATATATATATATATATATATATATATATATATATATATATATATATATATATATATATATATATATATATATATATATATATATATATATATATATATATATACATATATATATGTATATATATATATATATTTATATATATATATATATATATTTATATATATATATATATATATATATATATATATATATATATATATATATATATCAGCAAAACGATTTTCCGAGTTAATCTCTGGAGTGGCCGATTTGATTCAGCTGAAACTTTCGGAGAACGTAGATGTATATATTAGGTAGGTCCACGACTTTCTCAAAATCAGATATCCTAAACCTTTTGGTGGCGGCGAGCGGTTTAGTGAATTTTGAGATACTCCTATATTTCCAAGCGGTGTAAATTTTCGTTAAAAAAAAGTATTGGGAATGAAAATCAATTATGTTTTAAGCTTGCTTATGATAAAGAATTGAAATTTTTGAGCCGTGTGTGGGTGCTAAGTGCCTAAAAGTAGGCAAGGATTTTTTTTCAAATTTTGATTTGTCATTACTTGTGATCAAAACATCAGATCATCGTGGAAATTGCAAAGCGGATTGAACTTGACTAGGACTTAACATATGTGGGTTTTCAAGGTTGTACGGGTAACCCTGTAGCTGCGGCAGGCTCCTGAAAAAAAATCTTTCAAATCATTGACCTTCCTCAAACATTTTTGATTTTTGGCAAAAGTTTCAAATAATTGATAAATTTTGATCTTTGTCCATCATGTCAAATTGAAATTTTGAAAATTCCGATTTGCACACGAACGGCAACCCATCACCAAATTATGATACCTCTATTTTCAGCACTCGAAAGTTCTGTTCACGAGAACTGACGACTGGATTATCCGATCATATTGAAATTCACAGGACATGTTGGTATTAGCTAGGACCAGGTCTGACAGAAAAAACTTTCAAATGCGGGCAACCTGTGGCAGTGGTACCATCTTGAAAAATCACTGAGAAAAAAAACAGCTTTTTGGCCTATAACTTCCGATTCAAACATCAGATTTTAACAAAACTCACACAGTACTTGAATCTTATTTTATGTAACATTTGGTAAAAATTTGGTTGAAAAATTAGAATAGGGCTGCCAGCTATGGTGATTTTTGTCTCATAAATCTTGCAAATTTGCTCAGCAAAATAAAGCTTTTTTCCCTATAGCTTCTTGTCCAGTGCAGAAATCAAAACGCAGTTCATGCAGTAAATGGACTTTAATTTGAAGTAAATGTCGTAAAAATTTCGCACAAAAGTCATGAAAGGGCTGCCAGCTATGACCATTTTTGTATTTTTGTGGAATTTCTTTACTGAGCGATTATGTCATTAGATTTGCAAATGGGAATAATCCTGCAATGAAAATCAACAACAAATATTAACGCTTTAAAAATTTGAAAAGTTTTGAGGGTGGCAACCCTAAAATTCTTTTCACCCGTAAAGCTTCCAGCGCAGTGATTCAATCGAAACGAAATTTACTGGTTGGGTTTAACTTAACGTGAAGCAGATTTGGTATACATTTTGCTCTGCTGGTGACACAGGGTAACCAGCATTAGTCATTTTCGAAAATGTTGCACCAACAGATGCTTGAAATAACATACTCATATGCAAAGCATTTGCGATAAAAATAAGAAACCAATTTTTAAATATTCCGAGTTTTGAACATTTTTCGGATGGCAGTGTCAAACAACGTTTAACCGCTGAAACTTTCGATGAAATCCTCCGATGAGAACGAAATTCAAAGGATAGGTTGATTAAGCATGATCATTTTATGGTAGATTTATTGCTGCTTTATTGGGAAAGTGTTGCCAGCACTGAACATTTTCATCATTTGTGTTATAGTTGAGTTTAGTTGCTTGAGATAAGGAATGCTTGATATGATTCTTCAAAAAAGTGTATTACGTCTTTCCAAATTTTTTGTTCACTCAAAGACAATTTCTTCGAAAATTCGTTTTCTAGCGGTTTTGATGCGCTAGAGTTTTTAAAATTCAACTTATTAAAAGCAAAATTGAGCAAATCCAAGATAATATAGTATCAGCAAAATATGGCTTATTGCATCCCAATATATTAACAGATGAAGAAATTGTATCCAACAATATAGATTTACTAAAATTAGAGAATGTAAAATTAGGAATTACTAAGTTTAAAAACGATGTGTTATTGTAAGCAATAAAAGGTCCAAAGGAATTCATTAAAGTTGAATTGAAAATGATATTGCCCATTCCAAATTAAAAATCTAAAAGAGATAGATTCCCATGCAAAAATTGTTTTCACATATAATAATAATACTTTTGATTATGAAAAACTAAAATATTTAAATGAAATGAACTTAAGCAAACATTGCATATACCAAGGAAATTGTAAGCTCGTAACCAATAATTTAACAGAAATTGAAGAAATTGATGATGAAACTATCTTTGTTAAGAACGCACATAAAATAAATTTGACTCAAAATTGTGATGATCGGAAATTGATATTAGAAAAGAACACATTAATTCATTTTAATAATTGCACTCTCGAAATTTTGGAACATAACTTTTCAAATCTAAAACAAAGATAGAGAGAAAGATTTTACTATCCTAACAGTGGAAAATATGAAAACTTCACTAATTAACTTACTCTTGATGAAATTGTGCTTGCGAACGAGAAAAACTTGAACGAAATTAAAGAATTAAAATACAGTAAAAAAATATCATTTGGAGTAAATATTACATCTGCTTCAGCAATATCAATAATTTTGACCTTTGGAATAATATATTATTTTAGAAAACAAAATTATTGTAAACGAAATAACAGAACGACTCAGGAGAGTCCAAATTTAAAGGGGGGATAAGTTACATATACTTCCACACTAGAATTGCAACAAAAATATGATACTCTGTTGCAGGATGTAACCAAACACCTGCAACAGGTAAGCGACAAATACGCCAGACAGGCAGTTTCTCACAGAATCGCAAACATTAGGTCAGCACAATTATTTCCATAAATGTGGAGTATGTGTAGCTTATCGTGGAGTTTTAGTCTTGCTAAATTGCAGTCGTCACTCTGTCCATTTTAAAAGTCGTCACTCTGTTCATTTTTAAAGTCGTAAATAAAAGTGCTTGTATAAAATGAAAAGAAGTGTTGTTTTTTTAAATATATTCGATAGAACAATACGAAACTAGCTAGGATCGGTATTAAAATTTTCAAACACTAAGGAAGTTAGAATTAGAATTTTTCGGATAAACAGAGTAAGTGTTAGCGTTAGAAATTTAGAGAATGAATAAAGTACAGTCCATAGGTGAACCCTAAGAATTCAGGTGGGAAAGCTCGTACGGAGAATCGGGATTAGAATTAATGAGGCTCCCAAAGTGGACTAACCGTAGTTCGAATAGTTCAACTTTAGATCAAGAGCCAGAATTAGCTACGCGTAAATCGGACTACAATTAAATTTGAGTTTTGATTTAGGATTATGGATACAAAATTGGGATTATATCCATAATTTGGGACTAGAATTGGGGCTAGAATTGGGACTAAAAATGGGATTATTCCCGAGTAAGTTAGATTAAAACCCGATTTAAGTATTATTTGTACGCGAACCGGATTATCGATTTGAATTTGAAGTTATAATTAGGACTAGGTGCACGTACACCAGGCTAGGCTAGGAATACGGGTCGATTCGGGATTAGTTTCGAATGAGATTGGGATTAACCTTCGGGACTGAGCATCAAAGTTAGGCGAACGGGGGTTAGATCGGAATTCGAACTCAAGTTTAAATGCGGAAGCTCGTAACGGAAGTAAAAGTAGTCTCACGAGAAGGAAACCGCGGGCTCGGAACGCGTGAAAGGATTTCCGGTAAATCCTTTTCTGGTAATGGGGAAGCTGTAATGTGGTAACATACACTACTCAAAAAGGCGCCAACGTGCAAACATCCGGCAGGCATAAATCACGAGTAGAATAATCGAAAGTCACAAACCGAGTGGTTACAAAAAAAAAGAGGCAGTCTGTTTAAAATTATAGTTTTGCTAAGAATAATAGTATATTATACAAATAAGATAAAATATCAGGTATATTTTAAAAAGAATAAAAACCATCATCATACAAAATAGCAATAACAACATAGTAAATAATTGTCCGTAATGTCCAATATAATCAATTACAATCGTAGCTCATAAGATAGAACTATAAATGCTGAATCATCATCACAAGGTCGTTTCAGTATAAGAGAAAATGCATTGCATTATTTGTCGATTTGACTATTTTGCATGTAATTATTAATTGGCACATTTGATGACTCCTATGGGTATAGAGGCCATCAAGTTCGCACGTTCCCATGATGTAAAATCAGCATTGCTCGTTTAACTTGTTTGTATCGTAAATAGGCCAGTAAGCAAATATTGTAAGCAAATCGATCACCTCGTATGTCAGCAATTGCAAAGTGCAAATAAGTATGATGATGAGTACACTTTCTTTGTAATAATTTACTATATAAGGTCGTACCAAATGTGAAACAAATGGATTAATCATAACGAGCACTCAAGCCTTTCGATGGTTGAAGTTAATCTAGTGAAGTTAATGGTTAATCTAGTGGTGCAAACCAGTTCGAGTGATTTGTCTATACAAGTGTAGTGGCAGACATTTGAACATTTTTTGGGTCCGTCGAGCCGGATACTGGACAACCGTGAAGAAATTATTCTTTACCGTGAAGAAATTATTCTTTACCACAATCTTTTTCTCAAGCTTTCCACTGTGAAAATTGAAATAAAATAAATTTGGTGCAAACGAGAATCAGAATTCCGGTGCAAAAGAATATAAAGTAAACACTTTTCAGTATCATTGAACTATCTGCGAGGCGTCAAGATGACGAAGGAAGGGATATTTCTGCAGCAAGACAATTTCGGCAGCCTGAGCAGACTTACCCGAAATTACTTGAAAGATAGCAAGGACAGACATTCCCTTGGCTATTTTCAAGCGAGACTGCAGCAGTTGGAGGAGTTGTGGCGGGCGTACATGGAGCTGTCCTGGACGAACTTTCAGCAGACTCCGACAAAAGGAAGTCCTACTTGGAGGAGTACGAGAAAATCGAGGAGACATATTTGGATTTGCTCACTCGCTTCAAGTCGGGCATGGTGGAATATCAGTCAACCTCACCACCCACCGACAGCAAAGGTTCATCAGCAACGAATCGGTTGTAGTTAGAGCGACTGGCCATCCCAAAGTTCGATGGGAAATAAAGTCAGTGGCGCACGTTCAACGACATGTTCAATTCGTTGATTCATAGCAACGAAACGCTATCTGCGGTGGAAAAGATGCAGTATCTAAAAACGCATGTCCAAGGCGATGCTGCAAAAGTTATTCAGCACTTGGATGTGAACAACGAAAATTACGAGGCAGCAATACACATGCTGCAAGAGAGACTCGACAACATAAAAGCGATGGCGTGGAGTTACCTTCATAAATTCCACGAATTGCCAGTGGCAAAGGAAGATTGCGATTTCTCCATCAAGCAAATTATGGATGTTACGGCAGAATTCATCGCCAACATGAATTGTATTGTTGTCAATACTGAACACTGGGACTTGTTGATCATCTACACAACAAGCCAGAAATTGGACCAACAATCTCGACGATTGTGGGAGGCGTCATTAGGAGCAAGCTCAGAGCTAGCTAGATTGGAATCGTTTTTGGTATTCCTGACGAGTCGGTTCAGGACATTGGAGGCGTGTAACATCCCTCGCAAAGCTGCTTAGATTGAAGCATTAACTACTACCACAGCAACGGTTTGCAGCATATGTGGAAAGGACCACTATATCAACCAATGTGATAAATTCAGGGCGATGGACGTGCAACAACGGAGAAGCGAAGCAAAACAACAAAATTGATGCTATAATTGCTTAAAAAAAGGACATGGCATCAACCAATGTCCATCAAGTAGTAGGTGCCGGACGTATTCCAAGAAACATCATTCATTGTTACACAACAATGGAGCCGCAAACGGGACACAAAAATTAGGAGCCGATGCTAAGCCTTTCATTCCTAGTGCCCAATCATTATTGGCGGGGAATGGAGCAGAGGACCAAGCGATACTATTAGCGACCGCTCGAGTCTACGTCCAAAACAGTTCGGGCAGATGTATGACACTGAGAGCTGTGATAGACTTCGGGTCGCAACGGAGTTTCATTACAGAGTCAGCAGCTCAGTTACTTGGTCTAAAGAGGAGATTCGCGAAAGTTCAGATATGCGGAGTAGGAGCAGTCACAAACCTTCAGAGTAAAGGTTGTGTAGTCTTAGAAATATGGAGATTCAACAATCAACGCATCAGCTTTGGTATTGCCGAGCATAACAAACTTATGCCCGTCAATCACGATGCCAATCAAGCTCCCAGTAGGACTCAGCCGACAAGCTAGCTGACCCAAATTACCGAGCTCCGGGACAAATCAACATACTGCTTGGTGCGGACATGCACGATGAAATCGTGCTACCAGGGTTCAAAAAAGGGTCTCCATGTGCGATTCGTACCAGATTTGGCTGGATTTTACTCGGTCCCACCACTTGTCCGAATAATCAAGAAGGCAAACCGTCGCTGATCACTACTGAAGTCACCACGGATAAGCTGGTCAAGAAATTTTGGGAGATAAATGAATCACCTGCGAAACAACCAGTAACAATGGACGAGCAAGCAGCTATGGACTTGAATCAGCAGACTACCAAGCAAGACGAATCTGGTAGATATGAAATTCGACTCCCGTTTAAGCAGGGTGCTGAGCCCGGGAAAATGTTGTGCAACTCCCAGCAAAAGGTACATATTCGGTTCTCACAGTTGGAGAAACGATTGCACAATGACGATGTTTTGAGAAGCCAATATGTATCATTCATGGAAGAGTACCTAAGGCTAGGCCATATGGTAGAAGTACCAACAGCAGAGAAATTTTCGAAACAGACATACTATTTGCCTCATCACGCCGTACGCAAGGATGACAGTACAACCACGAAACTTTGAAATGTGTTCAATGCGTCCCCAGCAACACCAGCAGGCAAATCACTCAATGATATCTTGCTTATTGGTCCCAGTATCCAGAATAGCATTACGCGAGTACTGATGAAAGGGAGAGATCACCGATACGTGATAGCAGCTGATATAGAGAAGATGTACCGGCAAATACTTGTGCATCATCAGGATCAAGACTATCAACGGATACTGTGGCAAAGTCATCCATCAGAACCAATCAAGCATTTCAAGCTTACTACGGTGACATATGAAACTGCCAGCGCTCCTTACCTAGCTCTGCGCACTTTACATCAATAAGCGGATGGGGAAAGGTTATATCACCCAGAAGCATGTTGAGCTATTAAAGAGGACTTCTACGTGGATGATGTCTTAACCGGAGGAGAAACGATCGAGAAAGCGCATTCCCTCCAGCAGGACCTTATTAAGATACTGCAAACGGGAGGGTTCAAACTACGGAAATGGGTAGCAAATCACGATACGCTGCTGGAATCTATTCCTGTTTCTGATAAAGAGGCAGTTTCACCGCTAAACATCAAGACGCTAGGATTACGATGGCATCCAGCGAAAGATTGCTTCTTCTTTAAGGTCACTTTAGAAGACATCTCAGATGCCTTGCTCACAAAACGGCAACTACTTTCTGAGATAGCAAAGTTATTCGATCCAATGAGATAGTTACAACCATGTATTGTAATAGGGAAAATAATGATCCAGCAGCTGTGGTTGTAGCCAAGAAACTGAGATGAACCAGTCGTAGAAGATATTGGGGTGAAATGGCGGAACTTTCACTTACAGTTGCCGGTCCTTCAAGGAATCTCGATCCCAAGGTGGTTACACTGGAGTAAGGCAGCAGAAGTTCAAGTCCAAGGATTTTGTGACGCCTCAGAAGCAGCATATGCAGCAGCCATTAACGTACGCATTGTAGAACGTAACGGCTCCACAATTGTCCGACTCGTAACATCAAAGTGTAAGGTCACACCGGAGAAGGTCCAATCAATTCCACGATTAGAGCTGTGCAGCGCTGTGCTTCTGTGCGATTTGATGACAACTACACTAGAGGCCCACGGTTGGAAGGATGTACGTCCTTACTATTGGACAGATTCGATGATTGTATTGCAGTGGCTCCAAAGTCCAGCAGCAAAATGGAAGGTGTTTGTCGCTAATAGAGTAAGCGACATTCACTCTACATCCAACATCAAGCAATGGCAACATATCAACAGCAAAGCGAACCCAGCAGATGTCGCTTCTCGTAGAATTTTTCCAAACCTTTTGCAGAACCATGCATTGTCGTGGAGCGGTCCAGACTGGTTAAAGGAACATCAATATATATGGCCGAAATCGAAATTTGTATGCAAGGAGGCTATGGCTTGTGTAGAAATACGACCAAGAGCAACGTGTCTGACAACTGTAAAGGTAGAAGAAAAGGAGAACATAGCCCAACGATTCTCCTCATTTACGAAACTCATCAGAGTCGTTGCTTACCGTAGAAGATGGAGGTCTAAAACTCGCAGTTCATTTTTGAGAACGAATGAGAACACACTCATTCGTATGATCCAGTCTAAAACTCGCAGTTCATTTTTGAGAACGGCTGAGAACACACTCATTCGTATGATCCAGCAGGAGGCGATTGCAAATGAAATTAGGTCGCTCAAAAGCAACAACCACGTGAACAAATCAAGCTCACTTATAAGATTTACCCCGTTTCTTGATCAGGACCAGATACTGCGGGTAGGCGGGAGAATACAGCAGAGTGCTGTAAGTTTCGCTACGAAGCACCCAATACTAATACCCCAAGGACATATGGCTAATCTAGTCATAAAATATTTCCATCATCTGATGTTGCATGGCCCTGCCCAGCTAGTACATTCGACAGTTCGAACAAAGTCTTGGATCGTTGATGGTCTCACCGCCGTCAAACAGTTTGGGAGGAAATGTATCCATTGTTTCAAATTGAACGCCAAACCAAGCCAACAGCTGATGGGTATGTTGCCTCACGAACGGGTGCGACCAGGAAAACCTTTTGCTCGAACCGATATTGATTTCGCTGATCCAATCACAATCAAATGGAGCAATGGTAGAGGAGCGAAGACCACCAAGGCATACATAGTTGTGTTCGTATGCTTATCAACAAAGGCGGTACATCTTGAACTAGCTAGCGACTTAACATCGAAGACTTGTATCGCAGCTATTCGAAGATTCATAGCGAGGAGAGATCTCTGTCGTACTTTGATTAGTGACAACGGCACTAATTTCGTAGGGGCCGACAAATTGTTGCGCGAAGCTGCGAAGACGATGATTGAAGAAACTCAAGAAATCCTTGCTGTCATCAATATCAACTGGAAGTTTATACCTCCAGGAAGTCCTCATTTTGGAGGAATTTGGGAGACAGCAGTGAAAAGCATGAAGCGACACTTGATCAAGACTCTCGGTTCGCATTTGCTAAACGTGGAAGAGATGTTCACGCTGTTGGCACAAATCGAAGCCTGCATGAATTCGAGACCATTAACAGCACTGAGTACCGATCCACACGACCTTAGTGCGCTAACTCCTGGTCACTTTTTGACAGGAGAACATCTGTTTGAATTGCCAGATGGGCATATGGAAGACAACGTGACTAAGCAATGGCAATTAATACAGAGACTTAAACAACACTTCTGGCAGAGATGGAGTCTAGAATATTTGACTCAGTTGCAACAGTGAGCAAAATGGTTCAGTGAGAACCAAAAAATTAAAGTGGGTGATTTAGCCCTGATCAAGTTTGAGAATCAGGCGTCTAGCCAGTGGCCTATGGGAAGAATTTTAGCAGTACATCCCGGAAGCGATGGCCTGACTAGGGAAGTGACTTGGAAAACAAGAGATAACATTATCAAACGGCCGATCATGAAAATCTGTCCATTACCTAGCAATGAGGAATGTGGAGTCGAGCAACCATCAGAAGACGTTATCACCAATCCGAGTACCCACAAAAGGAAGCATGAGGCTAGACCTTCGAAGCGAACATCAAAGATATCTAAACTAATGGTAAATTTGTTCGCTTTGCTCGTTTGTGTCACGAATGCCAAAGCCAGCTATACCATCAAGCATCCTGGACCAGGAGTATACGTTGAGCACTTGGGACAAGTACGGCTGATAAAGGGACATTTTCGATTGAATGTTAATGTCTCGAATGAAGAAATCATCGCAGATCTGCAGAATACCCAACAAATATACATTAACATTTCACACATCTGTAAGGAAGGACGCCAACTGCACCTAGATATACGCTGCACAGAACTTGTCGACCACTTAGGACAAGAAGTCAACAGGACTATGGAGCCGATCAAGCCATGGGTTCAGGTGAGACAACGACGTGGGATTCTTGGAAATCTACTACAAGGAACTTTCGGTGTGAATGATGAAATTTACACAGATATCGACACGTTGGACGAAAATCAAAACCAAATTATCAACACCATGGAACATCACGGCAACCTATTGTTAACCACTACCCAATTGTTGAATGAGACACGAAGAGCCTTGAACACTAAAAAGAATCTTCTTGCCAGAGTAGTGAATCAGGTTTCCAAAACAATGGCAGAAACTACTTCCTGGTATATTGATCAAAACCGTATCTGCATCCAGTTCTTAGCAGCATATCAACTAGCATTTGGTTGGTTGGGGCACATCCAAAGCCACTATGAGGTGTTTCACAAAATCAAGTCAAGAGTAGGGAGCATCATGGAAGCGCTGTCCGCAGCAACCGTAACGAATACTCTGTCACGGGCACAAGACAAATTAGGGGGTTCGCTTATTATAGTACCTAAAGAGATAGGAAAAACTCGCATCGCCAGCCTACAAAGTGGAATTACGATATTTGGCAGCTTCCACCTCATTGAGCCCAAGAAGTTTGAACTAATGCATTTCACTGGCATACCACACCATTTAGGAAATGGAAATAACTCGGTTCCCGACATCACACAAAATTATTTTGGAGTACGATATGACGACCAGATATACTTCACGCTAACTCCGGAACAGCTCACCCAGTGCGGGAGGATTGACACCATCGAACTTCATTCCTCAGTTAATATTTTATTGAGCATTGGTCACCATCCGAACTGTATCTTGGACAAAATCTACGACCGATTCAACAAGCAGCCTTGTCCTCAACACATAATACACGTGAAGAGTATAATGTGGAAATAGCTAGTCCGGCCTAACTCATGGCTGTTTCTCGCCTCCACTGCGAACCCTGCGGCACTTACGTGTAACGGGCAAAGACAAGACCTCAACACTGAAGGCGTCGGTATTCTGGAAATGGAGCCCTTTTGTAGCCTCAGAAGCTCCACCGCTATTTTGCGAACGAATCCAGCAACATTTAACAGCGTTACCGTTCACTACACATATGTTAAACCGATGATCCAACAATTCAACACTACCAACACAACATTTGTATACGAGCCATCAAAACTGATTCTCGAGCAAGATGACAATTTTATTCAGAGCATCCAGCATCAGGAGGCCATACTTCGAACTGATTTGACGACTACCTCCTGGCATCACTTGAGACACCAAACCATAATGATCGGGTCTAGTTGTGGACTCGGGTTTCTGGCTATCAGCGCCATTATCGGTGCGCTGTTCTGCAGAATCTACCAACGGGAAACCTGCCAGTCAACACCACAAGCAACACCAGCTCTGGAGCCCACAAGTCAGTGGTACGATCTCACCAAACGATAACTCGCTCCCGCACTTTGGAAGAACCGTTGGTTCTTGGCGGGCAGAATGTTTAGAATTATAGTTTTGCTAAGAATAATAATATATTATACAAATAAGATAAAATATCATGTGTATTTTAAAAAGAACAAAAACCACCATCATACAAAATAGCATTAACAACACAGTAAATAATTGTCCGTAATGTCCAATATAATCAATTACAATCGTAGCTCATAAGATAGAACTATAAATGCTGAATCATCATCACAAAGTCGTTTCAGTATAAGCGAAAATGCATTGCATTATTTGTCGATTTGACTATTTTGCATGTAATTATTAATTGGCACATTTGATGACTCCTATGGGTATATGGGCCATCAAGTTCACACGTTCCCATGATGTAAAATCAGCTTTGTTCGTTTAACTTGTTTGTATCGTAAATAGGTCAGTAAGCAAATATTGTAAGCGAATCGATCACCTCGTATGTCAGTAATTGCAAAGTGCAAATAAGTATGATGATAAGTACACTTTCTTTGTAATAATTTACTATATAAGGTCGTACCAAATGTGAAATAAATGGATTAATCATAACGAGCACTCAATCCTTTCGATGGTTGAAGTTAATCTAATGAAGTTAATGGTTAATCAAGTGGTGCAAACCAATTCGAGTGATTTGGCTATACAAGTGTAGTGGCAGACAATTGAACATTTTTTGGGTCCGTCGAGCCGGATACTGGACAACCGTGAAGAAATTATTCTTTACCGCAATCTTTTTCTCAAGCTTTCCACTGTGAAAATTGAAATAAAATAAATTTGGTGCAAACGAGAATCAGAATTCCGGTGCAAAAGAATATAAAGTAAACACTTTTCAGTATCATTGAACTATCTGCGAGGCGTCAAGATGACGAAGGAAGGGATATTTCTGCAGCAAGACAATTTCGGCAGCCTGAGCAGACTTACCCGAAATTACTTGAAAGATAGCAAGGACAGACATTCCCTTGGCTATTTTCAAGCGAGACTGCAGCAGTTGGAGGAGTTGTGGTGGGCGTACATGGAGCTGTCCTGGACGAACTTTCAGCAGACTCCGACAAAAGGAAGTCCTACTTGGAGCAGTACGAGAAAATCGGGGAGACATATTTGGATTTGCTCACTCGCTTCAAGTCGGGCATGGTGGAATATCAGTCAACCTTACCACCCACCGACTGCAAAGGTTCATCAGCAACGAATCAGTTGTAGTTAGAGCGACTGGCCATCCCAAAGTTCGATGGGAAATAAAGTCAGTGGCGCACGTTCAACGACATGTTCAATTCGTTGATTCATAGCAACGAAACGCTATCTGCGGTGGAAAAGATGCAGTATCTAAAAACGCATGTCCAAGGCGATGCTGCAAAAGTTATTCAGCACTTGGATGTGAACAACGAAAATTACGAGGCAGCAATACACATGCTGCGAGAGAGACTCGACAACATAAAAGCGATGGCGTGGAGTTACCTTCATAAATTCCACAAATTGCCAGTGGCAAAGGAAGATTGCGATTTCTCCATCAAGCAAATTATGGATGTTACGGCAGAATTCATCGCCAACATGAATTGTATTGTTGTCAATACTGAACACTGGGACTTGTTGATCATCTACACAACAAGCCCGAAATTGGACCAACAATCTCGACGATTGTGGGAGGCGTCATTAGGAGCAAGCTCAGAGCTAGCTAGATTGGAATCGTTTTTGGTATTCCTGACGAGTCGGTTCAGGACATTGGAGGCGTGTAACATCCCTCGCAAAGCTGCTTAGATTGAAGCATTAACTACTACCACAGCAACAGTTTGCAGCATATGTGGAAAGGACCACTATATCAACCAATGTGATAAATTCAGGGCGATGGACGTGCAACAACGGAGAAGCGAAGCAAAACAACAAAATTGATGCTATAATTGCTTACAAAAAGGATATGGCATCAACCAATGTCCATCAAGTTGTAGCTGCCGGACGTATTCCAAGAAACATCATTCATTGTTACACAACAATAGAGCCGCAAACGGGACACAAAAATTAGGAGCCGATGCTAAGCCTTTCATCCCGAGTGCCCAATCATTATTGGCGGGGAATGGAACACAGGACCAAGCGATACTATTAGCGACCGCTCGAGTCAACGTGCAAAACAGTTCGGGCAGATGTATGACACTGAGAGCTGTGATTGACTTCGGGTCGCAACGGAGTTTCATTACAGAGTTAGCAGCTCAGTTACTTGGTCTAAAGAGGAGATTCGCGAAAGTTCAGATGTGCGGAGTAGGAGCAGTCACAAACCTTCAGAGTAAAGGTTGTGTGGTCTTGGCTATTAGAACGAAATATGGAGATTCAACAATCAACGCATCAGCTTTGGTATTGCCAAGCATAACAATATTATGCCCGTCAATCACGATGCCAATCAAGCTCCCAGTAGGACTGTCAGCCGACAAGCTAGCTGACCCAAATTACGGAGCTCCGGGACAAATCAACATACTGCTTGGTGCGGACATGTACGATGAAATCGTGCTAACAGGGTTCAAAAAAGGGTCTCCGTGTGCGATTAGTACCAAATTTGGCTGGATTTTACTCGGTCCCATACCGTCGCTGATCACTACTGAAGACACCACGGATAAGCTGGTCAAGAAATTTTGGGAGATAAATGAATCACCTGTGAAACAACCAATAACAATGGACGAGCAAGCAGCTATGGACTGGTGTCAGCAGACTACCAAGCAAGACGAATCTGGTAGATTTGTAGTTCGACTCCCATTTAAGCAGGGTGCTGAGCCCGAGAAAATGTTGTGCAACTCCCAGCAAAAGGCACATATTCGGTTCGCACAGTTGGAGAAACGATTGCACAATGACGATGTTTTGAGAAGCCAATATGTATCATTCATGGAGGAGTACCTAAGGCTAGGCCATTTGGTAGAAGTACCAACAGCAGAGAAATTTTCGAAACAGACATACTATCTGCCTCATCACGCCGTGCGCAAGGATGACAGTACAACCACGAAACTTTGAGTTGTGTTCAATGCGTCCCAAGCAACACCAGCAGGCAAGTCACTCAATGATATCTTGCTTATTGGTCCCAGTATCCAGAATAGCTCTACGGGAGTACTGATGAAATGGAGAGCTCACCGATACGTGATAGCAGCTGATATAGAGAAGATGTACCGGCAAATACTTGTGCATCCTCAGGATCAAGACTATCAACGGATACTGTGGCGAAGTTATCCATCAGAACCAATCAAGCATTTCAAGCTTACAACGGTGACATATGGCACTGCCAGCGCTCCTTACCTAGCTATGTGCACTTTACATCAATTAGCGGATGACGAAAGGTTATATCACCCAGAAGCATGTCGAGCTCTTAAAAACGATCGAGAAAGCGCAAAGCCTCCAACAGGAAATTATTAAGGTACTGCAAAAGGGAGGGTTCAAACTACGGAAATGGGTAGCAAATCACGATACGCTGCTGGAATCTATTCCTGTTTCTGATAAAGAGGCAGTTTTACCGCTAAACATCAAGACGCTAGGATTACGATGGCATCCAGCGAAAGATTGCTTCTTCTTTAAGGTCACTTTAGAAGACATCTCAGTTGCCATGTTCACAAAACGGCAACTACTTTCTGAGATAGCAAAGTTATTCGATTCAATGGGATGAATACAACCATGTATTGTAATAGGGAAAATAATGATCCAGCAGCTGTGGTTGTAGCAAAGAAACTGGGATGAACCAGTCGCAGAAGATATTGGGATGAAATGGCGGAACTTTTGCTTACAGTTGCCGGTTCTCCAAGGAATCTCGATCCCAAGGTGGTTACACTGGAGTAAGGCAGCAGAAGTTCATGTCCATGGATTTTGTGACGCCTCAGAAGCAGCATATGCAGCAGCCATTAACGTACGCATTGTAGAACGTAACGGCTCCACAATTGTCCGACTCGTAACATCAAAGTGTAAGGTCACACCGGAGAAGGTCCAATCAATTCCACGATTAGAGCTGTGCAGCGCTGTGCTTCTGTGCGATTTGATGACAACTACACTAGATGCCCACGGTTGGAAGGATGTACGTCCTTACTATTGGACAGATTCGATGATTGTATTGCAGTGGCTCCAAAGTCCAGCAGCAAAATGGAAGATGTTTGTCGTTAATAGAGTAAGCGACATTCACTCTACATCCAACATCAAGCAATGGCAACATATCAACAGCAAAGCGAACCCAGCAGATGTCGCTTCTCGTGGATTTTTTCCAAACCTTTTGCAGAACCATGCATTGTAATGGAGCGGTCCAGACTGGTTAAAGGAACATCAATATACATGGCCGAAATCGAAATTTGTATGCAACGAGGCTATGGCTTGTGTAGAAATACGACCAAGAGCATCGTGTCTGACAACTGTAAAGGTAGAAGAAAAGGAGAACCTAGCCCAACGATTCTCCTCATTTACGAAACTCATCAGAGTCGTTGCTTACCGTAGAAGATGGAGGTCTAAAACTCGCAGTTCATTTTTGAGAACGGATGAGAGCACACTCATTCGTATGATCCAGTCTAAAACTCGCAGTTCATTTTTGAGAACGGCTGAGAGCACACTCATTCGTATGATCCAGCAGGAGGCGTTTGCAAATAAAATTAGGTCGCTCAAAAGCAACAACCACGTGAACAAATCGAGTTCACTTATAAGATTTACCCCGTTTCTTGATCAGGACCAGATACTGCGGGTAGGCGGGAGAATACAGCAGAGTGCTGTAAGTTTCGCTACGAAGCACCCAATACTAATACCTTAAGGACATATGGCTAATCTAGTCATAAAACATTACCATCATATGATGTTGCATGGCCCTGCCCAGCTAGTACATTCGACAGTTCGAACAAAGTATTGGATCGTTGATGGTCTCACCGCCGTCAAACAGTTTGGGAGGAAATGTACCCATTGTTTCAAATTGAACGCCAAACCAAGCCAACAGCTGATGAGTATGTTGCCTCATGAACGGGTGCGACCGGGAAAACCTTTTGCTCGAACCGATTTTGATTTCGCTGATCCAATCACAATCAAATGGAGCAATGGTAGAGGAGCGAAGACCACCAAGGCATACATAGTTGTGTTCGTATGCTTATCAACAAAGGCGGTACATCTTGAACTAGCTAGCGACTTAACATCGAAGACTTGTATCGCAGCTATTCGAAGATTCATAGCGAGGAGAGATCTCTGTCGTACTTTGATTAGTGACAACGGCACTAATTTCGTAGGGGCTGACAAATTGTTGCGCGAAGCTGCGAAGAAGATGATTGAAGAAACTCAAGAAATCCTTGCTGTCATCAATATCAACTGGAAGTTTATACCTCCAGGAAGTCCTCATTTCGGAGGAATTTGGGAGACAGCAGTGAAAAGCATGAAGCGACACTTGATCAAGACTCTCGGTTCGCATTTGCTAAACGTGGAAGAGATGTTCACGTTGTTGGCACAAATCGAAGCCTGCATGAATTCGAGACCATTAACAGCACTGAGTACCGATCCACACGACCTTAGTGCGCTAACTCCTGGTCACTTTTTGACAGGAGAACATCTGTTTGAATTGCCAGATGGGCATATGGAAGACAACGTGACTAAGCAATGGCAATTAATACAGAGACTTAAACAACACTTCTGGCAGAGATGGAGTCTAGAATATTTGACTCAGTTGCAACAGTGAGCAAAATGGTTCAGTGAGAACCAAAAAATTAAAGTGGGTGATTTAGCCCTGATCAAGTTTGAGAATCAGGCGTCTAGCCAGTGGCCTATGGGAAGAATTTTAGCAGTACATCCCGGAAGCGATGGCCTGACTAGGGTAGTGACTTGGAAAACAAGAGATAACATTATCAAACGGCTGATCATGAAAATCTGTTCATTACCTAGCAATGAGGAATGTGGAGTCGAGCAACCATCAGAAGACGTTATCACCAATCCGAGTACCCACAAAAGGAAGCATGAGGCTAGACCTTCGAAGCGAACATCAAAGATATCTAAACTAATGGTAAATTTGTTCGCTTTGCTCGTTTGTGTCACGAATGCCAAAGCCAGCTATACCATCAAGCATCCTGGACCAGGAGTATACGTTGAGCACTTGGGACAAGTACGGCTGATAAAGGGACATTTTCGATTGAATGTTAATGTCTCGAATGAAGAAATCATCGCAGACCTGCAGAATACCCAACAAATATGCATTAACATTTCACACATCTGTAAGGAAGGACTCCAACTGCACCTAGATATACGCTGCACAGAACTTATCGACCACTTAGGACAAGAAGTCAACAGGACTATGGAGGCGATCAAGCCATGGGTTCAGGTGAGACAACGACGTGGGATTCTAGGAAATCTACTACAAGGAACTTTCGGTGTGAATGATGAAATTTACACAGATATCGACAAGTTGGACGAAAATCAAAACCAAATTATCAACACCATGGAAAATCACGGCAACCTATTGTTAACCACTACTCAATTGGTAAATGAGACACGAAGAGCCTTGAACACTAAAATGAATCTTCTTGCCAGAAAAGTGAATCAGGTTTACAAAACAATGGCAGAAACTACTTCCTGGTATATTGATCAAAACCGTATCAGCATCCAGTTCTTAGCAGCATATCAACTAGCATTTGGTTGGTTGGGGCACATCCAAAGCCACTATGAGATGTTTCACAAAATCAAGTCAAGAGTAGGGAGCATCATGGAAGCGCTGTCCGCAGCAACCGTAACGAATACTCTGTCACGGGCACAAGACAAATTAGGGGGTACGCTTATTATAGTACCTAAAGAGATAGGCAAAACTCGCATCGCCAGCCTACAAAGTGGAATTACGATATTTGGCAGCTTCCACCTCATTGAGCCCAAGAAGTTTGAACTAATGCATTTCACTGGCATACCACACCATTTAGGAAATGGAAATTACTCGGTTCCCGACATCACACAAAATTATTTTGGAGTACGATATGACGACCAGATATACTTCACGCTAACTCCGGAACAGCTCACCCAGTGCGGGAGGATTGACACCATCGAACTTCATTCCTCAGTTAATATTTCATTGAGCATTGGTCACCATCCGAACTGTATCTTGGACAAAATCTACGACCGATTCAACAAGCAGCCTTGTCCTCAACACATAATACACGTGAAGAGTATAATGTGGAAACAGCTAGTGCGGCCTAACACATGGCAGTTTCTCGCCTCCACTGCGAACCCTGCGGCACTTACGTGTAACGGGCAAAGACAAGACCTCAACACTGAAGGCGTCGGTATTCTGGAAATGGAGCCCTTTTGTAGCCTCAGAAGCTCCACCGCTATTTTGCGAACGAATTCAGCAACATTTAACAGCGTTAACGTTCACTACACATATGTTAAACCGATGATCCAACAGCTCAACACTACCAACACAACATTTGTATACGAGCCATCAAAACTGATTCTCGAGCAAAATGACAATTTTGTTCAGAGCATCCAGCATCAGGAGGCCATACTTCGAACTGATATGACGACTACCTCCTGGCATCACTTGAGACACCAAACCATAATGATCGGGTCTAGTTGTGGACTCGGGTTTCTGGTTATCAGCGATATTATCGGTGCGCTGTTCTGCAGAATCTACCAACGGGAAACCTGCCAGTCAACACCACATGCAACACCAGCTCCGGAGCCCACAAGTCAGTGGTACGATCTCACCAAACGATAACTCGCTCGCGCACTTTGGAAGAACCGTTGGTTCTTAGCGGGCAGAATGTTTAGAATTATAGTTTTGCTAAGAATAATAATATATTATACAAATAAGATAAAATATCATGTGTATTTTAAAAAGAACAAAAACCATCATCATACAAAATAACAATAACAACATAGTAAATAATTGTCCGTAATGTCCAATATAATCAATTACAATCGTAGCTCATAAGATAGAACTATAAATGCTGAATCATCATCACAAGGTCGTTTCAGTATAAGAGAAAATGCATTGCATTATTTGTCGATTTGACTATTTTGCATGTAATTATTAATTGGCACATTTGATGATTCCTATGGGTATATGGGCCATCAAGTTCGCACGTTCCCATGATGTAAAATCAGCATTGTTCGTTTAACTTGTTTGTATCGTAAATAGGTCAGTAAGCAAATATTGTAAGCGAATCGCTCACCTCGTATGTCAGCAATTGCAAAGTGCAAATAAGTATGATGATGAGTACACTTTCTTTGTAATAATTTACTATATAAGGTCGTACCAAATGTGAAATAAATGGATTAATCATAACGAGCACTCAAGCCTTTCGATGGTTGAAGTTAATCTAGTGAAGTAAATGGTTAATCTAGTGGTGCAAACCAGTTCGAGTGATTTGTCTATACAAATGTAGTGGCAGACATTTGAACACAACCTTTGCCTGTGAGAAAGGCTGCTTTTATATATTTCGCGGAGCCTTCACTCAATCTAATAGGCTACAAATGTAACCACCACTCAGTAGGGCTAATAGTCATCACAGCGACCGACCATTGGTATGTACTGCTCGGCCACTGACGATGTAGATTTAAGTTTATCATACGTATAAGAAGCAACCGACCGCGATTTACACGATATACACTATCATTCCCGCCACGATAGACTTCCCGAGAAGTCAACCCGATAAGACATCAACAATCGAACACTATCCAAAACACACATCAGACGAAATAGGTACTCACCTGAATGGGGCCCCCAAAGCCATGAATTGGTGCTGATCAGCAACCATTCGTCGACCACTGGAATCTACGGTGCCTACCACTGTGGCGGCGGAGATTCGCCTGACACCAACCTGGAAAAGATAGGAAAAGGGACCACAAAAGATCGGGACTTATCATTGATGCCGCACTGTTCCAGGCTTCCGTCGCTATCTTCCGCTTTCCTGCCGGTCACAAGAGGGCCATACGCCTCCAAAGGCACTGGTTGGGTGCTCCGCGCTACCCAGGCCTTACTCAAAAGGGGAAAGAAACACCGAGAATATCGTAACAAACGCCCGCACCACTTTAAATTTACACTGTTTACTCGCGGAGCAAACGAAACGACGTCAATTAAACTCGAAACGTCAGAATGTGGAACAATCTACAACGTCCCACACAGCTTCCACACTACACGAAAATCACGGTGGATATGAATTAAAATATGTGGTGGAAAGGTTCCGAGCTTGGGGTACAAGCACGAGGCGTACAGTAGACTGAAGCAACGGGGGTTGAGAAAAAAACCGGTGGCCAGAGGCTTGATGCATAAACAACCTCCGCAAGATCGGTCTTTTTCAATTCAACCAGCGGAGTGCATGGACGAAGGCTCATTAAATTCAAAAATCACAGGTGCGTGATAGAAAGTCCATTGTCGACTTTCTTTTTGAATTAAACCAGCAGAGTGTCTGGGTGAAGGCTCTTTAAATTCTTATATCACAGGTGCGTGATAGAAAGTCCGTTTTCGACTTTCTTTTTGAAGTGAGCCAGCGGTGTGTGTGGACAAAGGCTCATTAAATTCTCATATCACAGGTGCGTGATAGAAAGTCTATTGTCGACTTTCTTTTTTAAGTGAGCCAGCGGAGTGTGTGGACGAAGGCTCATTAGATTCTTATATCACAGGTGCGTGATAGAAAGTCCATTGTCGACTTTCTTTTTGAATTCAACCAGCGGATTGTGTGATAAAGAAAACAATTTCGACATTTTTGATGTGCGAAAATTGACCAAAGGAGTGTGCATCAGGAGCATTGCGAATTTTTCTAATAGCATATGAATAAAACAAAGGCTTAAGTTACTCGGAATGACATCATCGCATCCATACTAATCGAATACACCTCAAGGCGCTTCAAGGAATGTTTCGCCTCATAAGCTCCGCGGAGTAGTGGGTAGCGCGGCGGACCGTTAATCCAGAGAACTCGGGTTCAGAACCCGAGCCGAACAATGATAATGACCAGCGGAGTGTGCAGCAAAAGACAAGTTTCTGAAGGAATAAATCAAATCTGAGTTCAAGATGTCGAGTGTGCGGGGCCACATGTTTCGTGAAAAAAGGTTAGTGAATTAGTTTAGCTTTTTCAATATGAATTTGAATAGAATAATTATTGTTAAACATTAGTATTTAAGAGAGAAGTTAGCTGGTCGAATGATCGAATGAAGTGAATTATAGAATTTATTTGTTCAGATTGAGTGGTGGAATTGAGAGGAATAGTGACCGGCCGTAGGGTTATAATGTTGATTTAGCTTGTAGTGACTTGGAAGAAATGTAAGAAAAAGGGAATTGAAGTGAATAAATATAGTAAGAGCAAATTTAATTGTGGATGATTCGGTGTGATCAGTGAACGATGAATTGTGTTTGAGATTATTCACGATAATTGTATGTAGAAAGATTTTCGATCGGAATCCTGAGATAAAAACATTCGAAAGTAGTTGTAGAATAGTTGCTGGCCGAAGGCCGAGCATAATCGGACCAGGAATTTGGGTCGAGGATTTGAACTTGAACTCGACTCGAGCCAAAACTATTGAGGTAGGCTTCAAATTTATTTAAGGCTGCCATATGAGTGGTCGAGTGGTTTATGAGAACTCAGTGTCCGCGTTGAGGCGAGTTTTAACTAAGGCAGGGCCCCACCGACATCGGAGAGCTGAACCTCACTCAACGGCGCGAGGTCCCCCACTGGGTCAGTGAGTGAAGCCCACGCCTAATCTCCATTGAGCAAACCCGGGACCCAAGTGGACCTACCCGGTAGTCGGAACCCTCCAAATAGGTTGGGTGGGTAACAAATTGGCGCCCAACGTGGGGCCCTAAAGTTGATTTCGCGAATGACGTCATATACGCGCGTAGTGTTAGTGCTTTCAATCCGACCCAGGCCAAAGAGAACCCTAGAGACCGAGCTGGCGAAGGGGAAACATCATATTGCAGGAGAACTAATCTAAATCCGGAGAGATTGCTGCCGCCCGACCAACGGGGACATTCTTGCCAAACTTGGGGCGTGCGCAGTGAATATAATTTTATTGTAATTTCAACTCTCAAATTCGAGAAAATTAATCAATCACAACCGTGAGGAAAATAATCTGGTGTTTCATTTTAAATATTAAGGCTTAAGCTGTATAGGATTTATGTTTCTCGCGGATAGGGGGGAGGACTTCAATGGCACCAAAGATCAACAAAATTCAAATTGATAGGCTCAGCAAGGACGAGCTGGCCTACGAATTGGAAATCAGAGGGCAGCAGACTGGGACGGTGGAAGCAATGAGGAAAACCCTTCGAGTAGCACTACGGGCAGATGCCTCCATGAGCACCTTACTTCACGAAAGAGGACACTGCTGCCGTTTAGGAGAAGCTAGAAGAGGTGCAATCACTTATTGCAGTCTTCGCTGGAAACTCGCAAACTTCGGAATTTCAGAAGATGAAAACCAAAATTGAATTTGGGATGCGGCGGTTACACAATTCACAGCAGGAGACCAAAGAAATGAAGGAGGAAGCTGGGAAGCTATAAGTGCGCTTGATCATGGCCATGAGAGAGCTTCTAGTGAAAGCCGAAGGGGACGATGGAGAAGAGCCAGGGCCACACGTCAGGCATGCTGGCGAAGAGGACAGGGGGCAAAGTACGATGCCTGACGCGGGTGACGAGGTGGAACATATGAGGGGCGGAAGCGTGAAACCAGCCCGGGAACTGAATGAGTTCAATGGCCCTATCTCATCGACACCCAGGCTAGCGGCTACGACTGCGAAGGGGCAGGAAATTTTCAAGTGAGGGCTCCGTTATAATGGGGACTCTGGTGAGCTGAGCGCCTTCTTGGAGCGAGTAGAAGAGCTCCGGGAAGCCCGGAGAGTATCATTTCGACAGCTGTTCCGGTCAGCGGTAAAAATGTTCAAAGGTAAAGCACGGGTATGGTACCGTGCCAACCGGACGCGAGTCAACTCGTGGCAGAAATTGGTGGCAGAAATGCGGGCTGATTTTCTACTGCCTGACTATGACGACCACCTGCTCGTCGAAATTAGTAGGCGCAGACAGGGGCCCGAAAAATCGATGGCTGTATATGTCTCAGCGATGGAGTTGCTGTTTATGCGTCGTACTATGCCGTACCCCGTTAAGTAAAGCCCCGTTCTATCAAACGCAACTGGCCTTGACTCCAGTACGTAGTATTGCTGATCTGACCAGGGTAGGTCGATCTTTGGAGGCAACAAGGGTATCAGTTGAGGCATATTTACCCCCTCCGACCCGGTGACAACAATGCCTTCTGGAGCTGGATCTGGCCTATGCAGGCTGCGTGGACTGAATGGATCTAATACTACTGCAGAGAAGTCCGGTGTGCTGCTGGAATTGCAAGAGGAATGGTCACACGTCCAGGGACTGTCGAGAGCGACAGAGATGCTTTGGGTGTGGGCGACAAGGTGTTAGAAGAGCGACATACCCAAATTGTGAGAGTCATCCAAACTAGCCTCGTAACGTCTGAGCCTCTCAAAATGCAGGAATCAATGGAAGGTCGGTAGCAGGAAATTCTGAAGCTGAAGGACGAACCCGGTCGTCACAGGGAAACGGGCGCTGTACCCAGCAGGCGGCAACCTGGGCACGGGGAACAGTAGAGGAGAAGCCGCAGCGGAGGCGCAATTGAACTTTTTGTTGGCGAAGAGACAGGGAGATAACCGACCACACCTCGAGGTGGAGATATACGGTCGCAAGTTCTTGGGTCTCTTGGATTCGGGCACCTCTAGTACAGTGGCAGGGGGAGAAGGTCGGAGGGTGCTAAATGAGCGGGACTCCAACCAAAGGGTGATCCGAATGGCCAATAGCCAGGGAAGTACAATTGCGGGGACGGTAATGGTCCCAATCCAGTTAAAAAAGAAACAGGAGTGGATTAGAGTGCTTGTTGTTCCATCGTTACCGCAGATGCTCATTATGTTATAATATATTTTAGAATAATATTATTTAATAATCTGTTTAATTTTTTATTTAAATATTAATTTCAATTATTAAGATTAAGTGGGTTTGGCACTGAGTGAAAAAATTTGGAGCTTCATCAGCGCATTGCAGGGAAACTCTGGCGAACAGCTGAAGTCTCGGAGTCGCCTTACAGGGTTGGAGGAGGTCGCCTTAATTCAATTGCTCCAGGAAAAGTTTCGATTAATGGAGGATGGTTTTTGCTGTACTAACAGGGTGCGGCATGCCATCAAGACCAACTCACCCCTTAGTAATCAACGTTACTAATCGATCTCGCCGGCCGTTCAATGGCATATGGATGCTGAGCTCAACGAAATGCTAGAACAGGGGATAGTGGAGCCTTCAGCGAGTCCATGGGCCTCATCCATTCTCTTGGTAAAGAAAAATGATGGCACTTACCGGTTTTGCGTCAACTACCGCTAATTGAATAGGGTTACTGAACATGATGCATATCGAATCCCGTAAGTATCAGCCACTTTAGATAAACAACGCGACGCAAAATATTTTTCGTCACTCGATATCAAGTCGGCTTATTGGCAGGTGCCAATGGCAGATCAATCTCGGAAATACACTGCTTCTACCGTGCTGCATAGGGGCTTTTTTCAATTTCGCAGGATGCCCTTTGGTTTGCAGAATGCTCCAGCAACATGGCAGCGGCTGATTGACCAAGTGCTTGGGCTGGATCTCGAACCCTGTGTGTTCACCTATCTTGATGATATCATCGTGGTGACGCAAGATTTCGCGAAGCATTTGGAAATCCTGAGGGAAGTCTTCCGACAGTTGAGGCAGGTGGTTTTGAAAGTGTCTCGGGATAAGTGCGAGTTGTGTCGCCCCAATAAAAGTATCTGGGTTACGTCATATACGAGAGGGGTCTGAACGTGGATCTCGACAAGGTAAGGAGTCTGATGGAGATTCCCTCGTCTAAAAATGTGAAGGGAGTATGGCAGTTCCTGGGAATGGTCTCATGGTATAGAAAATTTATACCCGACTTTGCCACGCTGACAGCGCCACTCACGAATCTTCTTAAGAAGCACCAAAAGTTCGAGTGGATCCAATACTATCAAGCTGCTTTCAGCCAGGCGAAAGTGAAACTCTCGACTGCTTCAATCCTTACCCGCCCGGACTACAGTCAACCCTTTTCAATCCAGACAGATGCTTCAGATCTGGGTTCGGGGGCCGTTCTGTCTCAACAGCAAGCTGAGGGACAGAAGGTAATCTGCTACCTTAGCCGATCTCTGTCGAGGGCCGAAAAAAAGTATACAACCACCAAGAAGGAGTGTCTCGCGGTTTTGTGGGCTTTGGAAAAGCCGAGGCCATATGTGGAGCGGGCCAAATTCACAGTGGTCACCGATCATTACTCACTGGTGTGGCTAAACAATATGAAGGACCCAACAGGACGATTGGGTAGGTGAGCGATCCGTCTCCAACAATATCCATTTGAGATAGTTCATAAGAAGAGGAAGGAACATCTCGTGCCAGATGCGCTATCTCGGATGATACCCCAAGAAGAGATAGCTACACCGGTGACCACGAGGGATAAATGGTTCAAACAGATGAAGCATTTCGCAGATTGGCAGGTGGTGGGAGACTAATTATGGAAGCATATACCGTGTCGTTACCCGGAGCTGGAAGGAGAGAATGTATGGAAAAGGGTGGTGCCGAAGGCGGAACGAAAGTAATTTCTTCGTCAATGTCACGATGATCCAACTGCGGGTCATATGGGGATCAGTCGTACGCAGTTTCAAGTGGCTACGAAGTATTATTGGTCCAAGATGTCCGTGGATGTACGGAAATGTAATGTGTGCCATGCCAATATAGTCAAGCTACAAGCTCCGGCTGGGTTTATGGTTTCCCGAAGTGGTGAACCACAACAACCATGGGAGATGTTGTGCGTCGACTTGGTTGGCCCTTTACCTCAATCTACCCGGGGATATACTCATATCCTTACGGTGATAGACTACGTGAGTAAAATTACGTTGCTGTTTTCGGTGTGGGCGGCGACTGTTGTGTCTGTTTGTCACCTCCTTGAGGAGCAGGTATTCTTGTTGTTTGGAGCACCGAAATGGATAGTGTGCGACAATGGAGTTAAGTTTCAGGGAAAACTGATGTAGCAGCTCGTGGAAGAATATGGGACAAAAATAAGATACACAGTACTATACCATCCTCAAGCCAACACGGCTGAACGTCGAAACTAAGACATTAAGCGAATGTTGTGTTCGTACGTCACCGAAAACCACCGTGAATGGGATCGGCATCTGGCGAAATTTGCGTATATACTTCGTACGTAAAAACACAAAGTGACGCAAATAACCCCGTTCTCTATAGCTTCGGCCAAGAGATGGTTACTTCGCACGGAAGCGATGAGCCACCGCCAGAGAATCAGAATATCTTGGACCCTACGATCAGGGCTATGGAGCTTAAAACAGTACGAGAGGATGTGTTGAAACGGATGAAACATGCTACACAATCCAACGCACAGAGATATGATTTGCGGAAACAAAATACGAGTTACACCGAAGGCAAACCGGCATGGCGAGAGAATTATATGCTTTCGGACGCAGCAAAATTATATTCCGCTATGCTGGCGCCCGAGTATTTGGAGCCTTTCTGGATCAACAAGCAATGTCGGGATGGACCTACCTTCTGGTAGACGAAAAGGGCAAGAATGTAGGAACCTGGCACGTCAAACATTTGAAAAAATATGTAAATTAAAAGATTCTGAGGTAAGACTGCTTAAAATTCAAGACTTAAGATATAAACTTAAACATATAAGCATAAAGAGTTAAACTTACATATTTAAGTCGTAGAATTTAAATTTACACTTTTAAGCTCGAAGAGGAAAAGGATATGCTAAACTAAAATATCTAAAACTTATGATCTAATCCTTACCACCTAAGCTCTTAACTCTAAACTCGGTCATTGAGTCGCTCTTAGCTTTCTTCGACCCGTCAGCTTCGTGTTTCGCCGCTTGTCGTTAGGTTTGCTACGAACTCGTCACCAGATCATTCTAGTAGAATCTTTGACATCACCAGGAAACTAAAAAGAAACCGTGAAAGTGAGAATTAGTACGTGAATTTGAACATAAAGCAATAGGGCAAGAAAATGAAGTAACACGTAGAAATAGATTAAAATTTAGTAGGGGATTAAGAAAAATAAGCTTAGAGTAGAGAGAAACACCTAGAGATGGTCGGAAATTCAGTAGGGTTAAGGAGTATTAGCTAAGAAAAGAGAATTATACCTAGAGATAGTCGATATTTAGTAGGGCTAAGGAGCAGTAGCTATGAATAGATAGAAATATAGAAAAGGGAATTTAGTAGATATAGGAAGCATTTGCTCAGATTGGATAGAAACGCATAATTAGATGGGCTTTGGTAGATTTAGAGGGAAAAAGAAGCAATTAGAGAGACACAAATAGAGGTAGCTAACAGAGGAGAATGAATGAATTTGGGCAAGAAGACAATTGATTGCGACATACAAATTAGTGAATAAACCCAAGAATTAGGGGGTTAGTCGAATTTGTTAGCGCATAAGATAAAACAAAGGCAAACAAAACCTGTATCTGAATATGTGTATATAAGTATAAAGAGTTAACATTATCTCTACTGAAAACTATCTACGTATTAGTCGTAAGTTTAGAATTGCGGCCTAGTATCTGGCATGCAGAAACGCACATTACTAGAATACCTCATGTTTGATGATACCTCAAAGTATCGTTATACCAATCCAAAAGAATCCATTTACCCAAATCTACGCTTTTTTGTGGCGCTGCTTGCCTTCTTCTGGGCGCGGGAAGGGCATTTCGGGGCGTAGAACGCGCGGCCCTGTTTCCTAGATGCCTATCATTTTGTCGTTCTCCCTCCTTGGAAGACTTATATGACAAAGCTAAAAATATAAAGGTGAAGAATCCTATTAGTCTAGAAATATGATCAGCACGAGCAATGGAAGAGGGGAGTGCTAGTGGGAGGAGGAAGATTTCCTGTTACGGGGTATTGGGTCAGGAGATACCCGGGTTAGTTGTGGCATAGGGAACTCTTCCGAATGGAGCAGGACCATCGTATAGTTCGGAATCAATAGGGTCGTTAGGTTACTATTAGGATTAGTATTAAATTGTTTTCGAATTAATACAGTTAGAGTTGTTATTAGAATATACCAATTAATAGAGCTAGGATCGGTATTAAAATTTTCAAACACTAAGGAAGTTAGAATTAGAATTTTTCGGATAAACAGAGTAAGTGTTAGTGTTAGAAATTTGGAGACTGAATAAAGTACAGTCCGTAGGTGAACCCTAAGAATTCAGGTGGGAAAGCTCGTACGGAGAATCGGGATTAGAATTAATGGGGCTCCCAAAGTGGACCAACCGTAGTTCGAATAGTTCAACTTTAGATCAAGAGCCAGAATTAGCTACGCGTAAATCGGACTACAATTAAATTTGAGTTTTGATTTAGGATTACGGATACAAAATTGGGGTTATATCCATAATTTGGGAATAGAATTGGGGCTAGAATTGGGACTAAAAATGGGATTATTCCCGAGTAAGTTAGATTAGAACCCGATTTAAGTATTATTTGTACGCGAACCGGATT
>OX376372.1:133567018-133592340 GCA_947369275.1 Nemotelus nigrinus
CAATACACCTAAACACTCCTTCTCTGTGGTCGAATATTGTCTCTCGAGTTTTGATAGTGATCGGCTGAGATAGCACACTACCTTCTCCCCCGGTGCATGTGCCTGGCTCAAGACCGCCCCGATTCCCACGTCAGAGGCATCAGTCTGAACTTTGAAAGGGAGATCGAAATCGGGACATGCCAGAATGGTTCACTTTCCTCCGTCCAGATAAACTTTCTGCTCTTCTTTAAAAGATCGTTAAGAGGTGCCACCAATGTCGCATGTTCCGGGATAAACTTCCGGTACCAGGACACCATTCCCAGGAACTGTCTGACCTGCTTCACTGAAATTGGACGAGGAAAATTACTCACTGCCTGTACCTTCTCTGGATCCACGTGTAGGCCCTCTTCGTCCACCATATACCCCAGATAACGAAGCCTCGCCCGGCAGAAATAGCATTTTTCCTTAGACACCCGCAAACCCGCCTCCCTCAGACGACAGAAAACCTCACGCAGAATCTCCATATGATGCTCAAAAGTTTGTGTTACCACGATGATGTCGTCAAGGTAAGTAAACACAAATGGCTCTAGTGCGGGACCCAGCACTGCGTCAATTAAACGTTGCCACGTTGCGCCCGAATTGTGCAAACCGAACGGCATTCTTAGAAATTGGAACAAACCCCTCCTGGCACGTTGAAAGCGGTATATTGCCGAGAATCCTCCGACATTGGCACCTGCCAGTATGCCGACTTAACATCTAATGTCGAGAGGTATTTCGCATTGCGCAATTTATCCAATGTCGTAGAAATGTAGGGCAGGGGATAAGCGTCTTTCTCTGAAACCGCGTTGACTTTCCTAAAGTCCATGCAAAACCGGTATGATCCGTCTTTCTTGCGCACTAGTAAAATCGGCGACGACCACGGGCTTGACGATGGCTCAACCACTCCCATCCTCAACATCTCGTCCAACTCAATGTTGATCTGCTTCTGCACAGCAGGGGAGACAGGGTATTACCTCTGCTTTATAGGGCTAGCGGTTGTTTTAATGGTATGTTCGACGAACTTAGCGCAACCCAAACCGTCCCCCATTAACTTGAACTGCTCCTCCAGCAAATCCTGCAAGATGCCCGACTCCTGCTCTGACAAGTGGGACTGACTCCGCAGCGCTTTCCCCGGTACTAATTCAGCCGATGCAATTGAAGTCCATTGCTGCCCCTGCATGTCGAGGACGACTCCAATTGAATCTTCCTGCTACCGAACAGGTGTCGCCATTCGCGAGTCGCTGATCTTCGATCTTCTCCGGTTCATCCTTAATCCCTTCCTGGCCAGGTGAAACCATCCCTTTTCTCCTAAAATTGTGCGACTTGCCCCCGAGTCCAATAACCCTTCCATTTTGACGCCCCTATATCCACTCTCAAGTGTGGGCAGCTGTCCCGTTTCCCTTTCACTAGTGCATACTCCACCATCGGTTGACTACTTCCCTGGTGCGGCCTTGTCATAGTGCCTACCCGACCGCCTAGTGGGCACGACGTTCGTTTCCCGAAGAATTGATATTTGGTCGGGGTCCTGATCCTTGTCCATGGCCTCGAGTTTGGCAATTTGGACAACCGGACCGCATCACACCCCGACGGCCACATCCAAAACAACGACGAGGCTCCGGACAATCCCTCGACATATGTCCCTCCTTCTTACAGTTCCAGCATTGAACCCTATTCGACGTTGCCCCTGCTGAAACTCGCTCCGCGCTTCCTGAGCCAACATAGGCTAGGTCTGGTTCCAGACAGCGCCTAGACCGTGAGTTAGGAGGCACGAATGCCACCACTGATGCCCTTGTGGCATCCAGAGTCCGACCCATTTTGACTAACTCCGAAATTAAAGTCAACAACGTCAAGCACAATTGCTGTTGGTAGAAAGGTGCTATGTTCCTCCGTAACAGTCGTAGCTTCTCCTCCTCCGAGCAACCTGATTTTAAACGACTGAAAAGGCGTTCCATTATGGCCACATTATGGCCCCTATCGACTCATTTTCACCCTGAGTCCGTCTCCGAATCTCTTCCCATAGCCGGTCCTCATAATCGGATGGCAAGAATTCCGCCTTTAACTTCTCCACCAACTCGTCCCAGCAACTAACCAGACCACGGTTGGCCCGAAACCAAATCAGCGCCCGAGAGTCAAAGAGGTCTACAGATGCCCTAAAAAGTTGTGATTTGGAAAGGCCTCGTGCCAGTCGCAGCTCTTCCACGCGTTCCAAGAATGCATTGACTGAACCTGTTGAATCACCGCTAAATTTAATCCCCCATTTGGCAACTTCTGCCAGACCTGTGATCTTGGGAGATTGTGGCGTGACTGTGTCTTGACACAAGACCGGTGGGTTTACCTCGTCATCACTTGACTCCTCGACCTTTTCCACTAGAAGACCCATCGCTAAAATGAGCCTATTGCGCAAACACTTAGCCCCTTCCTTCTGTTCTTTTGATTCCGCCTGCAAATTCGCCAACCGTCGAAAACCAAACTCTATCTTGACTATCGCCTTCACGTACTCCGATGCTGTCTTATCCGCTGGCACTCTAGCCACCAACTCCTCAATCTCCGTCGCCTTTGCCGATAGCGCCGTGAAATCGGTATCATAATCAAATGGATAATCCATCTCAATGTATGAAGTATCCAGAGCCGTCTCTGCTTTTAATGTCGCCCTCAGGGTCTTTCTCATGCTGTCTACGGTATCTGCCGAAAATCCCCTGATAGCGAGCTCGTAGACGAGCTCGTCTTTCGACAAACGATCTACCAAAATCTTCATTGTATTCCGCTCTAATCTGAATGTCAACAAAATAAGATAATACGTCGAAACACGACTGATCTACAATGCTTCCAAAATAACAGTGCTCCCACGGAAGTTAACTTGCCGACGAACGGCAAACCAGCATAAAACCCCCAGATGTACCCAATCACTAATACCGATGAGCCCCACTAACACAATGCTGTTTCTTGGAAAATTGACCGAGGCTCTTATTATCTAAACCGACAAATTCCTCTACTCACATACAATAAATTTCCGCCTGGAATATTACACTCACTTGTTACAATATCCGAACCTATATATGGATAATCCCGTTTCTCAGTACGACCCTCTATAAAATTTTCCCCTTTCAACAGTATATCTAATGAACTACGTAATATTCAAAAGATGACCCCTTAAATTGAATTTCTCTACAAGCTATTGAATCAAATCTTCAATTTCCTGCTCCTGTTGCTATTCCCACAATTTGGAACTGTGAATTTCACCCTAACTCACTCCTTCGAATGCACTTCATTACCCATTTATTACCACACAGAAACATACCAGAATTCAATTGATTTACCATTTATCCAAGATTCATTTTTATGAATTCAAAGGATTAATTCATGTATAATTTGAAATATATTTATTCAATAAATTTTTCTCTACGCATCTGACTTTACGGTATCACGCGTACCGGGCGAAATTCTAAAAAATAATTCACGTGTACTATTGTGACCGTTTGCCCCACGTTGGGCGCCAATTTATTACCGAATCAAGTGTAACACGTTCAAAATACCTTTTCTCCCAAACTGGGACAAAAGGAGGATAGTTCCGGGTGGCTTTGCTCGCGAAAGTCGGGATGGTTCGGGCGCCACTCGCTTCGATTTACCGGAACTACCGAAACACCGTCGTATTGAAGCGAGAAGTTGTGACGGTGACTACTTAGCTAAAAAAAAAATCGCGCAACGTAACAAAAAAATCGTCCGCCGTCCAGATTAAATCTCACAGATTTTAAAAAAAGAACCGTTCATTTTCAAAACAAACAATTACTATATTATCCCATCAATATATTTTAGTAAAAGCTATCTTAGATTTATATGATTTCTTGAATAGAAAAAAAAAAACAAAAAAATTAAATATAATGTGCACATTAACTTACTAAATCCGTCGCACTGGAGCTCCCTTCCGTCAAATCCTGTTGTTTGTTCGGCTATCCTAGATGAGTATGTCGAATCCTGTTGTCTGCTCGGCTACCCTGGATGAGTATGTCGAATCCCGTAGCTTGTTCTGCCAGATGACTCTTATCGTTCGACTCTGCTGCACTCCTATCTTGCTCGAGGTCGAAATCTTGGATCGAAATAAATCCGTCGCACTGGAACCCCCTTCCGTCAAATCCTGTTGTTTGTTCGGCTACCCTTTTTTTTGTTTAAGGACATCTGTCCACTCGGAATTATGAATAATCTCCACTCTTCTTAATATTCGATATTTTCTTGTCTGCTTCAAGCAATTGTCCAAATGCCCTCTAATTACTATTCGATATATTTATCTTAGACCTCTGTCTACTTCGAATAACTGCAAACCTCTTCTCTTCTCGAAGGAATCTTTCCCACTCTTCTTAATATTCGATATTTTCTTGTCTGCTTCAAGCAATTGTCCAAATGCCCTCCAATTACTATTCGATATATTTATCTTAGACCTCTGTCTACTTCGAATAATTGCAAACCTCTTCTCTTCTCGAAGGAATCTTTCCCCCTCTTCTTAATATTCGATATTTTCTTGTCTGCTTCAAGCAATTGTCCAAATGCCCTCTAATTACTATTCGATATATTTATCTTAGACCTCTGTCTACTTCGAATAACTGCAAACCTCTTCTCTTCTCGAAGGAATCTTTCCCACCCGTCAATCTATTTTTCTTACTCCGTCTTATTTTTTTTTGAATTCCAAGCTTGCTTAGAAAACGGCTCATGTCTCATTTTTCAAGTATATCACCCGAAGTTGGTTGAAATTTTGATCAACTTGTTAGTGGTATTCGTACTTGTCTGTCCACTATGCGAAAATCGTTGTACTAAATTCTCTCATGTTGATAGGGTAGCCATCGCGTGTCTAGGTACTAACCCTAACTATTACAATCTACTAAATACAAAATTAAATGCTTATTAATCGTATATACATAGTCTATGGTTATGATGGCTGGTAAATTTACTTATCCCTAACTAACTCTAAGATGTCACTAGCCTAGATCAATTCAGACGGCGGATCTCTCGCGGTAATAATCTCCATCGTCCTTTTTTTTAGAAAATACAAATACGAGTAATTCGTGACACCGTGACAATATATATATATATATATATATATATATATATATATATATATATATATATATATATATATATATATATATATATATATATATATATATATATATATATATATATATATATATATATATATATATATATATATATATCTATATATATATATATATACATATATATATATATATATATATATATATATATATATATATATATATATATATATATATATATAAATATAACTATATATATATATATATATATATATATATATATATATATATATATATATATATATATATATATATATATATATATATATATATATATATATATTTATATATATATATATATATATATATATATATATATATATATATATATATATCATCAACAAATTTCAGTGAAAAAATCTCAGGAACACGCCGTCCGATTGAACTGAAATTTTCAGGGTACGTTGAAGTATATGCAATAGTCCCAAAACTTACAAAAAATTAAAAATCTTTGACCCTGTGGCACCGGCTGCCATTTAGGTCATATTTAAAATATATGTATTTTTCAGTCAACAAATACCTTTCGCAGAAACAAAGTTTATGGACTGATTTTGACATGTTCCAAATGCGAACATGGTAATTTGTTTGAAATTTTTACCCTTTGAGTGTGCTAGGCACCTTAAATGAGGTTGGGGAAATTTGAAAATGTTTGAATTTCGACAACTTTTGACCAAATCATCAAATCATTATGAAACCTACAGAACATATTGTTGTAGCTAAGTTGCAAACGTGTGTAGTTTTAAATGAACGTGCTGGCAGCCCTGCAGCAACCGCTGGCATGGAAATTGAAAACCTTTTTTTATTAATCTTATGTTTTTTCCATGCAGCCAAAGAAAAACTTTTGAAATTGCACATCGGACAAAAACGGTAGCCTTCCTCCAAATGACCTTTATTTTAAGCATCAGAAACTTTTCTTCACGAGAAATCACGACCCAATTTTCAGATTCAAATTAAATTCACAGAATGTATTGGAATTGAAAGGGAGCAATTCTGGTAGAAGAGCTTTGGAGATGCAAGCAACTCTGTGCCAGTGGTGCCATCTTGAAAAATTATAAAGAAAAAGAAAACTATAGCGCACCTGAACCGCTAGAAAACTAATTTTCGAAGAAATTGTCTTTGAGTGACAATGTGGAAAGACGTAATACACTTTTTTGTAGAATCATATCAACCATTCCTTATCACAAGCAACAAAACTCAACTATAACACAAATGATGAAAATGTTCAGTGCTGGCAACATTTTCCCAACGAAGCAGCAATAAGTTAATCTTCACAAGTTCATACTTAAATCAACTTATCCTTTGAATTTCGTTCTCATCGGAGGATTTCGTCGAAAGCTTTAGCAGTTAACGTTGTTTGAAGCTGCCATCCAAAAAATGTTCAAAACTCGGAAAATTTAAAAATTGGTTTCTTAGTTTTATTGCAAATGTTTTGCATATGTGTATGTAATTCGAAGCATCTGCTGATGCAATAGTTACGAAAATGGCTAAAGCTCGTTACCCTGTGTCAGCAGCAAAGCAAAATATACACCAAATCTGCTTCAAGTTAAACAAAACCCAACCAATAAATTTCGTTTCGATTGAATCACTGCGCTAGAAGTTATACGGGTGAAAAAATGTTTAGGGTTACCACCATCAAAACTTTTCAAATATTTAAAGCGTTAATATTTATTGTTAATTTTCATTGCAAGATCGATCCCATTTGCAAATCTAATGACATAATTGCGCAGTAAAGAAACTCCAAAAAATTACAAAAACGGTCATAGCTGGCAGCCCTTTCACGATTTTTGTACGAAATTCCTATGACATTTGGCTCACATCAAAATCTATTTACTTCATAAACTTCATTGTGTTTTTATGACTGCACCGGAAGTTATAGGGAAAAAAGCTTTATTTTGCTGAGCGAATTTGCAAGATTTAGGAGACAAAAATCACCATAGCTGGCAGCCCTATTCTAATTTTTCAGCCAAATTTTCACTATGTTACCTTAAGTAAGATCCAAATATTGTGTGAAGTTCGTTTAAATCTGATGGCTTTATCGGAAGTTATAGGCCAAAAAGGTGTTTTTTTTTCTCAGTGATTTTTCAAGATGGTACCACTGCCACAGGGTTGCCTGCATTTCAAAATCATTTCGCGTTCCATAATAACTTGAAAGCCTTATTATGGAACGCGCAAAGCGTCAAAAACAAGTCGGCAGAGCTGTTCAACCTCGCCATCGACAGGGAATTAGATTTGCTTGTGCTTACAGAGACTTGACTGAGAGGTAATCTTAATTTTTCCCATCCGAAATTCTATGTGCATCGTTCTGATAGATAACTTACAGTCGGCGGCGGTGTAGCTATATGTGTCAGGAAGGGCATAAAGCATTATGTGTTGCCGTCTCTCCCAACAAAAATCTTAGAAACTATTATAGTGAGGCTGGATGATAGTAATATACACTTAATTGCAGCATATTTCCCAGGTACAAGGTTGGACAGAACTAAACTCACTAGCTTTGAGACTGATTTAAAGCTTATAATCAATTCTTTTGATAAATTTATTTTATGTGGACACTTAAATGCCAAACATAGGCAGTGGAACTGCTTGAGAGCGAACAGAACCGGAAAAATATTATTTGAATTAATTTGCTCCAGGAACTTATTCTTACATGTTCCTACTGAGCCCACCTACTTCTCGCCTAGTGGGAATCCATCAACACTTGATCTTGTTGTCAGCAACGGATTAGTTCATATTTCTCAGCCTATCACTTTGAATAACCTCTCGTCGCCACATCTCCCAGTAGCTTTTAGCATTGAACAGATTAGCAATCCACATACAACCAGTGTGTGCGGATATCATCAAAAGAAAACCAACTGGGTTAGGTTCAGAAGAGTTTCAGATAGTTTAATCTCCCTCGATTCTCGTGATCTTTCACTAATCCAATGTAATGAACAGATAGACAAATTACTTGACTCATTCTATGGTAGTGTCCATGCTGCCATTACTAATAGCACTATGAATGTAACCAGGTTTTCAATACACTCCCGAAGTATCGATGATGAAACATTAGGATTAATAGCTATACGAAATCGCTTCAGACGTCTCTGGCAAAGATCGAGGAATCCCGAACTCAAAACGTTGGTTAATAGACTCACAAATCTAGTCCGCTATCGCATTCTTGTGCTGCACAATGAAAGCTGGAACTCTAAGCTAATGCAACTTAGCAACAAAAGCAACAAGGTTTGGGCATTAACCAAAATGATGATGCGAAAAACTCGACTATCTCCAATCTCAGATTCTAGCCACCAACTATATTTCGATGACCAAGATAAGGCCAATATAATAGCTAGGAAGTTCCAAACATTCCACTCCACGTCGCAGCATCTTGGAACGCACACAAACAACAGTATTGTCGAAAATCGCATCAAGGACCTAACAAATCTCCCCTCGAATTTCACGCCGAATGATTTTTGCACTCCAAGAGAAATTGTTAACATAGTTGCTAAGCTCAAAAATAAAAAGACGCCAGGAAACGACAAAATTTCAAATATTGTTATTAAAAACTTTGGCCGGAAAACGATGGTTTTTCTAAATTTCATTTTCAACGCGTGTCTTAATCTTAGCTACTTCCCAACCATCTGCAAAAACGCAGTAGTTGTGCCAATACTAAAACCTGGTAAGAACCCTCAGCTACCAGATAGTTACCGTTCTATTAGCCTTCTCTACGCTCTTAGCAAGGTATTTGAGAGAGTAGTTCTGCGGCGGATCAATAAGAAGTTAGATAGCTCGTGCATTATACCTGACTGCCAATTTGGATTCCGTCGAAAACACTCTACAAACCACTAGGTTTTCCGGGTCTATAAGAATGTCAGGGACTTGATAAATCGCAAAGAATCTACGGGACTTATAGCCCTGGACATCGAAAAAGCCTTCGATACCGTATGGCATCAAGGCCTTATATATGTGCGCAAGTACATTCCGAGTTCGCAAAGGCACTTGACAGCATGCAGCAGCTGTTAGCGAAAGGTGTCGACTCTTCTAGTGGAGCAGGCGATACCAGCCGGAATTATGGAGAAGGCGTCAATAGTCTTCTTCATCAGCAGCAGTTCAAACTGCAAGCCATTACAAGGTTAATGGATGCTATAGGAACAATCGGAGATGGGCAATCAAGACCATTTTACGAGTTGAAAATTTCCACTCTTAATCAATATTGGAGTGAGATCCGACAGCATCAAGAAATGATGGTGGCTGGAACAGGCGATATAGAGTTCAATTTGGACGCCTATTTGCAGGTTGAAGACCGGGTGCAAAATACATTGATATCCCTACAAACGTGTCTGCAATCGAGTTTGACATCAGTAGAAGGCATGCGAAGTACAAAATTGAAGCTGCCACAAGTCACTGTACCAATCTTCGATGGCGATTACTTAAAATGGCCACAGTTTCAGGACTTATTTTCGCAAATGATACACAGCCAATCACTAAGCAACGTTGAAAAGATGTGGTTTTTGAAAACGAACTTGCAAGGCGAGGCTGAACGTCTCATCCGACATCTACCTGTAACCAGTGAGAATTACGACTCAGCGTGGACCATTCTCACAGAAAGGTATAGCAATACTCGGCTGACAGTTGCGCGAATACTGGACAGGTTAATTACCCAGCCGACCATAACTGGTGACTCAGCAGCTGAGATTAAACACCTCCATGACACAACAAGGGAATGCTGCATGGGTTTGATTAATTCACGAATTGATACAACGACATGGGATCCAATAATCCTACATATCGTGGTGAGAAAATTAAACAAGGAAACTCGAAGCCTTTATGAGCAGTCTTTGAAGAACCCACGAATATTACAGCCATTGAACGAATTCCTGGAGTTTCTCGAGCGGCGTTTCCAGTCGCTTGAAGCCGTAGGCAGCGGACGGTTATCAAGAAGGCTTTGTGGGACGAGGACAGTAGCCTCAGTCACATCAGGTTCACCGAATAAGGCATGTGTATCATGCAATCTAAATCACCCACTGTTCGCTTGCCCAGCGTTCCTAAAACTAGCACCAGAGGAGCGTCTATCACTAGTACGCAAACAGAGCTTATACACCAATTGTCTGAAATCAGGACATGTTGCCAAGAATTGCCAGTCTCGTTCATGCATGAAGTGCAATAAACGGCATAATACTCTTCTCCATTTAGAAACAAGGGGGATCATTGGTACCTTGATCGAGGTTGACGCTTGTGCAAAATGGGCAAACAAAGCAGACAAGATGAAGACGCAAAGTAAGCAGGAAAACCCATCAATAGTCCTGATCGCATCACAGAATGCCGGACACAGGGGCTATGTTCTGCTGGGAACAGCAATTATAAATCTCGTTGCTAATGACGGCCAAACGTTAGAATGTCATGCGCTACTTGATTCAGGATCACAAGTAAATTTGATCACTGAAAGAGTGGCTAAAAAACTCAACATATCACGAAAGTCTGACAAGATGATGATTCTTGGTGTTGGTGAGGGCAAGCGAGAATCCGTGACACGAATAAATACCGAAATGAGATCGAGAGCAAGCGACTACCCTGCCCGCATTGAGGCATTCGTACTGCCCAGTATCATAACACACCAACCAACGCAATATCTGGACAGTGCTGGCTGGCCCATTCCGGAGAATATCAGCTTAGCAGATCCACGATTTAACATACCAGCTAAAATCGATATTTTATTGGGAGCTGAGTTCTACCATCAGTTGATATTAGCTGGTCAGGTCAAATTAGGAGATGGATTGCCGGTACTACAAAACACAACGCTTGGATGGATTATTACAGGAAAAATTGACAATGCATCATCGATAGCGGCAACTTGTGTTATCTATAGTGAAGATGAAGATAGAACCAGCCAGCTCATGGAATGGTTCTGGAAACTTGAAGATCTAAACACGTCGGCTTCAACATTAACACAGGCAGAAAGACGATGTGAAGCTCAATTTTCACAGACAGTTGAACGGGACCAATCGAATAGATTTATCGTTGCGCTGCCGATGTCAGAAAATCCTGAAGTCCTCGGGGAATCAAAACAAATCGCATTAAATCGCTTCTACGCAATTGAACGAAAGTTGGAAAAAAATATCGAACTTAAGTTGCAATACACAAGATTCATGGAGGAATACGCCGAGCTAGGCCATATGAAGGAGATAAATCTTAGTGAAGTGAGCTCACCATTTTATTTCCTTCCACATCACTATGTGCTTAAGCCTGAGAGCAGTACCACCAAGCTCAGGGTGGTTTATGATGCCTCCTGCAAAACATCGACGGGCTACTCAGTAAATGATATTTTACACACCGGCCCAACTATTCAGAGTGATTTGTTCTCCATTCTCCTTCGATTTCGATTGCCACGATATGTATTTAAATCAGACATTGAGAAGATGTACCGGCAAATCTTGATGCGGCATGAAGATCGAAAATTCCAATTGATCTTCTGGAGAAGTAGTCCCAAGGATAAGTTAAAGGTCTATCAACTCTGCACCGCTACGTATGGAACCAGGTCAGCACCGTATCTAGCTACCAAATGCTTGCAAACCCTCGCACAGGAAAACCGACTCAGGAGCCCTCAAGGAGCTCGAGCCCTCCGTGAGGATTTTTACATGGATGACGTTATGACAGGCACAGATAATTTGTACGACGCAAAGCAAACACAGCAAGAACTTATTGGCATCTTGAAGAATTCGGGGTTCAAGCTTCAAAAATGGGGCTCGAATCATCATCAGCTGTTAGAAGGCATTCCACTTACAGACCAAGAGGTCGAGCTGAACGTTGACCACGAAGCCAATGCCAAAATAAATACGTTGGGACTTACATGGTTACCTAAACATGACCAGTTTCGAGTCAAAACTAGATGCAGAAGCAATGATAGAATAACGAAACGGGTCGTGAGCTCAGATATGGCAAGTCTTTTTGATCCATTAGGTGTGATGGCGCCAGTAGTGGTCTCAGCAAAGATATTTTTGCAGCAATTGTGGCAGCAAAAACTTGATTGGGACGACGAGCTTCCCGCGCAACTACGAGATAATTGGTTGCACTTCCGAGACCACTTAAAGGCGGTGGACAATCTAAAGTTCCCAGGACATGTATACGGTGGTTCAGAACCAACAGCAATCCAGATTCACACCTTTTCTGATGCCTCTGAGAAGGCGTATGGTGCAGTTGTTTACCTACACGCGTTCACTGAAGACAAGAGATTATTGGTACACCTGCTGTGTGCTAAATCTAGAGTGGCCCCGTTACAACGACAATCGCTACCGCGTTTGGAGCTATGTGCAGCCTTATTGGCATCTCAGCTAGTCACAAGGATAAAGCGAGATCTGGGCTACGAAAATGTTGAAACCTTTTGTTGGACGGATTCAGAGATAGTGTTGGCATGGATTAACTCAGCACCAGCAACGTTTCAAGTCTTTGTAGGAAATAGAAATGCTAAAATACAATAATTAGCAAAGACCACAGAGTGGCGCCACGTCAGCAAAAAACTGCATCCAGCCGATGTTGTATCAAGAGGTTTCTCCCCAGAAAAACTAGCCGCTTGCAGTCTATGGTTTTTCGGTCCTCTATTCTTACATGGAAATGAGTCATTATGGCCACCACCGTATACTAAGGGCAAGCAGCCCGACAGTAATGCTGAACGGAAAAAATCCTTGGTGCAACAAACCATGGCGATGGCCGCTAATGAGGTAGATGATATTATATACAAAATCAACCACAAGGGCAGCTTCAGAAAATTGCAGCGCATTATCGACTACATGAGACGATTCATGACCCAGGATAAAACTAGGCCACCGGGAACGCTTACAATAACACCATGCGAATTAGAGAATGCTCTCACCATGATTATTCGGCAGATGCAAAAATTAGATTTCCAAGAAGAAATTAAGCAGCTAAAGAAGTTTGGCGAAGTTAACAAGACAAGCCCAATAACTAGTCTCGCCCCATTTTTGGACGAAGAACGGATTATCAAAGTGGGAGGACGTTTAGAAGCGTCAAATCTCTCATACAATGCCAAACATCCAATGCTAATTCCATACTCAGACCCCATTACAAAGCTTCTGATGGAGTGTCTTCACCGAGAAAATGCACATTGCGGGCCACAAACATTATTAGCGATTACGAGGCAGCAATTTTGGCCGCTCAAAGGCAAGTCGTTAGCCAGGTCTGTCGTTCAGCATTGCATTCATTGCATTCGAAAGCCAAGCCCAAATTACTAACACAGATGATGAGAAACCTACCTCGGACAAGGACGCAACCGGCCCGACCTTTTCTTAATGCAGGAGTTGGTTTTTGCCTATATGGGTGCATTATCAAGTAAGAGGCAAGAAACCCCATAAAGCATATATCGCCGTTTTCTGTTGCTTCACAACCAAAGCTGTATATTTGGAAGTAGTCAGCAATCTGTCAACTGAAGCTTTCATTGGGGCCTTAAGACGATTCTTTGGTAGACGAGGTCACTGCTCCCATCTATACTGTGACAACGCTACTAATTTTGTTGGGGCTCGAAATCAGTTAGCTGAGCTGAAAGATACAATCTATTCGACCCACTCACAAGAAAAAATCATTAGCCTATGTAACAAGAAACACATCAATATTCATTTCATCCCACCAAGAGCACCCCATTTCGGCGGCTTGTGGGAAGCTGCCGTTAAATCGGCGAAACATTTGCTTTTGCGAAGCATTGGCACGGCGTCATAAACCTATGAGGAACTTGAAACCGCTGTGGTCGGAATCGAAGCCTTTCTAAATTCCAGACCAATAATACCAATGTCTGCAGATCCAAATGATTTAAGCGTATTAACGCCTGGACACTTCCTAATAGGTGAACCATTAACAGCCCTCGCTGATCAACAGGCAGAGTCACCCAGCACAGGCTTACTTACGCGCTGGAAATTGGTAAAGCAATTGAAAAATGAATTCTGGAAACGTTGGAGTGGCAAATATCTGAACGAATTGCAGTACAGAAACAAATGGAAGGAGCAGGAACGAAATATTAAGCCTGGTATGATGGTGATCATCAAGGAAGACAACCTCCCCGTGATATAGTGGCCTCTAGGGAGAAAAGTCCAAATCTACAAAGGTGACGATGGGCTAGTTCGAGTCGTTAATGTCAAAACAGCAAAGGGCGTTTTTAGAAGAGCGATCCATCGTCTGTCCCTCCTGCCAATTGAAAAGACGGATACCGAAAATACAACGGAAAGTGAACACCAAACGAGCTCAGCAACGACTACCGCACGTCTGGAAGACGAGGATTCTCGACCAAGAAAACAAACCAAGCTGTCAGGCGCCAATATTTTAACAACCTTACTAATGGTTCTGCTGACATTACCAATAGTCATAGCTAGCTCTGTTACCATCCAGAAGTTCAAACCCGTACCAGGAATCTACTTCGAGCACATGGACAACATGGAATTGATCACTACCCAATGGCAATTGATCGTTTATTTCGACCTCAATCCATTAAGGTCAGAGATGGCAGCTTTGAAAAACGGGACTGCGGCATTGGAGCATTTATGTCGCCCTCTTGAAAGGGAAGATACTTGTAACCATTAAGTTGCTATGTTTCAACACGTGTATTCGGAAATAGAGCGAGGCAACATCATATTCACGCCAAAACGAGTGAAACGAGGAGCAGTGAATATAGTGGGAAATATAGCCAACTCACTGTTCGGGATCCTTGACTCCAGCTACGCCGACCAAATGTCCGAAATCATCAGCACCGTAAAGAGAGACGAAAATCATCTAATGCGATTACTACGGAATCAAACATCCATCATTGCTTCAACCATAAATATCATGGAAAGCGATCAAGAGGCTACTGAGGGGAAGTTCAAAGTACTGGAGAACCAGATCGCAATAATAATGAACGCTATACAGGAACCCAACGGGGACCAAATAAAGCTTAGGGCGTACAAAAAAGTTTTCTCAATAAGCACCCAGCTTACATTGATCGCCGGGAACTTATATCGCATACAATCGGCCATATTGGACACATTGACTAACAGGCACCAGGGGCAGTTGAGTCTCATTCTGTTATCCCCGGAACAACTAAAGGCGGGGCTAGTATCCATTCAAACCCACCTGCCGAAATCAGAACACATACCGTTGCAGCAAGATGATCTTACACAGCTATACAAATTAATATCAGTTCAAGGAGGAGTGACGACCAGTAATATTATCTTCAAGATAACCATACTTTTGGCAAGCGAAACCCGATTCAACCTATTCAGAATTATACCCACACCGTTGGGAATCAACGGAAAACTAGCAGCGTTGATACCATGCTCAACTCATTTGGCAATAAATCTACATCGGGACGAATACATTCCGTTGGATACCTCGGAAGTAAAGGATTGCCTAGCTCTTGACCACACGAAATATTTTTGTAATCCTAATAGCCCCATCTATCGGAGGGGAGCCGAACTATGCGCCTGTGAAATCCATATGTTCAATGACTTAACGGACGAGCACTGCAACTTGAAGGAAATAAGCCCTGACCGCGGTTGGACTCAGCTTAATTATAAAAACCAATGGATCTATGGCGTTACCTCTACAACCCGTTTGAATGCAGTTTGCAGCGGCGACATGTTACAATTAGCCATAGAGGGATCAGGACTATTAAGCATTGCCCCTAACTGCGTGGTGAAATTCAATTCCACCAGCATTCAGGGACATCAAATATTCTCAAGTAATCGATCATCATCGTACTCGAGTCTTGGAACCGTACAAACACCTGTCGACACGCAACAATTTAGGTCGATTGCACCGTTGGATCATCGGGAGTACCGAGCGAAGCTACAGCAACTAACTGAAATTCAAGACTCATTAAAACACCACAAGATTCTTGACTTTCCTGACAATTATCAGCAAGAGAGCGTTCACCATTTTAGCATCAGCTACACTGCCCTTGCTATTGGGGTCATGATCATCGCGTATCTCATGCTACGAAGGCCGAAGTGGACTTGCAAGAGAAGGCCAACCCCAGCTCCCAGACAGCACCAGGCGTCGGACTTTAGCGTTAACGTATAACTGCCTGTTGAATATCCATTCAACGGGGGGGGAGAATGTTAATCAACATCATCAAATTCCGTCGTCTGACGGAGGACCATCCGACACCACTAGACATCGTCTACATCGAATGCACATGCAACGTGGATACAGTCAGCAGTTTGTTTTGACTACTTTGATTTCATTCCCATGAACATTCCGTATTTGCAGAAAATATGATTCGAATGTAACTATGAGTCGACTGTATCCACGAATTGCATGTAAATTCGTGGGACGCTGCCTCAGCAACATTTTTGTTAACTTGTAATTTGTATATGCAATTTGTATATTTTTTTTTAACTTGTAATTCGTATATAAGAATATTAAAATAGGAAAATAAATCAGTTGGCGTTCAAGCGTTGAGCCTTTCATTCCGATCATTCATTTCAGGTTTTTTGGTGGTGTGCTAGTTCAAGTGCTAGTCACACCCCAACACAGATCTTGGTGATTCGCCCTGGTCCTTGCTAGGAAATTATTAAATTTGAACATTCATTTCAGGTTTTTGATTGGTGTGCTAGTTCAAGTGCTAGTTACACCCCAACACAGATCTTGGCGATTGGCCCTGGTCCTTGCTACGAAATGGTTAACAATAAATTCTTGGTGACCCCGACCAAATACAACGGAAAGTGAACACCAACCGAGCTCAGCAACGACTACCGCACGTCTGGAAGACGAGGATTCTCGACCAAGAAAACGAACCAAGCTGTCAGGCGCCAATATTTTAACAACCTTACTAATGGTTCTGATGACATTACCAATAGTCATAGCTAGCTCTGTTACCATCCAGAAGTTCAAACCCGTACCAGGAATCTACTTCAAGCACATGGGCAACATGGAATTGATCACCACCCAATGGCAATTGATCGTTTATTTCGGCCTCAATCCATTTAGGTCAGAGATGGCAGCTTTGAAAAACGGGACTGCGGCATTGGAGCATTTATGTCGCCCTCTTGAAAGGGAAGATACTTGCAACCATTTAGTTGCTATGTTTCAACACGTGTATTCGGAAATAGAGCGAGGCAACATCATATTCACGCCAAAACGAGTGAAACGAGGAGCAGTCAATATAGTGGGAAATATAGCCAACTCACTGTTCGGGATCCTTGACTCCAGCTACGCCGACCAAATGTCCGAAATCATAAGCACCGTAAAGAGAGACGAAAATCATCTAATGCGATTACTACGGAATCAAACATCCATCATTGCTTCAACCATAAATATCATGAAGAGCGATTAAGAGGCTACTGAGGGGAAGTTCAAAGTACTGGAGAACCAGATCGCAATAATAATGAACGCTATACAGGAACCCAACGGGGAGCAATTAAAGCTTAGGGCGTACAAAATATTTTCTCAATAACCACCCAGCTTACATTGATCGCCGGGAACTTATATCGCATACAATCAGCCATATTGGACACATTGACTAACACGCACCACGGGCAGTTGAGTCCCATTCTGCTATCCCCGGAACAACTAAAGACGGAGCTAGTATCCATTCGAACCCACCTGCCGAAATCAGTACACCTACCGTTGCAGCAAGATGATCTTACACAGCTATACAAATTAATGTCAGTTCAAGGAGGAGTGACGACCAGTAATATTCACCCGTATTGCGGATGTCGTGTCGACGAACGTCGTGTCGACGACCGTCACGTCACGTCGATCGAGAATCCCGATTGTGTAACTGCATCGACGTGACTCAGTAGGATTGCCACACTGATGTCAGTGTATAGGGAGTAAATTGTGAATTGATGCTCATGTAAATGAGTTATTTTACAATTGTGACTGTATTTTTCCTGTCAAACACGACATTGATGTAGTGAAATCCTTAAGGAAATGGAAGACGTTTTTTATTTAGTAAACGAAATGAGTTTGTTAGACAATTTTTTTAATTCGGAGGAGGAAAGTGAGGATGGAGCAGTGATTATAAATGGTTAATAACGCCATTGATATGGAAGATAATTTAGATGTCGTTTCTATAAGAGAAAGAATTTCGCAAACATTATAATGAGTAATAAAAAATTGCAACACTGTTTAACTTTTTTTTAATAGTTGTAAACGGATGCTTGGGATGTAAGATAAGTAAAAGTAAAGAAAAATAAATCATTTACCCAATTTTTAATCAAAAGTTACAAATATTCGTGTGACTCTGCACAATCAGTGCATTCATTTCTTTGTCCAATTTAAATAAACAGTGAGGTATTGCCTTAGGAACATAGCAGCAGACTTTCTGTCTTAAGTAATTGTATGATTTATCAATTTTGAAAAAATGAAAGTAACAAAATATGCATCACTAAAATAGTAGGCATTTCTTTTAACATATAAATGATAGTTGAAAAGATATCGATCTTATGTAGACTCAAGCTTAAGTTTGAACACCATTTTTTTTATTTCTATCACACGTTTCAGTTTTAATTTTTCCACCAAAACTTTCCTTCTCCAATAAATGTTTTTTTTTAATTCGTATTTTTCTCGCTTTTATCTTAAATTTTCACTGCTGATCTTCAGCTGTTGTTTTTAAATAATTAAGTGTTTGTGGTATACCGTGCAGTTTCTTTTGTTTTGGCATTTATTTGCTACTGTAAGGCAAGATGTCTTTCCAGGAGTTGAATGCGCCTATTTTCCCTCAAACCTGTTTTCATTCGAACCTTACGTTGTCTTCGAGGAGTTCCTGCATTATCGCCATTGCTTGTAAGTTCCGACACTTACGACGTTGACGCTTCAGAATCTGTTTTGGCGATTGCTGAAACCGAGTTCCCGAACGATGAATTTTCCAAGCCCTTCAGATACTCCAGGTTGGACGAAATGGAGTCCTCAAATCCAAATTTGCATCCAGGAGGATTAAACGCTGCACCCAAACTTAAGATGGATAGCACTCTGTCTTCTAAAGCAGAGAATAAATGCAATATATTTGGTCCACCCACGGTTCATTTTACTGACAATTTACTCCTCGATACATTTAACTAAAATCCATACTTACATTGTCGCCGCTTTGCGACGTTTCGCGAGAGTTTCTTTTCTTTTAACGTCTTTTGTGACAATTGATAATTGCAAATCAATTAAATACTACTAACGTTAATTACTACGGCCCGTACAAGTACCATTACCTTTCAAAACATAAGATTCTAAAAGAACTTCGTTCGTTCTTTTTTCAAATCTCCGACAACCATTTTTCGCTTTCCTCCTTGTGTCACGGACTCTGCATTGATCGACGAAATCTGTCGATCGACGTGACAACTGTCGATGTAGATCGACATCCACAATCGCTTTTTCATGTGTCGACAGTAAATCGACGTCGGCGTGACGTGACGTGACATTCACAATCGGGGTGATTATCTTCAAGATAACCATACCTTTGGCAAGCGAAACCCGATTCAACCTATTCAGAATTATACCCACACCGTTGGGAATCAACGGAAAACTAGCAGCGTTGATACCATGCTCAACTCATTTGGCAATACATTAACATCGGGACGAATACATTCCGTTGGATACCTCGGAAGTAAAGGATTGCCTAGCTCTTGACCACACGAAATATTTTTGTAATCCTAATAGCCCCATCTATCGGAGGGGAGCCGAACTATGCGCCTGTGAAATCCATATGTTCAATGACTTAACGGACGAGCACTGCAACTTGAAGGAAATAAGCCCTGACCGCGGTTGGACTCAGCTTAATTATAAAAACCAATGGATCTATGGCGTTACCTCTACAACCCGTTTGAATGCAGTATGCGGCGGCGACATGTTACAATAAGCCTTAGAGGGATCAGGACTATTAAGCATTGCCCCTAACTGCGTGGTGAAATTCAATTCCACCAGCATTCAGGGACGTCAAATAGTCTCAAGTAATCGATCATCATCGTACTCGAGTCTTGGAACCGTACAAACACCTGTCGACACGTAACAACTTAGGTCGATTGCACCGTTGGATCATCGGGAGTACCGAGCGAAGCTACAGCAACTAACTGAAATTCAAGACTCATTAAAACACCACAAGATTCTTGACTTTCCTGACAATTATCAGCAGGAGAGCGTTCACCATTTTAGCATCAGCTACACTGCCCTGGCTATTGGGGTCATGATCATCGCGTATCTCATGCTACGAAGGCCGAAGTGGACTTGCAAGAGAAGGCCAACCCCAGCTCCCAGACAGCACCAGGCGTCGGACTTTAGCGTTAACGTATAACTGCCTGTTGAATATCCATTCAACGGGGGGGAGAATGTTAATCAACATCATCAAATTCCGTCGTCTGACGGAGGACCATCCGACACCTCTAGACATCATCTACATCGAATGCACATGCAACGTTAATGAAAATCAACAAATTCCGTCGTCTGACGGAGGACCATCCGACACCACTAGACATCGTCTACATCGAATGCACATGCAACGTGGATACAGTCAGCAGTTTGTTTTGACTACTTTGATTTCATTCCCATGAACATTCCGTGTTTGCAGAAAATATGATTCGAATGTAACTATGAGTCGACTGTATCCACGAATTGCATGTGAATTCGTGGGACGCTGCTTCAGCAACATTTTTGTTAACTTGTAATTTGTATATGCAATATGTATATTTTTTTTTGACTTGTAATTCGTATATAAGAATGTTAGAATAGGAAAATAAATCAGTTGGCGTTCAAGCGTTGAGCCTTTCATTCCGATCATTCATTTCAGGTTTTTGAGTTTTGTGCTAGTTCAAGTGCTAGTCACACCCCAACACAGATCTTGGTGATTCGCCCTGGTCCTTGCTAGGAAATTATTAAATTTGAACATTCATTTCAGGTTTTTGATTGGTGTGTTAGTTCAAGTGCTAGTTACACCCCAACACAGATCTTGGCGATTGGCCCTGGTCCTTGCTACGAAATGGTTAACATTAAATTCTTGGTGACCCCGACGAAATACAACGGAAAGTGAACACCAACCGAGCTCAGCAACGACTACCGCACGTCTGGAAGACGAGGATTCTCGACCAAGAAAACGAACCAAGCTGTCAGGCGCCAATATTTTAACAACCTTACTAATGGTTCTGATGACATTGCCAATAGTCATAGCTAGCTCTGTTACCATCCAGAAGTTCAAACCCGTACCAGGAATCTACTTCGAGCACATGGGCAACATGGAATTGATCACCACCCAATGGCAATTGATCGTTTATTTCGACCTCAATCCATTTAGGTCAGAGACGGCAGCTTTGAAAAACGGGACTGCGGCGTTGGAGCATTTATGTCGCCCTCTTGAAAGGGAAGATACTTGCAACCATTTAGTTGCTATGTTTCAACACGTGTATTCGGAAATAGAGCGAGGCAACATCATATTCACGCCAAAACGAGTGAAACGAGGAGCAGTCAATATAGTGGGAAATATAGCCAACTCACTGTTCGGGATCCTTGACTCCAGCTACGCCGACCAAATGTCCGAAATCATCAGCACCGTAAAGAGAGACGAAAATCATCTAATGCGATTACTACGGAATCAAACATCCATCATTGCTTCAACCATAAATATCATGAAGAGCGATCAAGAGGCTTCTGAGGGGAAGTTCAAAGTACTGGAGAACCAGATCGCAATAATAATGAACGCTATACAGGAACCAAACGGGGAGCAAATAAAGCTTAGGGCGTACAAAAAAGTTTTCTCAATAACCACCCAGCTTACATTGATCGCCGGGAACTTATATCGCATACAATCGGCCATATTGGACACATTGACTAACACGCACCACGGGCAGTTGAGTCCCATTCTGCTATCCCCGGAACAACTAAAGATGGAGCTAGTATCCATTCGAACCCACCTGCCGAAATCAGTACACCTACCGTTGCAGCAAGATGATCTTACACAGCTATACAAATTAATGTCAGTTCAAGGAGGAGTGACGACCAGTAATATTATCTTCAAGATAACCATACCTTTGGCAAGCGAAACCCGATTCAACCTATTCAGAATTATACCCACACCGTTGGGAATCAACGGAAAACTAGCAGCGTTGATACCATGCTCAACTCATTTGGCAATAAATCTACATCGGGACGAATACATTCCGTTGGATACCTCGGAAGTAAAGGATTGCCTAGCTCTTGACCACACGAAATATTTTTGTAATCCTAATATCCCCATCTATCGGACGGGAGCCGAACTATGCGCCTGTGAAATCTATATGTTCAATGACTTAACGGACGAGCACTGCAACTTGAAGGAAATAAGCCCTGACCGCGGTTGGACTCAGCTTAATTATAAAAATTCTAGCGCACCTCAACCGCTAGAAACACTAATGTTCGAAGAACAGTAGAAGAATCGTGCAGGTTTTAAGAGCATATTCCACCTTATGCGCTGCTTATTACAGCCAAATTGTTTCAAATGCCACGTTTTACTTTTGTCTCAAGAATGCATTATAACTCATATGGTAGAAGGTTTCAGATATTACCACTGGCATGGGTTTTAAAGCTTATGAAAGAAAAACACTTGTTAATTATATTCGTTATCAGTTGCTTATTTCACATAATTTTGAAAGCAGCATATCATATAACATCAATGAAGAATATGCTCAGTGCCTGCAGCACTGTAACTGAAGTTGGTGTTTGGGGCTGCGATCCGAAAAATTTGCAGAACTTAGGGAATTGAAACATCGGTTATTTATTTTCATTGTAAATGTTTCTGGTATGAATACTAACTGTAAGCATTTATTGATACAAAAGTAGCACAACCGACTCGTGCTGGCAACCTTTCGCCAGTATCAAAACCAAGAATATATCACATCTGCTTCACGTGTTTATATTACATTCGAAGTAATAGGATTATAAAAAAATTGAGGGTTACCTGCAGCGAGTTTTTTCAAATTATCGAAAGCTTAATATTTGCTGTTTATTGTCACTACAATATCATTACCATTTGAAAATTCTACGATAAAACCGCTATATAAAGATATTGCAAACAAACACAAAACTAACAATAGCTGGCAACCCTATAATAGCTTCTTAACCAAATAATGCTTATGGTAGGTTTCATTCATTGTATGAAATTCGTATTGATTTCATGACTGCACTGGAAGTTATAGGGCAAAAAGTTTTTTTTTCCTGAGAGAATTTTCAAAACCAAAGACACAAAAATTACCATAGCTGGCAGCACCAATCGAATTTTTCAACCAAATTTCTATCAAACAGAGTTTAGAGTAAGATGCAGCTACTGTGTCAATTTCATGAAAATCTGGGTACTTATTCACATTTCATAGGGCAAAAAGCAGTTTTTTTTTCTTTGTAATTTTTCAAGATGGCACCACTGGCACAGAGTTGCCCACAATTCAAAATCGCTTCTACCAGACCTGGTTCTACTTAAGTCCAATGCATTCTGTAAATTTCAATGGTATCTGATTATTGGTTCGTGAATTCCCGTGAACAGAAGTTTTTGATGCTAAAAATATAGGTTAACTGGGACAGGGTTACCGTTCTTGTCCGACATGAAATTTCCAAAGTTTTACTTTGAACGTGTAGATAAAGCATAAGATTTGTATACAGATTGTTTTATTGTAAGAAACGGACATTTTTAGGATATTCGATAATTTGAATGTTTTCACTTCCAAATTTTTATTTTTTCAAATTTAAGACACCAAAATTATCATAGCTGGCAGCTCCAACCGAATTTTTCAACCAAATTTCTATCAAACGTGGTTAACGTAAAATAAGGTCCAGCTACTGTGTGAATTTCGTCAAAATCGAACGATTCAATCAGAATTTATAGGGCTAAAAGCAGTTATCTTTTTTAGTGATTGTTCAAGATGGCACCACTGGCACAGAATCAACGGCATTTCAAAATTACTCCTATCAGACCTGGTCCTATTTAAGACCAATACAGTCTGTGAATTTCAATTAATTCTGCTCATCGGATCGTGAGTTTCCGTGAACAGAAGTTTTTGATGCTACAAATATAGGTAAATTGGGCAAGGGTTACCAGGCGTGCCCGTAATACCATATCAAATTTTTTTTTTGGTCTATGTAAAGAAAGCACGAGATTTACATATGAATGGCTTTTTTGTGAAGAAACGGCATTTTTTCAAGAGAGACGATAATTTGGAGGTTTTCACTTTCAGTGCTTGCCCTAGCTTCCGGGTTGCCAGCACGCTTCACAAATGTACAACTAAATATTACCAATCTGTCCTCCAAATTTCGTAATGATTGAATAGCTCTGTCAAAAGTTATCGCAATTTAAAAATTTTCAATTTTTCCCGTTCTCTTTTTAGGCACCCAGCGCCCACATGGGGTTAAAAAATTCCAAAACATTATCCGATTCACATGTAAAACACGTTCGAAATTTATTTTGTTAACTTTATTTTTGCAAAACTTATTTGTGTACGGAATAATAGGTATATTAAAAATATCACTAAAATGGCCGCCGGCGCCGAAGGGTTAAAGATTTTTAACTTTTTCTGAAACCTGGCACTATTCTGCATACACACCAATGTGTCCTAAAAATTTCAGTTAAATCGGATGGCGCATTCCTGAGATTTTTTCACTGAAATTTTTTGATGATATATTTATATATACATAGAAATATGAATTTTTGGCCAAAGTGATTTTAATACTAATGTTCTTCTTCGAACATTAGTAAAAACCAATGGATCTATGGCGTTACCTCTACAACCCGTTTGAATGCAGTATGCGGCGGTGACATGTTACAATAAGCCTTAGAGGGATCAGGACTATTAAGCATTGCCCCTAACTGCGTGGTGAAATTCAATTCCACCAGCATTCAGGGACATCAAATATTCTCAAGTTATCGATCATCACCGTACTCGAGTCTTGGAACCGTACAAACACCTGTCGACACGCAACAATTTAGGTCGATTGCACCGTTGGATCATCGGGAGTACCGAGCAAAGCTACAGCAACTTACTGAAATTCAAGACTCATTAAAACACCACAAGATTCTTGACTTTTCTGACAATTATCAGCAAGAGAGCGTTCACCATTTTAGCATCAGCTACACTGCCCTGGCTATTGGGGTCATGATCATCGCGTATCTCATGCTACGAAGGCCGAAGTGGACTTGCAAGAGAAGGCCAACCCCAGCTCCCAGACAGCACCAGGCGTCGGACTTTAGCGTTAACGTATAACTGCCTGTTGAATATCCATTCAACGGGGGGGAGAATGTTAATC
>OX376372.1:133592540-133622540 GCA_947369275.1 Nemotelus nigrinus
TCGGGATCCCAGGATCCCAGGATTCGGACCCCGGGATTGAATTCACTAAGAGTAGGCCAATAGTAGGGATATGTATGTTGTAATCCCCGTCCATTCAAAATCTTTGCGGTTAGCGACTTCCGATTGGGCACGCTCACTTTGTGGTTAGTCTTTGCGGTTAGTGTCTTTGTGGTTAGACAAGGATTGTTTACGTTAGTACAAGCCACGCCCACTTTGTGGTTAGTCTTAGCGGTTAGAAAAAATAGATAAGGGTTGTTTACGATGACGTCAGGTGTGTGTGTGTGTGGGTGGGTGCATATGTGTGTGTATGTGTGTGTGTGGCTGTGTATGTGTGGGTGTGTGTGGTATGATGGCAAAGGTAGCATAACGAATACCGTCTGATCTTCATATGAACATGTATGGTTTTCATATCAATGATACATTTGTGCTATACAATTTCTTGATATCAAATTTCATGTGGTTTGGGTGCTATCCAGGCAGTCTTATCATATCTAGCGTGTTTCGAGTTGGATGACGCGTTGTGGCTGAGTATGAATATGTGATAGATTGGACTGATAAGCGTGCGAATATTGAAATTCGTGTGCAAAAAATTGGCTCGTGTCTAATGAACGGAAGTACTCAACCGCAAAATTTCACCAATTAGCGTGTACGTTTCGAGTTGGATGACGACATGTTTAAACATGCGCATTGCGGTTTTGTTGGGAAAGAATTCGTTAAAAATGTGAATAAGTGATAGATTGGAGGGACTGATAAGCGTGCGAGTATTGAAAAAATATTGGTCTTATCAACAATGAACGGAATACTCAACCGCAAGTTAGAATTTCACTAATTAGCGTGTACGTTTCGAGTCTACATTTGAATTTGTTTACATTGCTGGATGACGTCACGCGTCGACACGCTTGAACATGAACTCGTTGAGTATGCCTATGGTGGCTGGACTGGCTGATAAGCTTGATTGGTAATGATCGTTATCAGTAAATTCTTTGGGGACAGGTATAGTTTTTGTATGTCTGTATATAAATAGTAAACAAGACCAAGAGTAATCATTCTTTCAAGCGAACTCGATGGAAAAAAGTTAAAATATTTTGGATCGAAGTAATTGAAAATAAAACTGAATAATGTATCTGTGAGCATTGTACATGACTCCTGAGGGTGGTCCAAAATCATTAGTGTTAAGACTACGAATTGTTTTTTTTTTTCTTAACATAAATTTGCGCAGCTTTTACAGCAATATAGTGATAAGTTGTTCGAAAAGGTTTTGTTGACAGCCATCGAGAGTTTGAGATGATGTGGTCCAACGTGGATTGTTCTCTGCCGTAGAAGCGGCATCTGGGTATGAATTCCAAATCCGGAAGCTACATCCTATCCTTTAAAAAGTAGAATTCTTCATGATGAAAATTCTTCGAGCTCGCCCAGGCAGCTAGAGCAAAATGTTGTAAAGTAGGCACTTGATATTCACGTTCTTCAGTCATACTTTTGGTACTCAATATCGCGTTTGACGTTGCACTCAATTTTCAAAACTTCAACTGTAGTAAACCTAATTCAAGATTCTACTTTTATACGAAAAATCGTAACCGCAAATTTTAGAATCATGTTGAAATGCAGCGGAAGTATTCAACCGCAAGTGGATTCATGAGAATTTCACTAATTAGCGAAATTGTGGTTTTGATAAGGAAACTATTTCATGTTATCATTTGCAAGTTATCGTGGGAATGTAAATATTTAACTTGATAATAAATTCGTATAAATAGCCGTGCAATCTGAGAACAGTATCGTTTTCCTTCAAAATTAGTCGAAGCGTGAACATCGAAGAACAATGGAATCAATCAATGAGCTGTTAAAGTGCAAGCCGTTATTATACGCGAAAGTAACAGAATTGGAAGTTGGCAAGCGGTATAGAATTACAACTGGAGAGAGAATGTCAACACGGTAAGTTGAATTTAATGATTTGCATAAGTACTTGAAAGTAATTTTTTGTTTATTTTCAGGTATGGAACGGCAATCGTAATCGACTTGGACAACAGCATACGAATATTTCTGCCATCACGATTCAACAAATGTAGCGATAGAGCTTTGGAGGACTTTAACGGTGGAAAGCTAGCGCTGAGTTGTACCACAAACGATCACAAAGAACTACAATTCCATGAAGTGGATGGAACCTTTTTCTACACTCCCTATTAAAAATATATAATGCAATAAAACAATTGTTTATTAACAAAAAAAGTATTTTTATTTAATGAATGGATTTTTAATATAATATAACATAATTTTTTAGAAGGAATACATTTTGTTGTGCACAACATCCACTATGCAAAGTACATCGGGGTATTTCAGGATACTGTTTTTTCAATGCTTTCAGATTAGGGCAATTGTAGTAATCCAAGTTGATTATAGTGGCAATGTTCCCCAACAAGTCAGCGAGCCAGTTTTTCTTCTCCAATCTTTTGACGAATATTACGACATCTTTCATATGTAAAAGCAAATATTTTTTCAGCTTCCAGAACATCGTAGAGCCACATTCCCCATCCAGACCATGATAATTTTCGTACAACCAATGCGCTTGAAATTGAAGCTCTTTTGAAAGCGTTGCAAATCTGAAGGGAGCTTTGGGTAAGAATTTCGATGTGAATGCTCGTACACATTTACGACAGCCAACTCTTTGACGATGAAAGCATTGTTGGGTCCTCTAAATCCTTGCATGTCGATGGCGAAAGTTTTCGTTGCCATAATGTCCAGTTTGATAGAGCATAAACGTGATACTGAATAAACATTTATATTTGTCACAGTTTTTATACAAGTTTCTCAACTGAGCTTGTGAGAGGATTGTATTTTAATACGCGATATTGAAGCAGTAAGCAGTAGGCTGTAGTTGAAGCAGGTTCGTCTACAGATGTTTTGATATCTAGTCGGATGTCAACTGAGCCGGATTTCATGGAATCATTTTGACGTGAACAATCAATTACTAAAATTGGTGCAAATTTCTTGTATTCAATTCGTGAGAGTAGTGGTTGTGGTTGAACACCGTAATCAGATTGTTGAAAACTGCTATACATATCATAAAACAGAGCAAATTGATCACGCGTGAATTTGATATTCATATCATCATAGGGATACAATTCAGAGTTTAAATGTAATTTGAAATTGGATAAATCACAATGATCGAATTTGCTAGCATCCTTATCTTTGTGATTTTTTCGATTTGTTTGCAATGCTAAAATAATGTAACGAGGTTTTTTGAGCTGAATGGTGGTTTTTACACTCCAGACATGTTCTGTTGTTGTTGGTAAGACCGGATATTCGTATAGTTCCCAACTTCGAAAGCTTACTTGAACTGGCTGTGCTCCTTCAATATATTTCAGCATTGTCAGCTTTTCAGAGCCATCTGGTGTGACGTGCGGCACCTTCCATTGTAATTTAAAGATTTTGACTAGTACGAATAAGAATCAGCTCATGTTTGGCATTAACGATAATCCTCTTGTAGTCTTTGGCGAATCCCAAAAGCTTTCTTAGCGGAACGCAAAAGTTAAAGTAACCACTTGATGGGGTGATGAGTTCGTTTCGCGACCAGCCGGGATTATAAAGCATTTTACTTTCGTTTTCATTAAGAGATATATAGTTTTTCAACGTCAATGTTATTCCAACATTTTTGTTTCGGTCAATTTCGATTCCATTGAGTTCATATCTGATCTCGTCAAATAGGAATGCGATGGTATTTTTCGTTAGTTGGGCGGTTGTTGAGCTTGTTCCATTGCCTTAGTTAGAGCGCCTTCAATATAGATGAAACTCTGGCTGGGTAAAATGCACAAATCCTGTTGTTGTAGAGGAATTCTTATTTCATCACTGCAGTTCAATGATGATAAAAATGGAGAATAGCTGTGGTATTCAATTTTGGAAATACTATTGTCGAAGTTGACTTTACGCGTGACGTTCAGAAGCTCATTCATTTTCTGTTTACTTTGAATCCTAATTGTTTCAAGAGCTGCTTTTTTTGTAGCGTCAATCGTGATCTGACTCGTTTGGGTTTCATGTTGCAACTGATTGCGTTGGGCGGGTATTTATCGTTATGTAGCAGCATTCTGGGGCTTCAAATGAAGTCTTATAGTTATTGTTTCTCCCTTGAAATTGATTATGTCACCGTCTTGATCAATCAGTTTAAGAGTCAACGTACTTACTCATTTAACGTTTACCGGTAAATAGATTACATTACTAGGAACTTCCACTATTTTATAGCCTGGTCCTACCTCGGGCGAGAATTCGTGTATTGTGTGTGAAGGAATACTATTAATATAGGAATTTCCAACAATGGTGCAATCAATCCGTATTACGTTCATTTACATATGCTTACAGGTAGATCGGAAGTATGCTTTATATTGGTTTTTAATTCTCGTTTATTGAATCCTAGTAATAGACCAATCGATCTTTCTTTATCAAAGTAAATAGGAGCAGTCGACTTGATTTCACTTTTGGGGGTATTATTTTTGGCGCGTATTGTAAGATTTATTTTATTATTGATCTTGGATAGTTCTTTGTATAGGTAGTTGGCAATATCATCAATTTCGTACGATCCAACGGGAATTTCTATAATGTGTTTTCCAATGTGTAGTAGATTATTTTTTCCATCCACATTAGGTATAGAACTATATGTTTGAAAATCAACAAGTCCGCATACATAGTCGCCTTGTAGTTCGATGGGAGGAAAGTAATCTGTTGTAGGAATGGATGAGTTAGAGTCAGTGTTAGTGCCATGGTAGTATACGAAACAATGATTGATTTTTGGTTTATTAATAGTATATATTCATCTGAACATTACACAAGCTTTTACAAAAATTTCAAACATAAATGACCACAGTTGTATGAATCATAGCTTTGATATGTGTTGTAGTTGTATTTTATACTAGATCCTAGAAACTCAATTAATTCTCTCGGTGGAGGTAAGTTTCCAAAGCTATCAAAGTATTCTACACTACGTTTTTTCTTGTTGTACGCTACCAAATGTGTACCGGAACCTTGAATATCATCGAGATTGACAATCCCACATTCGTTTTGCATTGGGGATTTCTTCGGTAAACTATTTCGCATGAAAACTCCTCTAAAGTCGGGAAAGCTTCGTGCAAACTTTGTTAAATCATTCTCGTTTAGGGCTCTCTTAGGTAGCGTTTCTAAGAGTTTTTTGGGGCCGGTTTTAAATACAAGTCCAATCCTTTCCTGTACGGTTTCAAATGTAAACCTCGACCTACTGCTATCTGCTCCATTTTCTGGTTGTGTCGCTTCTTTTCTTCTAATGTGCTTTTCGCATTACTAGCATCATTAACACCTTTAGCTATTCCGGCAGCAACACCTGATAATCCTCCAACTTTAGGAATGGGTATTATTCTGGGAGTTTGGATTGACTTCTTCTGTCTCTTGGTTATACTCTTTGCTGCAGCTAAAGCAATTTTAATGCTTGTCTGGAGATTGTCGGGCTTCTTTTTCTTGATGATTTTCCGTAGTTTGGTAACAACTGTTCCAAATCTCGTTGTGTTTTTCAGCCCTATTCCTAATTTTACTTTAGCTTTCATCATATTGGTCATGAGTAGTGCGTGGGTGCGTTCTGCTTATCCTGCGTCTGTTGCCCAGACTCGTTGCCACGCCTTTTTGGTTAGTATTCTATCAAGTTTTTGACGATCGCTCGTTTCTTTGAATTTCGAATATCCAATATCGTGTTCTTTACAGGCCTCATCCAATAAATTTATTCCGGGGTCACCTCTAGCAAGTCGCTCGCTTAGTTTTGTGCCAGGTCTACAGTACTGATAGCCAGGTAAGTGCAGTTCAAACGGTAGTTTACTGATGAGAGTATTAACAAGACCACTTCCGCTCACCACTTTTCGTGATCTACTGGAACATTCCTTTTTGTGATCAATCATTTTATACTATTCGATCCGTCTCCTTCAACAACTACTCGTAGACTATACCTTAAACCTAATTACTTTCATGTTTTCTGTTAGTTCATCTCAGGATGCGATTCATACAACAACAGCAAAAGTTGTCGGTGGAAAATGCTGACAATACGAATGAAATTTGCTCAGCTAAACATAGCAATTTATTACCTTATAGCATCCTAGGTAAAATTGTGGGTCCTTCACACTGTGGTAAAACCAACGTAATGATTTCTCTGCTGAAACATCCGAATGGTGCGAAATTCAAAAATGTATACATCTACTCAAAGTCATTGCATCAACCCGAATATAGACACTTGGAGCAGGCGGTAAGACCTATTTTCAGACAGGCTTCCATACATTTTCAAACAATAGTGAAGTGATTGCACCTGCAGAAGCTCAGTCTAATTCTATATTCATTTTCGATGACATTGTCACCGAGAAACAAGATAACGTTTGATCATATTTCTGCATGGGACGACATCATAATATTGATAGTTTTGATCTGTGCCAAACTTATACGAGAATACCAAAGCACCTTATTCGAGATAACGCAAATTTTCTGATTGCATTCAAACAGGATGTTATGAATTTAACATCGTGAACATCGATATTGTTGTGTTCTTTTCTATATGCTTTATTATGTTACTAAAATAGAACTTACAACAACAAAATATTAGAATTGAATTATATTAATTAATAAGTACTGCTCCGAATTCGTGTTTTCCGCCTGACATCCGACATCGAAGAGAGCTGTCATTTTCCGTAGACTTTGTTATGAAGTCAGTAGTTATTTAAGTATTTAGTGTTGCCAACATCTCCCTCTCAAAAGTTTGAAAAGGCAAACCGTTCAGGTGGCCGACGATTTCGTGTTGATGTGCGCTTCGTCTCAGCTCTTTCGACATTTTGGTCTAAGTCCGCATGATTTTTGTTCTGCTGATTTTCATAGTCGCGGATCAAACAGTTTTCCATGCCCTGGAAGACATCTAATAAAGTGTTAAATGATAATGTCTTAGTCACCTGTGGTGAATCCCTTGAGTCTCCATATCGCATTCGCATTTGATCTGCATGCACTCGTACTGTTTTGTTTTTGCTGAGTACCTCATACATTACATTTCCTATGATTTTAATTACTTCTCCTTCTTCCCATCTTTCTGTGTTGTTTTGATAAACTCTTACATAAACTGGATCTCCAACGTTGAATATTCTAGGTTTTGCGCCATGCTTTTTGTTATATTGCATTTCCATTTTCTCATCTCTGATTGCAGGAGTATTCGTTGAAAAATCCTTCATTGCATCGAAAACTGTTCGCAGCCGGCGCCCAAACATGACTTCAGCAGGAGACTTTTGATTCGGCGTCTGTCGATTTGGCGTAGAGCGATATGCTTGCAGGAACACAGCAATGTTCTCATCCAACGTGCTTTCACCTTCCATTTTCTTAATAGCCCGCTTGAACGTATCCACGAACCGTTCTGCTTGGCCGTTGGAGTTGGGATGATATGGCGCGATTGTCTTGTGTTCAATTGCGTTTTGCTGGCAAAATGTTTTGAAAATGCCGCTTGTAAATTGGGGACCGTTATCTGATACTATAACTTTCGGAGGCCCAAATCGAGAAAAAATCTCTTGCAGAATTCCCACGGTTGTTTGTGAAGTAGTGGATTTAGTTTTTATAACTTCGATCCATTTGGAATGCGCGTCAACTACGATGAGGAAGTAATGATTTTCGATAGGGCCAGCGAAATCAATATGTAATCTTTCCCATGGGTGAGCAGGTATTGGCCACGAGTGTAGAGTCATTTTTACTGGGTTTTTTGCTGCTACAGCACACCTCGTACATGCTTTTACGAACTCTGCAATGTCCTTATCTATGTTAGGCCAATAGACATAGCTTCTTGCAACCTGCTTCATTCTTTCAATTCCTTGGTGAGCCTTATGTAATTGGTTTATAATGCGTTTACGTAGAACCTTAGGAATTACTAGACGTTCTCCGAACATAATACACCCATTTGCTAAGAATAACCCTTCCCGTCTTTGGTATAACAAATGCAATTCCGGGTTGTTGGTTGGCTTGAATGTAGTCCAGCTATTGTCGATATATTCCAAAACTTGTTTCAAAATCACATCTTTCTTAATTTCGTAGCATAGCATACGGTGTGTAATGGGAAGTGCATTTAAATTGCTATTTATCACGTGGTTAATTACTGCTTCAAGAGTAATGGAAGCTATGACTTGGTCTTCTTCCATTCCACACTTAGTCTGTGCAATGAGTCTCGATAACACATCTGCGTATCCAAATGAATTTGTACCAACGTACTCAATATTAAAATGGTATGCCAGTAATGTGATCGCCCATCGTTGTAATCTATTGGCACTATGCACGGGTATTCCCTTTTTGCTTCCAAATATTGCTAGTAAAGGTTTATGATCCGTTTGAAGAATGAATTTTCGCCCGTAGATCATTTTGTGAAACTTCTTGACAGCGAAAATGATGGCAAGGGCTTCCTTTTCTATCTGGCTATATGCCTTCTCAGCAGCCTGAAGTGATCGAGATGCGTGACTGATAGGGCGCAAGGTACCATCTGGCATTTTATGCAAAATGCAGGCACCTAATCCGTACATTGATGCATCTGCAGCTACAATAATGTCAAGGTGAGGATTGTAGTGTGTCAAAACAATGTCAGAAGATAATATATTTTTAAAAGCCAAGAAAGACTTTTGACAATCACTATTCCAGTTCCACTTCGCTCCTTTTTTTAATAGTTCATCCAATGGTCCACGAAGATCTCGCATGTTCTTTATGAATCTGCCATAAAAATTTACTGCACCAAGAAATGATCTAAGCTCCGTTATGTTTGTAGGAGCCGGCATCAATGAAATTGCTTCTATGCGTCTTGGACTAGGACTTATCCCGTTATGGTTTATTACGTATCCAAGATATTCTATCTCGGGTAATGCGAAATTGCACTTTTCAAGATTAATGCAAAATCCAAATTCTTCAACTCGCTCAAAAAACTTTAGTAAGTTCCGGTCATGCTCTGCTTTTGTTTTTCCCCGAATAAAAAAAAATCGTCAATATATCCCGTCACCAGAGAGTCCTGCGATAAGTTTGTCTCCAATGTATTGAAATATTGTTGGCGCTGGTTTAACACCTGGTGGTAATCTAGTGAAACTTAATAATCCCAGAATAGTGTTTATCACCAACAATTGTTGAGCATGTTCGTCGACAGCAATTTGATAAAAAGCCTCCGATAAATCAATGTGACTGTACGTATTTGCGCCAGCTAGCTGTGACAGTATATCCTCTGGAATTGGTAACGGATGTTGATGTTGCTCCAACGCATCATTGAGCCCTGTAGAAAAATCTCCACATATTCTGATTTTACCGCTTGCTTTTCTCACCGCAACCATCGGAGCTGCCCATTCGGAATGAGTAATAGGAGTGAGTACTCCAATTCCAACAAGGCGATGTAATTCAGCTTTGACTGCTGGCTGCATTGCATATGCAACTGGCCTTTTTGGTCTGAAAACAGGTTTAGCTCCCTGTTTTAGTGTTAACTGCGCTTTGAATTTCGTACACAAACCCAATTTATTTTGAAAAATTGATGGAAACCGTTTTTTAAAAGCTTCAATATAGTCCCGCTGTGTTTGTTTGGGCTGTGTTTCATTTGTTGGAGTCTCGTCGACTTGCAAAACATTGCAAATTCCCACATATCAAACTGTTCAATAAAGTCCGCACCGAATACGTTTAACTTATCACATTTGCTTACATAGCATATTCCTTTAATGTTTTTATCCTGAAATCTGACGTTGCATTGAAATTGGCCAATTAGTTGCAGTTTATCACCAGATGCGTTCTTCGCTTCGATATTAGTCGGTTGCAATTGTATTCCCAGCTGATTGAAAACCTGCTTCGAAATTATTGTAATATCAGCTGCTGTGTCATATTGAAGTTTTATTGCAGTACCGTTTATTTCTACTTGGATGAATTTCCTACGTGATGTTGTGTTTATCTGTTTGACTATTATGGATGTTACCTGCCTTTGATTATGCTTTTCATGCTTAGTTTTGTTATACTTAAATGATTTTCCTTTCGGCGTATTGCAATAACCATCTTTATGACCTTTTGTCTTGCATGTGTTGCACATGTGGTCAAGGTACGTGCAATTTTTGATAAAATGCATCTCGCCGCAGTTCCAACACGGTGTTCTTGGAACTTTGGCCTTAATCCGATCCACTGGTTTCTTCAAAAATTTGTGGCTCTTTCTGATTTACTGTATAATCACTGAGCTAGACACGTTTTCCTGAATCATCGCAGTATCCCGTTTCAAATTAATCAAACTTTGACATTCTTCAGATATGGTTTCCAAATTGATTGTTGCTGCTTGCGATTCGATTTTTGACAGTAGTCTGGTACGAATATCGATATCAGTTGAAGATTTTAAGCCAATTACAAATATTAAACACTTACACTGGTCCAAGGTCATTTTGCTGAGCTGGAAATCTTCGCATAGCTTGTTTACCTGTCCGGTATATGTAATATAATCGTCGTTATCAGACTTCACATTCTGCAGACAATTGTATCGAATGCTGAAAAGCGATTTCTGTAGACCAAATAATTTTGTCAGCTTGACTATGGTTTCTTTAAATGAGAATTCATTCACTTTCTTAGGCAAAATGTAATTCACATATTTCGCATGCGCTTGAGTATTTAATTTTCTCAGGAGTAACCGCACTTTTGCATCATCCGTTAGATTAGCGGCATCTTTCTCAAACAGTTCTTCGTATCGCGAAAACCACACATCGAATGTAGATTGTCTATCCGGATCGTATACGAATTCCACTATATTCCTCGACAGAGATTCAATTAAGAATTCGGATGGTTCCTGTTTAATTGAACTTTGCCCGATTTTCCGCATTAACTCTATGAGCACTTTCCTGTCGTCATCTTGTTGCTCCTTCATTTGCGCTAGCAATGCCAGAAGTGAATCCGCTGTTTTCGAATCAGTTGACATCCTCGTCGCCAAAATGTTGTGTTCTTTTCTATATGCTTTATTATGTTACTAAAATAGAACTTACAACAACAAAATATTAGAATTGAATTATATTTATTAATAAGTACTGCTCCGAATTCGTGTTTTCCGCCTGACATCCGACATCGAAGAGAGCTGTCATTTTCCGTAGACTTTGTTATGAAGTCAGTAGTTATTTAAGTGTTTAGTGTTGCCAACACAGTTTAGAGCCGTTTGTGCGGAATGTTGCAATGATAAATATGGATTCTGTGTATCGATAAAGACAGTCTCCTAGACAAGGGCTGGTATCGAAAGGGGTTCGATATATTCATAATGATAAATTAGAACCATATAAAAACAATGCATAGCATCGAAACAGCTCAGTTGCAGTTCAAAAGCAGTTAAAAGCAGTTCAGTAACAGTTAAAAGCAGTTCAAAAGCAGTTCAAAAGCAGTTAAAAGCAGTTCAAAAGCAGTTAAAAGCAGTTAGAAGCAGTTCAAAAGCAGTTCAAAAGCAGTTCAAAAGCAGTTAAAAGCACTTCAAACGCAGTTCAAAAGCAGTTCAAAAGCAGTTAAAAGCAGTTAAAAACCAATTCAGTGGATCAGTTTCATGCAGCTCGATAGCTGTTCAATACAGTTTGATACCAGATCAATACGGTTTGAGTGAAGCAACAGTGAAGATAGTTCGGGGAAAATCGAGAAGAACGTAAATCGATTTAAATTCAACAAAAATCACTTCAAAATCAAATTAGAACCCATTAGGAGAATATTTCAAAATATTGTAGAGACCTTTCGAAACTGTTGCGCAAACACCAATAACAATGAAGTCTGATAAACGGTTGCTCGATGATATTGTGGAGACGACAAATTCGATAAGGAAAAAGTATCAACAGCTGAAAGCCAATAAAGCCGGAATTGAAGTTCAATTGGAGGAAACATTTAAGCCAATCACCAAACCTCTCAATGAATTCGTGAAAAGAACCAAGCTCTCGGAAATTAAAGAAGAGCCTCTGCATTCAGTTAAACGTGAAGAAAGAAGTTCGGAGAGGAGTGACGACGATGAAGACAGTTTCAAAGCTCCCACGAGGCGAAAGCTGTTCGTAAATTTGTTAGCACCTCGAAAGGACGAGAACATCTTAGCCAATACATGGATCAGCAACAAAATGAGAAATCATATACGGGAACTCGTGGTTTATATGAATTGCTTTTTATGAAACAGCCAGATGAAACTATGTATAACAATAAAGATTTAGAGAATTATAAAAGTATTCTTCTGCACACGAATGTTCACAGACGTTCTTACGACAGTGATAGTCAAATAAATGGAAATCGAAGTTTTAAATATACAAAAATAATTTCTAAACTTCTAAACAGCAACAAGGGAGGAAAAGGGTTAGAACCTAACATTAACAAAGACTACAGCAGCATCGAACAAGCCAAAAGATTACATATATTGGGATGATCTGAATGAATTAGTGGATCGGTTGCGGCTCCTTATTGTATCACACCAAGCCGGTCACAATTATCACAACAACGAAATTATATCAATCATTGAAGAGCTGAAAGAATCACAAATAATAGATTTAATACTAATTATTCGGAAATGGGTATTGATAAATTTGGTCGATTTTTAACGGAAAGAGGAGCAAAACGTGGCTTACAAGGTCTTCAGGGTCCCCCAGGTCAGCAGGGACCACCAGGAGCACCAGGTCAGCAGGGACCACCAGGAAAACCTGGCATCGAGGGTCCCCAGGGTATAAGGTTCAGTTCCATTGAGGATAACGATGCTTCCACAAAGAACTATGTTGATGTTAATATTGTGAAACTTAAGCAATATGTAGATAAAGAAATTCAAAAACGACACACTAATGTCTCTGATCATAAGTAGACTGGTATTCATATAACATACAATAAGCAAAAGACAAGTCGTAAACGAACAACATGAGGCCGCTCGAAAAAATTTCAAACGAGGACGAGTCGTAATAAAAGGTTTGAATGATCTAAGGCAGGCCTATTTAGTTGAGATGGAAACATATGCTAGCGAGAATACAGGATTTCGTTTCCTCCTCACAATCATTGACTTATTTTCCAAGTTTGCGTGGGCGGCTCCTATCAAAACGAAGACTGGCATAGAAGTTACTAGGGCGATGGAACACATACTCCAACAAGGACGCATTCCTCAAAACCTGCAAACAGACAATGGAAAAGAATTCTACAACAGTCATTTCAAAAATCTCATGAAAAAATATCAAATAAAACATTATTCTACGTATAGCTCTCTCAAGGCGTCAATTGTTGAACGATTCAATCGAACACTAAAGAACAAGATGTGGAAGGTGTTTAGTATGAACGGAAATTAGAAATGGATTCGTAAAGTTGATGATCTGGTTAAGTCATACAACAATAAAAAATACAAAACAATAAATATGATTCCGTCTGCTGTCAATAGTTCCAATGAAAAATTGCTTCTGTCTACCGTATACAACAACATTAAGGTTATGAATCCATCTAAATATAAAGTGGGTGACCATGTGCAAATCAGTAAATACAAGCATGTGTTTGAAAAGGGCTATACACCAAACTGGACCACGGAGATTTTCAGGATCCGTCAAATTCGAATAACCAACCCCGTCACATACCTACTGGAAGATTATGAAGAAAACCCCATCGAAGGCGGCTTCTATGAGTCTGAACTATTGAAAGCCACGTATCCGTCGCTCTATATCGTGGAAAAAGTATTGAAACCGAGCGTTTGTCAAGTGGCTGGGATTTTCAGAAAAACACAATTCCTGGCTAAATGTTAAGCATATGATAAGATAATTTGAAACATTGTATAGTTTTTTTAAAATTATTTATTAATAACACGTAAAGTTGAACAAGTTTTTTCATTTTTAATAAAACGCATGTAAAGTTGAACACGTTTTTCATTTCACATATTATCCTACGAACACTATAACATTCACAAGTATCTGGTCCGGATTTTGCATCATCATAGGCCCAAGGACAGCTCACATAATGTTGACCAAATTTGCTGACTTTCTGCTCCATAACGGTGTAGGGCTTCAAAAACGCATAGTTACTCGTAAATTCATCAAAGTGTTCCTCAAAAATGTATTCTTTATTAGCGAAGAAAAAACTTTTCTAATCCTCAAGAGAATGTTGAAGATCGTTTTCTGTTTCGTTGTTGTTATTCATGAATGAATGTTATTCATGTTGTTATTCAGAATGTTGAAGATCGTTTTCCGTTTCGTTGTTGTTATTCATGGCTACGATGAGCAGTGTTTCACGGTTCATGTAATACTCATGCTTTATGTTTGCTTCATCCTCTTTAAATCCAGAAATTCTATATTTGACTTATAGTTTGGATCTTCCTGTTTTATATATTCAACTTCACCATTACTTAGAATTCTTTCGGCCTCAAACTCATGATATTCATAACACGAGATCTTGAGTGAACGCATCGAATAATTGCTATCATATGTACATCGAACTGTCAACATTTTTTCATCGTCAAACTCTAATTTAAAATGTCTGTAAAAATATTTTTGCTCACGATTATTCCAGCTATTTCCATTTCTTTCTTAAGCAAATCTTGCCGAAATCCCTCTATTGCCTTATCAACCGTAACAAATCTTCTCGATGGTTCTGTTGTTGTTGTAGTCGGCGAAATTCCCGACGATGATGAAATAGCAGCGCCATCATTCAATGTTTCCGTTTGTGATGAAATTGTACTTATAGTCATGAGTCGAAAAGATAATGCTACTTCCACTGTCTTGTTATCAGGAAGCGCGAGATTAAATGCCAAATTGTTAATGCTTTCGTTCTCACTAAGGGTTACCACTGGTACGGGGCTACCTTGAAGAAAAGACACTACACTCAAAATAAGAGCTATGTTTAAGAACGCCATTCTCTATTCCAATCAACAAACAAACTGATTTTCTGCCTCCTAATCTGAAACTATTTATAGTAAAAATTCTTTTACTCTCTCGTTCACACCACCGTCAGCACTAGAAAGAAAGAAAGAAAGAGAGAAAGAAAACATTTTTTTTGTATTTTTTTTTTATTGTTCATAAACATAATCTATATCCATAGCTATATTATAATGTCCCCATGCATACGTTCTAACCTTACCTTTCCTTATAAAACGCTTATCGTCTGTACAACTAAGTGCAATCTTATTAATACATTCCGTATATAAATTGTGCAGCTTAGATCTAAATACATACATACTACCTCCAAAAAATTTTTTCTTAAATAAACAATCTCCATAGCTATCTAAAGTTAATCCATCTATTATTATTTTTTCACACCTTTTGCTTTCTTAATTATCTCGCCATTATCAACACTTAATGAGTACATTTTAGATCTTAATCCTACAAATTCCTTCATAATTACTCCATGCTTCTCGTCCTTCATCATCCCCAATACTTTTCCATTCCTCTGAGGAATATTATAAACGTTGTTGGTGGCATATGCTGAAGTGTCAAAGTGTTCATCGATATCGGGCGAAATATCTTTATAGAAATCAGCCGTTTGAATCGTGTATATAAATGAATCCGTATCCATATAGTAAAGAGTAATATTTTCATCATACTTGGGTTTCATGAAACTATAATGAAAATCGTACATCTTCAACTTTGATAAGTCGAGCACTGTGAACCCCAAATAGATCGGCTTATTATAGCAGGTTAATACTCGATCCATTTGGATAGCGGCCATGTTTTCATTAAATACGGCTGCACTATGGAAATTGGGTTTCGATATTAGACTTCGAGCACCCGAATGTCTATCTCGACTTTCCCATTCTGTGACAATTTGAACGTCTTTCTGTTGTCAACATTTTCCATAGTTTTCCCATAAACCACATTATTCATTAGCTTGAAAAAGGTTTTCTCAAATAAATCGGTGCTTTTTTTGCGGTGAAAAGTATTAAGATCGATATATTGTTTCATCCAAGATGACTGCCGAAACTGTAAACCTCTATAGATTCGAACCAGTTTCATCCCATTTTAAATGTATTGCTGCAGATTCCTATAGTGAATTACATATTTGTGTTTTTATTTCGTCAAATCAGCAATCAAATTTTAAGTTTTTGAACCACCGGCTATTTTGTTTTCAGCGCAGAAAGGCAAATCATTATGACTATCATGAATTGATTGCGGATATTCCAAATCAACTTCAAATATGTAGCCAATGTCAAAATCTGCAGCAATACTTAAAATATCAATATCATCCAGATTGACAATCCACTTAAATTCAGAATGAGGAAGTGTTAGCATCTAAGTATAACAGATATTTAACATACAAATTGTTAGCATCTAAGTATAACAGATATTTGGATGGATCTTCCGCCTTATGTTTATTCATATATTTATTATAAGCGATGAAATGACGATGCGAGCATTGAACGATACCACCTCTGATTCCCCGGTTAACGAAATGATGTATGGTAACGTCAGTTAACAATTCAAGTTGAATAGATGTTTTTTTGAGCATTGCGTCCCATGATAATCCAGGAGTTGTGTAATACTGACAAAGATCAAGACCATATATTTTCTGACATACTTTTTTAAAATTCTCAATTACATGTAGCACACAAATAGCACGTCCGTCCTTAAATATAATTCCAAATAGTCCGCAAGCACTGTACAATTGGACTCTTTCCAAACATTTTGCGCATGTTGGTAATCGTTCTCTTTGCATTCGCTCTTTGTCATTTTATTGAAAAACTTCTCGCGTGGTGGTAGGCAAACGTCATTCAATCGATCCCAAGAATTAATATAGTCATAAGGAAATATACCTTTTCGAGTAAGTAGCTGAACTTTCTCATCTTCTCCATACGCCGAAAATACCGTTTTCAGATCTTCTTTGGATAAATTTTTCATAAGAGCATCCAAACTGCTCTGCATAAATCTGGCCGAGTCCAAGAATCTAAGTTCAATCGTTTCAAAGCCGTTGTCATTAATAACTTTAGTGCGTTTAGAGATTGAAACGTACAGCTCCTTATTCAAGGGAATCACTGATATTCCCCCATAAACTCTATCCAATTCTTTAATAAATAAATGGCAATCGTAGCCGGAGAGATTGTGGAATAGTATTGGGAAGAATTTCGGAACTCGGAACAATAAATTACACGCGTTATGAGCTAGACCTCTATAATTGCCAGTGAAATAACAATGATCACGCACCCTGTCACTCCCAAGCTCTTTTTGACAAATATGGCAATAATTTAAATTTTGAAACTCTACTTCCTCTTCCTATGTGAGGGGAGTCATTGCCTTTGAGTTCCTGAGGTGATTGAAGTAAAGGAATTTAACGTCATTGACAATTGAATCAACGAAGTTTTTGGGCGAGTCAGGTTCTTTATACATTCTGAACTTATCTAAACGTTTATCATACGAACACTTAATGTAATAGGCGAAAGCACAAGGTATATGCTCCTGAATTTTCCTTTTTGATGATTCCTCTGGATCGGGTTCACAACTATCAATGTCCTGCAGAAGGCACTCAAAGTCCGCGTAGATGACGAACGGTACATCTAGTTGCCGCTTGTAATTTTTATACTGCAGCGTTGACTTCTCCGGCTCCACCATTTTCGTTACTATTCGACTGCATTCGGTTTTGTGTGCTTCGTGTTTTTCAGCGGTGGTAAAATATTGCAAACACTTGTTAGTTGTGAATAACCGTAGTGTGTGACGTTTGTTGAGAGCGTGTTAACCTGTTAAAAGAAAAACAACATATTTAACTGAGAAACATTTATTCTTTTGAATAATCATACCTTGAAATATCTTTAATCCAAATATAGTGGCACTTCTTCTCGACTTGCAATAACAGCAGGTTAATGGTGTTCCATTTCCTCCTTTGTAAGATGGTAGGGCCCAACCACTTTTTTTAATTCTGCATCGTAGCCAAACAGATTGATGGTTATGGTGTGATTCATTAACTGAAAACTTCGAATATCTTCCACCTTTAACGGAAACTCAAGCCCCCAAAAATTCAGAACAAGCCCATTTCTCAATCGTATTACTGTGTCAGTGATATCATCGATTTTGTACGAGAAAGTTCGTTCTGAATGACGTTCCACTGGGTATAGAGCGGAAATTATGCTCCACTTGAAGCAACAACTGTCTTTATTTTTTACGTTTACACATGCCTTTTTTACAGATAAATAGTTTGGTATGGGGATGTAACTTGAACCTCTCAGCGGTTTATATTCATTAACGTTCAACTCACAATGCACGATTCTAAGTAGAGCCCACCTACTGCCTCTCTCTTGGAACTCTTCCATTTTCACTTTAATTTGAACGCACATGTCCTGGAACTCAGAGTTCAATTCACACTTATTTGTAATCACAGTCATTTTCGTATTAAATGATTTTACACTCACTATTAATTCACTATCAAGATTATCTTCATCGTTCGCATCCATTTTAATATATTCCCCGAAAAGCTCAATGTTAAATTTGATCGCTCCGCGTTCGTCCACAGTCTTAATAAGGTATTCCATTAATAAACCTTCCATTCTCTTTAAAAATTCTTCGGGGTACAACAAACCTTCATCTTTGTTTTCGAAGATTAGGGTTTCAATCCGGTTGTTGAAACACCCTTTTAAGCTCTAAAAATGCTCATTTACGGACTCTGTACAGTTTCGTTTGTGGAAATAGGTCCACAAATGAATCTCCCATAAAGTGTTTTGCACTTCGATTTTACAAATTTCACAATACATATTGGCTTCGAAAATAATGTCACTTGGTTAAACACCGAAAATTGTCTATTGCTTTACACTTGTTTATCTATATATTAACGACACAATGTCAAAGTTTTCTCAGAATTTATTTTTCACTTTCACAACCTGAAAAAACGGAAAGTCGCGATAAGTAAAACATATAAAATCAAAGTGTAACACACAAAAAATATTCATATTTAAAGCTACTCACCAGATTAAAACGGTTTTCGTTTGCTTTCCACCAACTCACTGTTTGTTCAAACAATTCAATCGCTATATTAAAAAGAAATAACCGAAACTGTTAATGAATTTATTCAAAAAGACAAACGAACTTCAATTATTGGAAACGCCTGAATTCACCAGAAGCTGAATACAAACTTGTGCAAAGAAACTCTTGCAGTAGTTTTTATATCAAAAACGTAACCGCAGTTAAATTTTTATCAAATCATTTTTTTAAAACTACTTCAAAAGTTTTTTGCACACACTTCTCACATCCTAAAACAATAAAAACTACAATTATTTCGCTAATTAGTGAAATTCTCACAAAACACTTCCGGTTGAGTACTTCCGTTCATTAGACACGAGCCAATATTTTCCTGCATCCAATTCTTATCTCCAATCTATCACTTATTCACATATTCAACGAATTCTTTCCCAACAAAATCGCAATGCGCATGTTCAAACGTATCGTCATCCAACTCGAAACGTACACGCTAATTGGTGAAATTTTGCGGTTGAGTACTTCCGTTCATTAGACACGAGCCAATTTTTTGCACATGAAATTCAATACTCGTACGCTAATCAGTCCAATCTATCACATATTCATACTCAGCCACAACGCGTCATCCAACTCGAAACACGCTAGATATGATAAGACTGCCTGGATAGCACCCAAACCACACATGAAATTTGATATCAAGAAATTGTATAGCACAAATGTATCATTGATATGCAATCCATACATGTTCATATGAAGATCAGACGGTATTCGTTATGATACCTTTGCCATCATACCACACACCACACACACACACACCAACACACCTGACGTCATCGTAAACAATCCTTATCTAATTGTATTTAATGTGTACCAATTTTTTCCTAGCTCAAAAAAATATTTTAATAAAAAAACCGATTTTTCCTTTCGAAGCTAGATATATTTTAATTTTCTGACAAATATCGATATTTCGAGGTTAATCTGCCCTCTTCTTCAGTGTCGTTCGGTCTAATCTTTGTCTAACTTGTGTATGTTTCTTAAAGAGCTTCCTTTTAAAGTATTGACTTATACTAATTACCAACTAATTTACTTATACTAATTACCAACTAATTGCCTATTAATTACTTTACTAAAATACATTTAACGATCCATATTAATTAAATTTTCCTCCTTACTATCAAATGAATGTTCAAATTAGCCTGAACAATGGTGATGCACAGTTTCCTTGGTCTGTGTTTAGTCTTCTATCCATAGGGGTTTTTCATATGTGCAGGGTTTCGTACGAATCCAGTTTTCGCACCTGCGGTACCTCCTTGATTACCTCCACGTTGTCGCAAGTTATGTTGTGATCCTCCTCCAATATGCTATTGCTGAACGTACATGCTACTGCTGAACGTAAAGTTATTTTACTTTCAGGGGGAAATACTTCAAAACGATGAAAGGTGTTGCAATGGGAAATCTTTTATCCCCACTTATGAGTGATATATGTATGGATAGACTAGAGAAGAAACTTTATGAAGAAGGTTCGCCTCCTTGGGTTTGGCTGAGATATGTAGACGATATTCTAGCTATATTTAAAAAAGTTGCTTTGGGAGAAACTTTAGAGAAGTTGAACCAAACACATAAGGACATCCAATTTTCAATGGAAATCAAAAAGAATGAGAAACTACCCTTCTTGGATTTAATGGTCACAAAGAAAGAAGATCTTCTTTGTTTTAATATCTACCGGAAGCCCACACACCCAGAGGACAACACCATCTACGTCTGATCATTGGCATTCCTAAAAAATGGCCCTCTTTAATTCGATGATTCATCGGCTATTAACAGTGCCCATGGATCAGGAAAGTTTTAACTCAGAAGTTAAATATATTAAAGACACGGCGAGAAAAAATTGATTTGACGATAGGATAGTTGGAAATGTTGTCAAAAACAAAAAGTATAGAATACAGCGTGATCTTTTAACGACGCTTTTTACGCAGGAAAAACAAGAAACAACCATAAGAGTTCCAATTATTTATTCATCAGTATTCAAAAAAGTTTGGGTACTTCTTGAACGCTTTGAAATTAAAGCAGTTCCAACCAGTAAAGCTAAAAAATTAGGTACTATACTATGTCACGTGAAAGACAAAACGGATAAAAAGGAAAAATGTGGAGTTTATAAAATTACCTGCCCAGAATGCGACAAAATATACTTCGGTCAAACAAAACGGTTAGTTGGTGTTAGACTAACGGAACATGAACGAGAGCTGCTTCAGCGAGGAAAAAGAATACAACATTAGTACGTTCAGCAGTAGCAAAGCACATATTGGAGGAGGATCACAACATAACTTGGGACAACGTGGAGGTAATCAAGGAGGTACAGCAGATGCCAAAACTGGATGCGTACGAAAGCCTGCACATATGGAAAACCCCTATGGATAGAAGACTAAACACAGACCAAGGAAACTGTGCATCACCATTGTTCAGGCTAATTTGAACATTCATTTGACAGTGAGGAGGAAAATTTAATTAATATGGATAGTTAAATGTATTTTAGTAAAGTAATTAATAGGCAATTAGTTGGTAATTAGTATAAGTCAATTAATGGACAATTAGTTGGTAATTAGTATAAGTCAATACTTTAAAAAGAATCTCTTTAAGAAACATACACAAGTTAGATTAAGATTAGACCAAACGACACTGAAAAAGAGGGCAGATTACCCTCGAAATATCGATATTTGTCATAAAATTAAAATAAATCTAGCTTCGAAAGGAAAAATCGGTATTTTTATTAAAATATAATCCTTATCTATTTTCTCTAACCGCAAAGACTAACCACAAAGTGGGCGTGGCTTGTACTAACGTAAACAATCCTTATCTAACCATAAAGACACTAACCGCAAAGACTAACCACAAAGTGAGCGTGCCTGACCGGAAGTCGCTATCCGCAAAGATTTTGAATAGACGGGGATTACAACATACATATCCCTACTACTTACGTCGATTTCAATCTGAGGCAGATGTGACATATTTTTGATTTTGATGCTGGCAAAAGGTAGCTAGTACGAATCGTTTTTTGCTATTTTCATATCAGTAAATGTTATGTTTTCATATCGTTTATTCATCACGTTTTCATATCAATTATCAATGTTAAAATTTTTAAGTTCTAGAAAATGTTTGGTTTTATGCATCTTTCGCTTTTTGACCCTAAACATTTTTCTATCCCTCAAACTTTCGACGAAATCAGCGGATTAAACCGAAATCGATAAAAATATTTGATTTTGACGTGAGGCAATTGTGGGAGACTTTTAGCTGCGTATCTGGTAAAGTGTTTCAAGCACTTAGCATTTTCTTTGTTTACGTTATGTAATGCTGCTTTCAAAGTTTTGCAGTGTTTGGCTTTCCTAAATCTTCAAAGTCCTGAAATTCTTTCCACTCTAGGGGATTAAATGCATTGTTTAGATCTTAGTGATTTTACACTCAAAATAAGTTGGAATTCGTGTGGTAGAATATGAGCTGAAAATCTGCACAGTTCTTTTACTGTTTACCGAACATTAGTGTTTCTAGTGGTTCAGGTGCTCGATTCACCGAAAATTATATATATGTATATATATATATATATATATATATATATACATGTATATATATATATATATATATATATATATATATATATATATATATATATATATATATATAGATATATATATAGATATATATATATATATATATATATATATATATATATATATATATATATATATACATATTTATATATATAATATAAATATGTATACATATGTATATATAAATATATATATGTGTATATATATATATATATATGTATATATATGTATATATGTATATGTATATATGTATATATATATATATATATATATATATATATATATATATATATATATATATATATATATATATATATATATATATATACCAGGGCACAGATGTATTTAGTGGGTATACGTATCTTGATTTTTTTGGAGGCGGCGGGCATTTTAGTGAATTTTTAAGTACACCTATATTTCCAAGCAGTGTGAGTTTGTGTTAAAACCGTATTTAAAATGAATATTTATTATGTTTTTTGTGTTTTCATGATAAAGAATTGGACATTTTGAGCCGAGTGTCGGTGCTGAGTGCCTAAAAGTGGACAAGGATTTTTTTCAAATTTTGATTTGTCATAACTTCTTACAAAAACATTAAATCATCTTGATAATTGCAGAGCGTATTGATATTGACTAAGACTTTACATATATGGATTTTCAAGATGGTGTGGGTAACCCTGTAGCTACGGCAGGCTCCTGAAAAAAAATTCTTCAAAGTAAGGGTCAGAAAGATTTTGGCTTTTTGGCAAGAACCTCAAATCATTGATAAATCTGAACCTATGTCCATCATGTCAAACTAAAATTTTCAATATTCCGATGTGCACCAGAAAGGCAGCCCATCACCAAATTACCTCTTTTATCAGTACTCGAAACTTGTGTTCACGAGAATTGGCGACCGGTTTCTCCAATCATAATCAAATTCACAGGACATATTGATATTAACAAGAACCAGGTCTGATGGAAGTGAGTTTTAAATGCAACACTGTGGCAGTGGTACCATCTTGAAAAATCACTGAGAAAATAACTGCATTTTGAAATTTTACTTCCGATTCAGTTATCACATTTTAACAAAATTCACAAGACATTTCCCCGTAAATCATGCAAATTTGTTCAGCGAAATAAAGTTTTTTCCCAATAACTTCTGGTCCGATCATGAAATCAAAACAAAGTTCATGCAGTTAATGGACCTTTATGTAAACCAAATGTCGTAGGAATTTCGTAAAAAAATCATGAGAAGGCTGCCAGCTATGACCATTTTTGTGATTCCATGGATACTCTTTGCCATTAGATTTGCAAATGGAAATGATCCTGCTATCGAAATTAACAACCAATATTAACGTTTTGAAAATTTGAAAAGTTTTGAGGGTGATAACCTTTAAATTATTTTCACCCGTATAGCTTCCAGTGCAGTGGTTCAATCGAACGAAATTCACAGGGTGGGTTTAACTTAACGTGAAGCAGATTTGGTATATACGAGTATTTGGCTTTGTTGCTAACACAGGGTAACCAGCATCAGACATTTTCGTAAATATTGCACCAACAGATGCTTCAAAATACAAACTCATATGTTAAGCATTTGCAATAAAAATAAGGAATCATTTTCTAAATTTTCCGAGTTTTGATAGTTTTTCGGATGGCAGCCTTAAACAACCTTTAGCCGCTGAGACTTTCCATGAAATGCTCTGATGAGAGCGAAATTCAAAGATAAGTGCATTTAAGTATGAGTTTGGTATGGTTAACATATTTCTGCTTTGTTGGAAAAGTGTTGTCAGCACTGAACATTTTCATCATCTATGTTTTAGTTGGTTTTTTTTTGCTGTGGATATAACAAAAAAGTGTATAGCGTCTTTCCACATTTGTTTGTCACTCAAAAGCAATTTCTTTGATATTCAGTTTTCTACTGGTTCTGATGCGCTAGACTTTTTTTTATGTGTACACCTTGTTTGGTTTGAAAATAAATAAATAAAATAAATAAACTGCCGTTTACATACGTAGTCATATTGCAGTCCTGCCGTTGTAAATTTTCCTATCAACAGTTTCTGCGTCAACTGGTTTTCGTTTTCAAGAGTGTCAAAGTGATTTATCCGCTTTGCTTTCACTGAATGCCAATCCGGTGTAATATACGTATGTAAAATTTCTCGCGCTTATCCCGTGATTTTTGTGAATATTTGCTAGTAAGAAATCAGTCTCTGCTGACTCGCTGCTTCATAGGGTTCTTCAATTTCCCTGTTTCGATAAAACCAAATAAATTAGTGTGAATCCCATCAAACGTGGGTATGGACAAATTAAAGCTGAATAAAAGTTACCATTCTTGCTCTTTACTCTTGGCCTCCTAACGAGAGATCCTCCAAAGCATTTAAAAAGTTCTAAACGGTTTGTGCGTGATTCAACTATACCATATACAGCATTGATTTAATCTTGTGTTTTAGTTTATTCGTACTCGTTTGCGGAGGGTATTGGAAAAAAACTCTAGCGCACCTGAACCGCTAGAAAAACTAATGTTCGAAGAACAGTAGAAGAATTGTGCAGGTTTTGAGTGCATATTCCACCACATGCGCTGCTTATTACGGCCAAATTGTTTCAAATGCCACGTTTTGCTTTTGTTTCAAGAATGCATTATAACTCATATGGTAGAAGGTTTCAGATATTACCACTGGCATGAATTTCAACGTTTATGAGAGCAAAACACGGGTTAATTATATTCGTTATCAGTTGCTTATATCACAAAATTTTGAAAGCAGCATCTCATATAATATCAATGAAGAAAATGCTCAGTGCCTGCAGCACTGTAACTGAAGTTGGAGTTTGGGGCTGCGATCCGAAAAATTTGCAGAACTTTGGGAATTGAAACATCGGTTATTTATTTTCATTGTAAATGCTTCCGGTATGAATACTAACTGTAAGCATTTATTGATACAAAAGTAGCACAACTGACTCGTGCTGGCAACCTTTCGCCAGTATCAAAGCCAAGAATATATCACATCTGCTTCACGTTGTTACATAACATTTGAAGTTATAGGAGTATAAAGAAATTTAGGGTTACCTGCAGCGAGTTTTTTCAAATAATCGAAAGCTTAATATTTGCTGTTTATTGTCACTACAATATCATAACCAATTGAAAATTCTACGATAAAACCGCTAAATAAAGATATTGCAAACAAACACAAAACCAACAATAGCTGGCAACCCTATCATGGCTTTTCAAGCAAATTATGCTTGAATAATGTTTATAATGGTTCCCGTAATTGTATGAAATTCGTATTGATTTCATGACTGCACTGGAAGTTATAAGGCAAAAAGTTTTATTTTCCTGAGCAAATTTTCAAAACCAAAGACACAAAAATTACCATAGCTGGCAGCACCAATCGAATTTTTCAAACCAAATTCTATCAAACAGAGTTTAAAGTAAGGTGCAGCTACTGTGTCAATTTCATGAAAATCTGGTAACTTATTCACATTTCATAGGGCAAAAAGCATTTTTTTTCTTTGTAATTTTTCAAGATGGCACCACTGGAACAGAGTTGCCTACAATTCAAAATCGCTTCTATCAGACCTGGCCCTACTTTAGTCCAATGCATTCTGTAAATTTCAATTCTATCTGATTATTGATTCGTGAGTTCCCGTGAACAGAAGTTTTTGAAGCTAAAAATATAGGTTAACTGAGAAAGGGTTACCGTTCTTTTCCGACATTAAATTTCCAGAGTTTTACTTTGACTGTGTAGATTAAGCATAAAATTTGTATACAGATTGGTTTTATTGTAGAAACGGACATTTTTTAGGATATTCGATGGTTTGAATGTTTTCACTTCCAAATTTTAATTGTTTCCAATTTAAGACACCAAAATTATCATAGCTTGCAGCTCCAACCGAAATGTTCAACCACATTTCTACCAAACGTGGCTTAAAGTAAGGTGCAGCTACGGTGTGAATTTCGTTAAAATCGAACGATTCAATCAGAATTTATAGGGCTAAAAGCAGTTATCTTTTTTAGTGATTTTTCAAGATGGCACCACTGGCACAGAATCACCTGCATTTCAAAATCACTTCTATCAGACCTGGTCCTATTTAAGACCAATACACTCTGCAAATTTCAATAAATTCTGTTCATCGGATCGTGAGTTTCCGTGAACAGAAGTTTTTGATGCTAAAAATATAGGTAACTTGGGCAAGGGTTACCAGGCGTGCCCGTTATACCATATCAAATTTTTTTTTTGTCTTTGTTAACAAAGCACAAAATTCACATATGAGGGGCTTTTTTTTTAAGAAACGACATTTTTTCAAGAGAGACGATGATTTGGAGGTTTTCACTTTCAGTGCCTGCCCTTGCTACAGAGTTGTCGGCACGCTCATTAAAACGTACACTAATCTACAACTAAATAAAACAAACATGTCCTGAAAATTTCATAATCATGGAATAGCTCTGTCAAAAGTTATCGCAATTTAAAAAATTTCAAATTTTCCCGTTCTCTTTTTAGGCACCCAGCGCACACATGGTGTTAAAAAATTCCAAAACATTATCCGATTCACATGTAAAACACGTTCAAAATTTATGTCGTCAACTTAATTTTTTCAAAAATTATTTGTGTACGGAATAATAGGTATATTAAAAAAATCACTAAAATGGCCGCCGGCGCCAAAGGGTTAAAGATTATTCACTTTTTGTGAGACCTGGCACTATTCTGCATATACACCAATGTGTCCTAAAAATTTCAGTTCAATCGGATGGCGCGTTCCTGAGATCTTTTCACTGAAATTTTTTGATGATATAAATATATATATATATATATATATATATATATATATATATATATATATATATATATATATATATATATATATATATATATATATATATATATATATATATATATATATATATATATATATAGAAATATGAATTTTTGGCCAAAGTGATTTTAACACTAATGTTCTTCTTCGAACATTAGTAAAAACTCTAGTGCACCTGAACCGCTAGAAAACTAATTTTCGAAGAAATTGTCTTTGAGTGACAAAAAGATGTGGAAAGACGTAATACACTTTTTTGTAGAATCATGTCAACCATTCCTTATCCAAAGCAACAGAACTCAACTATAACACACATAATGAAAATGTTCAGTGCTGGCAACATTTTCCCAACGAAGCAGCAATAAATTCACCTTAACAAGCTCATACTTAAATCAATTTATCCTTTGAATTTCGTTAGCATCGGAGGATTTCATCGAAAGTTTTAGCGGTTAAACGTTGTTTGAGGCTGCCGTCGGAAGAATATTCAAAACCCGGAAAATGTAATTACTGGTTTCTTGTTTTTATTGCAAATGCTTTGCATATGAGTATGTAATTTGAAGCATCTGTTGATGCAATAGTTACGAAAATGGCTAAAACTGGTTACCCTGTGTCAGCAGCAAAGCAAAATATGTACCAAATCTGCTTCACGTTAAGCTAGAGCCAACCAGTAAATTTCGTTTCGATTGAATCATTGCGCTGGAAGCTATACGTGTGAAAAAATATTTAGAGTTACTATCCTCAAAACTTTTCAAATTTTAAAGCGTTAATATTTGAAGTTAATTTTAATTGCAGGATCGTTCCCATTTGCAAATCTAATGACATAATTGCGCAGTAAAGAAATTCCAAAAAATTACAAAAATGGTCATAGCTGGCAGCCCTTTCATGATTTTTTAACGAAATTCCTATGACATTTGACTCATTTGAAAGTCCACGTACCGCTTGAACTTTATTTTGATTTTAACACAGGACCAGCAGTTATAGGGGAAAAAGCTTTATTTTGCTGAGCAAATTTGCAAGATTTAGGAGACAAAAATCACCATAGCTGGCATCTCTATTCTTATTTTTCAGCCTAATTTTCTCTTAATGTTACCTAAAATATGATTCAAATACTATGTGAAGAATATTTTGTTTAAATCTGATGGCTGAATCGGAAGTTATAGGCCAAAAAGCTGTTTTTTCTCAGTGATTTTTCAAGATGGTACCACTGGCACAGGGTTACCCGCATTTCAAAATCACTTCTATCAGACCTGGTCCTAGTTAATACCAACATGTCCTGTAAATTTCATTTTGATCGGATAATCCGGTCGCCAGTTCTCTTGAACAGAACTTTCAAGTGCTGAAAATAGAGGTTATTTGGTGATGAGTTGCCGTTCTTGTGCAACTCGGGATTTTAAACATTGCAATTGGACATGATGCACAAACGTTAAAATTTACCAATGATTTGACTTTTTTGTCAAAAATCTTAAACTTTTCAGGAGGGTCAATGATTTGAAGGATTTTTTTTTCAGGAGCCTGCCGCAGCTACAGGGTTACCTGCACTAACTTGGAAATCCATACATGTTAAATTTTAGTCAACATAAATACGTTCTCCGAATTTCGCGATGATCCAATGTTTTTGTCAGAAGTAACGACAAACCAATATTTACAAAAAAATCCTTGCCTATTTTTAGGCACACTGCACCCACACACGGCTCCAAGCTTTTGTCATAAGCAAGCTAAGAACATAACAAGTTTTCATTTCCAATACTTTTTTTTAACAAAAACTCACGCTGCTTGGAAATATAGGAGTACTTCAAAATTCACTAAAACGCTTGCCGCCGCCAAATGGTTTAGAATATCTGGATTTTAGCGAGTCGTGGACCTACTTATTATATACGTCTACGTTTTCCGAAAGTTTTAGTTCAATGGAATCGGCCACTTTAGAGATTATCTCCCTTAATCATTTTGCTGATATATATATATATATATATATATATATATATATATATATATATATATATATATATATATATATATATATATATATATATATATATATATATATATATATATATATATATATATATATATATATATATATATATATATATATATATATATATATATATATATATATATATATATATATATATATATATATATATATATATATATATATAAAGAAATATGAATTTTCGGCGAAACGAGTTTAATACTACTTTTCTTCGAAAATTAGTAAAAAGAAAATGCGTCATAGAAAATTGTATTTCTTGCAACTTAATTTTTGACGAATAGTTATCCTCTGAGCTATATATATTCGCTCCTGGGTATTTATACTTAATTTAATACACCCTTGGCTACTTTCTGAATCACTTGAACCTTAGTTGATCCGTAAAAAGATATGTGTTTCCATTCGATCTGGAAATTTACATAAAAGTATAATTTTGGGACTATTTATCTTGTGCTCTACATTTGGGTTTTCCCAATCTACCGAACATGGAAAAAAGTGTTTTTTCTGGAAAACCATTACTGTCCTTTGTTTAGTTAGAATGATCCTTTACATAAATGAAGCATATTTGTCGGCAGAAAGTGGTGATGTTACTCGCACAAGGCATTTGCTAGCAATATTAGATAGGTATAGCTCAAGAATTGCCCCTTCTGCTGAAAATACCTACAGAGTGGCTTTTTCAGCAAAGCTATTAAAATACCTTCTCTGATCCAGCCGTAATAGTTTTACAACCAGCTCCCTAATTCATTTCATAAATCAG
>OX376372.1:133626885-133641885 GCA_947369275.1 Nemotelus nigrinus
AAAATATCGCAATTTAAACATTTTCAAATTTTTTGTCGATCTCTTTTTAGGCACCTAGAGCACATATGGGGTTAAAAAATTCAAAAACATTATCCGACTCACATTACAAATAACTTTGTTAAGTTAAGTTTTACAAAAATTATTTGTGGACGGGATAAACGGTACATTAAAAATATCACTTAATTGGCCACCGGTGCCAAGTGGCTAAATATTTTAAACTTTTTTTGAGACCTGGTACTATTTTCCATATACACCAATGTCTCTTGAAAATTTCTGTTCAATCGAATGGCGCTGTTCGAAAAACTTATTGCCCTGTAGTAAATATTAGTATTTAAGTTATGGCAAATCATAAAAGTTTATTCTTAGTCATTAAATACTATAGTCTCATTGCAACGCAGAAACTCAACTTTGACAGCATCAACCGAGTCATAGTGAATTTTAGGAACGAGGGAACCAAACGCCATTCTCTGGCATACGTTGAGACCAGATTGCAGCGGGTTGAAGAACAATGGAGGGCATGTGAGGGAATTCATGCTCAAACACATGCTCATTTACAAGCAGAGGACAAAATATTGCTGCAAAAGTACGCAGAAGACTATGGAAACATGGAAGACCTCATTTTGGACTTCAAGACAGTATTCAGAGACGGAGTGAATAGATTCTGTGATGAACTTCCACGGACTGGATCGTCAATCCAACAATCGCAGTCATTAGCAAGTGCGGGAGACAGCCTCCAGCTCGATTGGATAAAGATCCTTGTATTCGATGGCAATTATAGAAAGTGGATAGCATTCCGTGACCTCTATCAACGCATGGTGCACTCGAATGAAACGTTATCTAGTGTGCAGAAGATGCAGTATTTCCGCAGCAATCTGAAGGGAAATGCTGAACGGCTCATCAGTCATCTGAACGTAGTCGGTGACAACTATGAAGCCGCATAATCCCTATTGTGCGAAAGATATGACAACGTCAAACTCATAGCACAGGAGCTAATGCAACGTTGGGGAATGCGAGTTTATGTCAACCAAATAATACAAATACGTTGAAGGACATGGTGAACACCACCAACCAGCTCGCAGCAAGTTTGAGGACACTAAAGATCAATGGTTTCGATCTTGCCGTTATCTTCATTTTGAACAGCAAACTCGATAAAGAATTGAGGGCTGAGTGGCAGAAAGCGATAAGCGCCAGCGAAGAAGTGTCAATACTTGAGATTTTCATAGCCTTCTTAACGCAACGGTTCACGATGTTAGACGCATTAACATTGACAAGCCCATGTGCGAATACAAGGCCGTTCAAAAAGATTATAACGCACACTGCGCAAGTGCAGTCAACACGCTGCGCTATGTGTAATTACCATCATCGCTTATTTGAATGGGATCAATTTAAGAAAGCATCAATAGAACTACGACGAAAAGTTGTCAAAAGTAAGAAGCTGTGCTTCAACTGTCTCTCAGATCAAGATGCAGTGAAACAATGCCAGTCAAAAAAAAATTGCAAACTCTGTCCAAAGCGACATGACACACTATTGCACGCAATCGATGATGGAGGCAGTAAAACCAAGTCGATAGATTCAGCATTGCCTGCATTAGCTTCCGCTGCGATACAAGCACAAAGCACACTTCTTTCTATCGCTCAGGTTTTGCTTGCAACAACACATCGTAATAAAAAACAACGAAGGTGCAACAATCAAATTATGAGCATTACTGGACATTGGCTCGCAAAAGTCATTTATAACAGAATCGGCTGTTCAACTTTTGGGACTGCCGTGCAAACACTCTAAAATGGCTATTTGAGGCATTGGATGTTCGGAAGTAGTGACTACGAGAGAAGTAGTAGAGATTACAGCAAACCTGGGAGGGAAGGGGAAAGACGCTTTTCTACAGTTTTTGGCATTAATCATCCCGAAAATTACAGCCGTGTTACCTGCCACTAGCATAAATGTAGACTTGCCAAGTCAGATCAGAAACTCGAGATTGGCTGATCTCAATTTCAACCGTCCATCACACATTGATTTGCTTCTCCGTGCTGACATATACGGTAATATTTTGGACCGAGGTTTTATACACGGACAACCGTGTGCTCAGAAAACAAAACTTGGGTGGGTTTTGTTCGGATCATTGGCTGACGCACGCACTGAATCAGGGTCAGTTTCTTTCGTAGCTTACGGGGAATTGGATAAGGCTCTCACACGATTTAGGAAAATCGAGGAGCCATCGGTTAATTTTAAACAAACACCAGAAGACCTCGAAGTAAAACGACACTACGTTAAAAATACGACCAGAAGCCCACGTGGGACATACACAGTTATGTTGCCGTTCAAGTCAAGCGTTGACCATAAAAAGGATCTTAAAGAGTCGGTTCGAATGGCATATATTTGATTTCGGCAGTTAGAACAGTGCCTCGCTAGTAATCCTGAGCGGAAGAAGGAATACTATACATTCAGGGAAGAATGACTAAGGCTCGGCTATATGGAGAAAGTACCAGACAATCTAGTTCAAAATACTAATTGTTACTATCTACCACATCATGAGGTCATTAAGAAAACGAGCTCTACGACAAGACTGCGTGTTGGATTAAATACATCACAGAAGTCGCTCGGTGGAAAATCTTTAAATGATCTACTTCAAGTTGGCCCCACGATACAACCGAACATTCTTCACATATTGCTGAGATGGCGCAATCATCAATATGTAATTGCCGCCGACATAGACAAGATGTATCGGCAAATACAAATTCACGAAAGTGATCGTGAATCTCAGCGCATTGTGTGGAGATTCAACGTCAAAGAGCCAATTGGGCATTATAGACTAAAAACCGTGACATATGGTACAGCATGTGCGCCATTTCTTGCAATTCGCACACTGCGGCAGTTGGCAATTGATGAACGGGATGCCTACCCTGATGTCAATGGTATGATTCTCCAGGACTTTTATGTGAACGATCTTCTCACTGGCTCAAATGATCCCACTCAATCAAGGCACATACAAGACGAGCTCAAGTCAGTACTAGGTAAAGGAGGGTTTCATCAGCGGAAATGGTCAGCGAACCACCATGTCCATTTGGAAGCCATTCCAGAAAGCGATCGAGCAAATCAAAAACCATTGAAAATAGCTTTATCTGAAGAATTTAAAACGCTCGGACTGCAATGGCATACAGCACAAGATAACTTTTCGTTAAAAGTTAAAGTGGCTGAGGAACAGAAACTGACAAAGCAGCCTATACTGTCAGAGATAGCAAAATTCTTTGACTCACTGGGTTGGTTGCAATCTTGCATTATCATTGTAAAATCACGATACGAAAACTCTGGCTTTTAAAGTTAGGCAGGGATGACGAAGTTCCTATGGTTGCAGTCAAGGATTGGGTTGAAACACGACGACAATTACCACTCATTGAGAAGCTGCGCATCCCTAGGTGGAACGGTTCCACAAGAAACGCAAGGATGGAGTTGCATGGGTTTTGCGATGCATCTAGCGTAGCTTATGCAACAGTAATTTATTCAAGAGTTGTTACGACAGAGGGACACACTTTGACATGCTTATTGAGTGCAAAATCGAAAGTCGCTCCCTGAAAAATGATATCGATTCCACGACTGGAGCTTAGCAGTGCTGTTTTAGTGCTAAAAACAATGAAGCATTTAAAACAAGCACGCAAATGGGTGGATGTCAACACTTATATCTGGACAGATTCCGAAATCGTCTTGGCCTGGATTCAAAAATCAGCAACGACATGGAAAGTGTTAAGCATGATACATGAAAGCTCGACTCTTACCGAGTGACAACATGTTCGCACCAACGACAATCCTACTGATTTGACTTCCAGAGGAGTTCGGTCAGAACACCTGATTGATACATCCTTATGGTGGAAGGGGCCAGGTTGGCTTGCAAATCAAGCAATACCAATATCACCAAACCTAGCACTGCCAGCAGTAGAGCAAGAAACCGTGACTAACAAAGTACGCACCGTTGAAATAGTAGCAACAGAACCTGCCCAAGAGGCAAAGATACTTAGCAGATGCTCGTCTCTGCCTAAACTTTCGTCGATTCGTCGATTCATTTATAACGCTTCACATAAAAACGACAACCGAATTGGATCATTGACCTTCAATGAGCTACGACACGCTAAGTTGAAATGCATACAACTTTCTCAGCAAAATGCTGTTGCGACAGAATTATCAACATTACGCAGCAGTTTAAGGGTATCTAGTAATAGCAGCCTCAAATATCTAACTCCGTGGGTTGATGCCAATGGCATTCTCAGGACTACTGGAAGGTTGCAGTTTGTACCAATACATGAGGATGCAAAACATCCTGCTATACTTCCGAGAGATTCTTTGGCCAAACTTATTGTTAGACAAACCCATCTGAAAACATTCTTACAAGCTTTGACAAGTGTCCACATCGTGTACCTTCGCTCCGCTTTTCTTTTCGCTCTATTTAAATAATTACATTTTTTTTTTCTTCTCACTTTGCAATGACTGTGTTTTTAATAAAACTTATCGCTAAATTACGTGATTTTTTATAGTGCCAGTTCAGTGCTTTTCACATTATCTTATTTTGAAGATTTAACAGTGAACTAACTACTCTGCAAATTTACCGTTGCTGAATCTCTGCTGAGTATAATATTTTCTCTTGCGCATTTTTCATCGATAGCTTGTGTTGTTTCAAACTTTTCTCGCGCCATTATGCGGTTTTTTCGGAGTACCGGTTCAGTGCTTTCTTGATATTCTTGTTCTTAAGATTTTTTATGTAAATAACTTTGCTAATTTACCGGTTCAAATTTATGCTGTGCTTACGATAGTGGCATTAGTAAGCTCGGTAGTGGACCTTTTTTTTCCGGTCATCTGGTGATCTGCTGTGTGACTTGTTCTTTGTACAATAATTCGTTGTGGTGTGGATCTGTGGTTACATAAACAATATTCAAATCATCCGCCCAAGTCCATCAGTGACAATTATATGCTCGGTGTGAAACTGCGGTTACACAAACACTAGTCAAATCACCCACCGAAGTCCATCAGTGCTCCAATCCTAAGCTTCCAAAGCTTTGGTGCTTCCAAGCCCATAGTGATCACTTCAATCAAGTTTCGATAAATTCTCAAACTTGATCGATCGTGAAGCTTTGTTAATACCGTCGTTGTAGTCGAAACACTTGCCAGCCTTCTATCGTAGTGCTACCAATATTGTGCAATTGCTTATAAAAGTGCTACCGCGTTCACATTGCCGTATCGGTTTTTCATATATTGAAATTTGTTTTACTGTTTTTTTTTCATATTCTTTAGTCATGTCGCTCTGTTCCGCCAATACTTGGTGTGACAAAGCTGAAAAAACTCCTCTTATAACTTGCTTCGGGTTTTGCGAATTATCGTTTCACGCAAAGTGTGCAGGTTTCACTGCACCCATGGGCGACTGCACCAATCGCGCGGACTCCGGCATCCATTACTATTGCGATAAATGCCGAAAGTTCTCTTTTTCAACCTACGTTGAGAGACTCAGGGCGAATCTTCGAAACTTTGCTGCGGTCGAGGTTTCTTTCAACGTTCTGAATAAGCAGCTTGAGGATTCCCACAAGGAGACCAAAAAGCTCCTTAAACTAGCGATAACGGGGCGTCCATCTACGTCCCCTTTGACCGTCTGTGAAGCGACAATGTTCTTGTCACCTGCTTCAACAGTTTCTCTTGAAATTCCCCTACCAGCTGGAATTTGCACTCGCAGCCAAAAGCAACTGCTCTCTACTCAGCCCCAGCTGCTGCAGCCTAATATTCAAGCTCGGCCTGTTCTAACTTCGGCGGAATCGGTACCACCAGTAGATCTACGTCAAATGAATTCTCCGAGCTCACAGGCGTAAATTAATCCATCATCCAAGCCTCCAGCTCAACGTAAGCGGGCTTCACCAGTCCCACAACGCGATTTTCCCGTTAAAGATGCTGATGCCGTTTTAATTGCTGCATCTTCCGACTTTATGCTATCGGATCATGCCCCGACTGCAGATCATCGTGAACCTTCAGGAGGTCTTCCTCAGCTTTGTCAACCGGCTCGTACTCTACCGCGATTAGTTGCTGCTTCGCCACCTTTGCATGTGTTTGTATCGCGTTTCGCATACAATACTTCAGCAGAAGCACTCATGGATTATATCACTGCCAAACTTGACTACTTACCGCCTCTACTACTCTGCAAGAAGCTTACACCAGACAAACTGCAGAATCAGGAAATCTCTTCGTTTAAAATAACGATAACTGCTGGTACTGATCTTCTTCTTCACAAAGAATTCTGGCCATCTGGTGTACTGTTTAAGGAATTCACCAAGAGACCTCGTAAAAATTTTCATCAAACAAGATCAAAGATCTCCACGACGTAAAAATTCTAGCCTTAGAATTCTAGCCTTAGAATTCTAGCCTTAGACAATGTGAGCTTGACAGGAATCAGAACCAATGGAATCAGTACCTACGAAATTAATAAGATCAATCCAATTCATGTATACTACCAGAACGTTCATGGACTTAGGACCAAGCTGAGCAAGCTGAATCTCTCCTCTACTCTTTCTTCTGATCATATAATGTGTTTATCCGAAACATGGTTAATAGTAGATATTTACGATAATGAGCTGTTTCGTTTCATACAGTCTTCCGCCATGATCGTGATCGAGCTACATCAGGTAAAAACGATGGCGGTGGTGTGTTAGTTGCAGTTTACAGGTCTCTTCAAGGAACACTCTGTATGGACTTCTCTCCGTCTCCTCCTATTGAATGTGTTGCTGTGCGCGTTACCCTTTACTCCCACAAAAGATCTCATTGTATTTTCAGTATATGTTCCTTGTAATTCCCCAGTTGCGGTTTCTAATAAATTTTTTGATGAGCTATCCACCAACCTCAACATAAGCTTCCTTTCTGCCTCATCTTTAATATGTGGTGATTTCAACTTACCGAACCTGAAATGGAATCATAGCTTTTCTCACATAATCTCATCCTGCAATATTTCCTTGATAACCTTATCCTTTTTATCTTTGTGTTCACTCTCCCAATTAAACTGTATTCCCAATGTAAATAACAAAATACTGGACTTTAATTAATACTTAAATACTAATATTTCCCCTCATAATATCAGTGTTCATACCACCTCCTTCCCTTATGCCCAAGCTGACTTACATCACCCTCCTCTCTCAGTCATACTTCATGTTGATTTTCTGACCTTTAGAGCTCCTTCTCGAGCCATGCGCTTTAACTTCCATAAAGCTGACTTCGTTGGTATGATAACTGAAATGAACTCGATTAACTGGTTCTCCTTCTCTCGCGGCCTCACTGGCAATGACCTTATTATAAAATTTCACAACTTCCTATCCAACCTTATCTCCCGTTTCACTCCTTCCAGACGTCTTCGCAAGCCTAATGACACTCCTTGGTTTTGAAGTAATGTGCCGTCGGCCCTGAAAGCTAAGGATGTCGCTCGAGCTAGATTTAAGCGAACAGGCTCTCATGAGGACTTCATCGAATTTTCGAAGCTACGATCTTCTGCCAAAACTGCCGGTAATCAAGCTATCTGAGATTACTTTTCCAGCATTGAGTCCTCTATCTGCTCTAATCATCAAAAACCCTTTTGGTCTTATGTCCGTTTCCTCGAAAGTTCCCATCGTTTCGCCGATTCCATGTTCCTCGATAATGCTACGGCATCCAATCCACGTGAAATTTGTGACCTCTTCGCAAAATATTTTCTTCCTTTTTTTCCCAACATAGTCATATCTTGCCTTGTGAAATTCCCCATATTGCTTTTTCCCCCCTGTCTTCCATTAACACCAATCCTCTTGAAATTGAATCCTTAGTCGAATGTCTTAGGGGGCTCGGTAGCTCTGCTCGCTAAGGCGTCAGGCTGAAAAGTGGCGTGCTACGGGGCCTGTGGGTTCAAATCCCGCCAGTACCATTGCTGTAAGTGTGAATGCGTGTGATTGTCTATGAGGGTGGAAAATGGGCCCAAACTGGTAGCCTAATGCTGACCGCATTTCCGGCAGCCCTCTTCACTAACCTAACCTAACCTACTCGAATGTCTTGATGTCAATTTTGGTTGTGGTTCTGATGGTATCCCTAACCTTTTGGCCAAATCACTATCATCGTCCTTATGTGTTCCCTTGTCAATTATATTTAACCTCTGCCTCTCCTCTGGCTCCTTCCCCTCCAGCTGGAAATCTGCTTATATTTCCCCCCCTCCACAAGTCTGGAGACCCAAGCTGTGTTTCCAACTACCGTCCGATTTCCCTCCTTTCTTGTTTTGGAAAAGTTCTCGAAAGAGTGGTTTCTAACAGGCTGCTTCCTCTCCTCCATCCCTTCCTTGCTCCGGAACATCATGGTTTTGTTAAAGGTAGATCCTCCCACCTCTAATCTTATATATTTTACTAACTTCTGCCTTAGACCAACGGAAGCAAGTGGATGTGGTGTATACCGACTTCTCAAATGCTTTTGATTCTGTTGATCACGGAATTCTTCTTGCTAAGCTTCGAAGTTATGGGGTGTCAGGTTCCCTTCCATCTTGGTTTTCATCCTATGTTTCTGGACGTTTTTGTGTTGTATCCCTGCAATACTCCACCTCTTCCCCTTTTTTTCCACTTTCCAGTGTGCCTCAGGGCTCTATTCTTGGTCCATTATTATTCCTAGTCTTTATAAAAGATCTCCTTTCTTTTATTCGTTCTCCCTGCCTCTTGTTTGCTGATGACTTTAAGACTTTCCAAGTAATTGAATCTACCGACGACTGCCTCCAACTCCAAAACGATCTCTGTTCTTTGTGCGACTGGTGCTCGAAAAATTCACTTACTTTGAACATATCCAAATGTCATCAGATGTCTTAAACGTATAAAATGTCACCCTTAATTTATTTCTATACTCTGTACGGCTTTTTCATTACGACTGTGGATAATTTTAAGGATCTTGGTGAGTACTTTGATCCAAAGCTCAAAATTAATATGCACATTGCCTCTATAACCGCCAAGGCCTCTCATCTGTCCGGTTTCATTCTTAGATGCTCTTCTTCGTTTACTAGCATCGCTACCTCTTTCCATTTATTTTTTTCACTTGTTCGTAGCATCCTAGAGTATTGTTGCCAAGTGTGGTCTCCCCGTCATAAATATCTCAGTGATGCAGTGGAACACGTTCAGCGCAGATTTACTCGCTCACTGTTATTTAAATTCAACATCGCTTACTGTGGTGATCGTCTTTCCTTATTCCAAATTCCTTCATTAGAGTCCCGACGAGTGTTCCTTGACGAGTGCTTACATTTCAAGCTTCTCCATTGCCCTATGCTATCCGATCTTGGTTATATGCTGTGTCTACATAACGTCAATCGATCAGATAGATCCCAGTTAATATTCTCTCTTCGCTTCGCGCGTTCTGAAAATTATTTTAACTCACCGCTAGTGCGTTTGCCCAGGAAGCATAATGCTCTTCAGCTTGGTCCTTTTCCGCTAACGTTCTGTCAATTTAAGTCGCAAATTAAAGATATGATTCGTAATGCTTCTTATAATATTTAACTTTCTTTTTAATTTTTTTTCCAATTTTGCCCTTTCTTCGATGTTGAATTGTATATTAGCTCTAATTTGTTGAAGTTCTAATATGTATACATCTAATATTTTCAATTATTTGTTAATTTTTGCTATTTTCTTCTTTTAGGTTTAATTAATTTTTCTATTTTTGTAATTGGGCAGAAGCCTGTTAAAATGGATTCAAATAAATAAATATATTACATGGAGGACTGCAATTAGTATTAGCAACAATCCAGTAAAAGTTCTGGATCTTTAATGCTCAGTCTTTCGTGAAACGGATACTTGATAAGTGCAATACGTGCTTCAAAACTCTAACTCGGCCAGGCAGTCAACCAATGGGACAACTACCTTCACCAAGGCTTCAAATGGAAAAATCCTTTGCCCAAAGCGGCCTTGACTAGCAGGGCCAATAACAATCAAATGCAGTACAAGACGCGAGACCAAGGCAACCAAAGCGTAAATCGTGGTTTTCGTATGCTTTTCCACGAAGGCCTTCTATTTAGAAGCCGTAAGTGAGCTATCAACAGCAGCATGCATTGCGGCAATTTGGAGATCTATTGCCCGAAGAGCGAAATACCACACCATCTATAGTGACTGTAGGATAAACTTTGTGGGCAGTGAACGACAGTTAAGGAAAGCGTTTACAGAAGCTACCAAGCATTGCGAGGATCTTCTACTAAACGAGGAGATCCATTGGTAACTTATTCCTCTTACAAGCCCACACTTTGGTGGACTCTGGGAAGCTGGAGTGAAGTCAATGAAACGCTAATTGGTCAAATCAATCGGACAACACTTACTAAACATCGAAGAGATTTACACACTTCTGGCCCAGATAGAAGCAAGTTTAAACTCTTGGACACTTCTTAACAGCAATCGGTGGAAGCTTGAATATCTTAGTAAGCTACAACAAAAGCCGAAATGGACGAATGTTCAGCCCAATCTACAGGTGGGTGGCCTAGTACTCGTAAAAACTGAGAACTTCCCATATACTAGTTGGCCACTTGCGAGAGTGACGGACGTGCACTCAGGAGCTGATGGTATGGTTCGAGTGGTATCCGTCAAATTACACGGTAGAGTCATTAGACTTCCTGTGACCTAGACCTGCCGTCTACCGTTTGAAAAAAATAATTCAAATACCCGAAAAGAATCACCTATGCAAGCACCTTCCAGCACAACACTATTGGTAACATCAAAACCACGCAAGTCCAAACGAGGCAGAAAGGGGGGGCAAGGGCACTCGTAAAATGAATACGCTAAGATTGTTTCATGGGAGACGATGGCGCGGAGCACTGGGATCTCTGTTAACAGCTTTGTTTGGTATAAACGATGAGGTGTACAAGGATATCAACAGTCTATCTGACAATCAGAAAAAAATCATTCCATCTGTAGATAATCAAACCAAGCTTATGCTTAAAGCAGTAAAAACCCTGAACAGCACTTTAGGGAGAATAGACATGCAGCTGAAGCGATTCCAAAATCTATCACAAAGGCGGTTAGCACACATAAACCAACTAAGTCGTTAGTACAAAGCCACAGATCACAACAAAATCAACATCAACATCATGTCTACCTTTCAACGAGCAGAAAATTACTTGCGAGAAGTATACCACAGATACTCCAGAATATTAACAAGTCTCTCATCCCGCACATATATTTGGGATTGCATCAAGACGAACGACGCTATCCAAGACATCAACAGAACACAATCGCTACTACCAGATCATGTGCAAATTGAGTTTCAAACGATTGAGCCCATTTAGTTCACATCTGACGAAAACAGCTTCTATCTGCCAGCCTTCCTGCCAATTGTTGATTGGCGCCCATATGATGTCATAAAACCAACACCAATTCCAGAATGAATACAAAACATTACCTTTCAGGCATTTGACGTACCGTCAAGGATTTTAGGAGTAAATCAAAACCTGCAGCAATACTTTTAAACATCGTTTAACGACCTGTTCAAGCTGTCTACTGACCAGTATCTTATGGATATCAACGTTCGATATGACGCCAACTCTAAACCAAACTGCATCATCAATGAAATCCACAAGGTATACAGGAGAAAGCCATGTTCGGTTCTCAATCAAAACATAAGCGTAAAAAACATAACCGACCTTGTAGCATCAGACTTAAAACGATCGGAAGAATCCTTTGGAGCCTACGTTCAGCAAGAACAGGCAACTATTGAGAAATACCAAGGAACAATCTGGTCTACCGTTCGACAAAACGGGACCAACATAAGCCTATCTGTCATCGTATCCCTAACCAATGTGTGTGGAGGGTTCTTTTTCATCAGGCATCGTTTTGTCACCGCAGTCATAACGAAGATTTTACAAAGATCGACCAGGTACGACACATAATCAAATACTTCTAATTAAGAATCTCGGAAGTTTCATGGCGGGCGGTAATGATCAAAATACTCATTGGCCTGTAGTTAACATAAGTATTTAAGTTAAAGCAAATCATAAAAGTTTATTCTAAGTCATTAAATACTTTAGATCTTTGAATTTATTTCGATCCTTTAAATGCTCAAGCACTAATGTCATGGGCTGTTACTCTTAGCAACGCTCCTCTTAGCAACGCGCACTAGAAACTCTTTACAAGGACGGCAGTTACGGGCAGCCTTTGCTCGTGGAGAAAAAGGTCGCGGGTGAGCGCCACTCGCTTCTAACCCGAAACACTGCCACGCTACCGTCGCCCTGAAGCGAGAAGAGGATGACGGCCTCTTATGCACAACCCCGTATCGCTATCGATAATGACAATCTGGCTCAATTTACGATAACACAATTTAATTCACATACGTAATAATGATAATTTAAATTCCGAACACGTTAGTTTCTATTCAAGGATACTCATTTATGGCCTTCACTTTCTCAGGATCGACATGCAGCCCTTTCTCGTCTACCACGTACCCCAAATATTTCAATTGTGCCCTGCAGAAATGGCACTTTTCTCTTGACACGCGTAAGCCTTCTTCTCTCAGACGCGTAAAAATCTCTCGCAGTATCTCCAAATGTCGATCAAAAGTGTCTGTAACCACAATTATATCATCTAAGTATGTAAAAACGAACGGCTCGAGAGCGGGTCCCACCACTGTATCTATTAAGCGTTGCTACGTAGCCCCAGAATTGTAAAGTCCAAACAGTATTCGTAAGAAATGGAACAGGCCTCTTCCTGGTACAGTGAATGCAGTATATTGACGTGAATCCTCTGCCATAGGAACTTGCCAGTACGCAGACTACACGTCCAGCGTCGACAAGTACTTCGCGTTTCGTAGTTTCTCCAGCTTTGCGGAGATATACGGCAGGGGATAGGCATATTTCTCGGATACTGCATTCACCTTTCTAAAGTCCACACAGAAACGATAGGACCCGTCTTTCTTCCGGACTAAAAGAATTGGCGAAGACCAAGGAATCGACGACGGCTAAACTACTCCAAACTTTAACATTTTATCCAGCTCCAGACTTATTTGGAGTTGTACCGTGGGCGAGACTTGATAATTTCGTTGCTAAATTGGAGCCACCGTCGTTTTGATCCCATGCTTCACAGACTTCGCGCAACCCAGCCCATTGCCCATCAGACAAAATTGCTCTTTCAACATTCCAGATAGTTTTGCTGCGTCCTCTTCGGATACGTGAGATTGACCGCGCAGCACCTTCCCCGACACCGTCTCTGCCACAGCAACAGATGTCCACTGTCGAGCCTTCATGTTCAGTACTACTCCGAAACCTTGCCAAAAATTTACTCCCAATATAACCTCCTGAGGGATTGCCGAGATGACCAGTACCTCCAGTTCTCTCTTTCGACCATTCAGCACGAAGTCCAGACGCGCTACACCGTTCACCTTGCACATCTCGCCGTTCGCAAGCCGCACCTCTTCAATTTCGCCCGGGTTCAGCATCACTCCTCTGCTGACTAAACGAGACCATCCTCTTTCTCCCAGAATCGTACGACTCGCGCCCGAATCTAAAAGACCCTCCATGACAATGCCCGCTATCTCCACCCACAAGTGAAGGCGACTGTCCTGACCACTGCTAGCTAACGCGTACTCCACAATTGGAGCCTTTAAACTCGTTGCGACCTCCCTCTAGTGCTCGCTCGGTCGCCTAGTGAGCACGGCGACCGTTTCCCGGAGCTTGCAGTTCTGATCGCGCATGGGCCTCTGGCTCCGCTGCTCTAGCTCAACACGTTGGACACGCCGCTCGCAAAACCCCTTGTCGACCGCAACCGAAACAACGCCGAGGCTCTGTGCATTCTCTAGACACGTGGTATTCCCCCTACAGTTCCAGCACTGTATGCGGCCCGTCCGGACAACGCGGTTACCTGCTCTGTAGGCTCGGTGCTCATGAAAGCCAAATCTGGTTCCAAGCATTTGCCCCATCTTCACCCATTCCGCAATCGATGCTATCGGCGTCAAGCTCAAGTGTTGTTGATGGAAGGGCGAAATGTTTCTGCGCAAAGTCTTCAACTTCTCCTCCTCCGAGCAGCTTTGTTTCAAACGCGAGAAAAGGCGCTCTATCACTGCCATATACACCCCTATCGATTCGTTCTCGCCTTGAGTACGTTTTCGAATTTCATCACGAAGGCGGTCCTCGTAGTCTGTCGGCAAGAACTCCGCCCTAAGCTCCTCCAAGAGCTCATCCGAGCACGCCCTTAACCCGCGGTTGGCTCTAAACCAAATCAGCGATCGCGAGTCAAAAAGGTCTACGGCTGCCCTGAAGAGCTGTGACTACGTGAGACCTCTCACCTGCCGTAACTCCTCAACCCGCTCAAGGAAAGCGTTAACAGACCCCGACACATCTCCGCTGAACTTAAGTCCCCATTTTGCCACTTCCGCCAGGGACGATGCTTTCACCTCTTGCGGTGCAACCCTCGTCCGAGAATTATCCTCACACTCAGCCTCGACTTCACTATCCCCCTCGGTTTTGTCCACTTAGTAACCCATGGCTATGATGAGTTGATTACGGATCTTTCGTGCACCTTCCAGCTGTTTGGGTGTCGATGCCTGCATCTTACTTAGTCGGCGGAAACCGAATTCTATCTTGACCCTAACCTTTAGATAGTCCGACGAAGATTTATCTCCTAAAACCTTCGAGATTAGCTCTTCAACTTCCGAAAAGAAAAGAAAGAAAAATCGGTTTCAAAATGGAATGGATACGCCGCTTCTACGTAGGACGTATCCATAGCTGACTCTGCCTTCAGTGTAGCCCTTAGTGTTTTGCGCATATTTTCCACCGTGTCCGATAGAAAACCACGGATAGCGAGCTCATACGTGAGCTCGTCCTTACTTAGACGATCCACTTAAATCTTCATTTTAATCTTCTCCAACGAATACCTACAGTAGGCTGAACAACCGGATCGGATTTTTGATCAGACAATATGTAACGAGAAACCGCGAAACAGCAAAATGCCCTCACCAAAATTGCAACCTTCCGACGACCACGCACTAAAACCTAATTCTTCAATCTTTTTTACCCTCAA
>OX376372.1:133646885-133654385 GCA_947369275.1 Nemotelus nigrinus
CTAACAGCTAACTTAACTATCATACGCCTGAAACTAACATCTAAACTAACAATCTAAACTAACTCATGAATTGTGGTTGTTGCCCAATCTCCATCGTTCTCTCTTTAAGAGGACGATGGAGATTTTGTTGTTTTTACAATGTCGATGGTTCTACAAACCATGACACCCCCCTCGCTTCAGAGCATTTCATAGAAATACTCGACGATTTCCGTCCAAATTACCTCGATTTAAAATTCTCATTTGACCCGCAATTCCCGAAGTATGACTCAAGTTTCCACTCTTTTCCGTGGCCTTGTTCCGTTCATGAAATATACGTGCCTCCCGTTTATTTGATTTCTAGATTTACTGTCACAATACCACACAGTCTCATTCTCGTCTCAACACTTCCACATACTTCTGTCGTACAAGGCCCTATTCTTCTAACCATTGCTTTCCTTGTATGTTTACATGTTGCATGTTTTAGATTTGCCTGGTGCGGGTACTTTTACAAATATCATTTAAAATTCTAATGCCCTTCGAACTCGTTTTTAGGATAACCATTCCTACAACCGAAAACGGGGGAAAAAAAATCAAACGCCAACAGCGAAAGAAACGAAATGAATATGAAAAGAAACACAGAATGAAAGAACAAAGAAAAGAAAAAGAACGAAGGAAAAAAGGAAATATAAGCTAAGTCGGACCCACCACCAACCTGACGGTTTTGCTTTCATGTATATAACAATCAATTAAGTACTAATATCCTATGCAACTTAACTCTTTACTAACCTAAATCCAATCTTATCTGCCACTTTAATCATGATTACCTGACTGAGCTTTCAGTTAATTTAACCACCACCACCCAACTATTCTAACAATCTATTACCTTAAACCACCACCGCTAAGCTATTTTAACCCACCACCACTAAGCTATCTTAAGAATAGCTAATTCTGCTCACTGCAGCCTAACGTTATCGTAGTTTAGTCCTTCCATTGCTCATTAATACCTTAACTTCCCCTAGCAAATTCGAGCTCCAGCTAATGGTGCCCCTACGAATTCCTGCATATCTAGTTCACGGCACGTACCACTTGAGGTCTTTAGCATGCCATGTGCCTGCACTCTTTCCCTTTTCGTCCAGTAACTCGTACGTCCAATTCGACGTCTGTTTCGCAACCGTGGAAGGACCTACGAACGCGGGGGCTAGTTTAGCGGAAAAGTACTTGCTCGCGTCGGATTGAGCATAATTTCTCCTCCATACGCAATCTCCTACCTGAAAGACTTCTGCTCGTCGACGGAAATCATAGCGACTTTTATTAGCTGTAGCCGCCTTCTCCATTCTCTTGACTACGTCTGCTAGTATTCCTTCTAGTGTCCGGGCTCTCGTCACCGGCGATAAGTCCCTCCGTGCCTCAGGTGGGAGTTAAACTCTTTCTCGATGGGTAACCATCTCCCTACCGGAATTCACGAAATAGGTTCGTACTGGAAGTATCACTGGGAATTTGGTAACATAGTCCAGCACTGTCAAGATATAGCTATGGCCTCGAGTCGACCTGGGTAATGGTCCCACCAGGTCTATACAAACCATCTCCCATGGTGCTTTCGCCAACCCCGCTCTAGACGACATCAGACCCACCGGTGCCTTTTGCTCTACTTTACATGCCTGGCACACTTTACACCTTCTGACGTATTCTTTAATGTCAGACCGCATTCCAGGCCAGTAGTGGTTTTGAGAAACCTGCGCCAACGTCTGAGTGGCTCCCCTATGTTCCGCTTTTGAGTCGTCATGAAATCGATTAAGAATTTCACCCCTTTCTGTTTTCGGCACTACGCTATCTGTTATCACTACGAACCGTGTCCCCTCAATGTATGGTCAGAATTTTTCGACTACCCAAAGCACTGCTTAACACTTCCGTTCAGTTGTAGAGTACCTTCTTTCCTGTGCCGATAGTGATCTGCTCAAATAACATACCACTTTTTCTCCCGTAGAGTGCGCCTGGCTCAACACCGCTCCTATACCCACATTTGAGGAGTCGGTTTGCACCTTAAAGGGGAGATCGAAGTCTGTACACGCCAAAACCGGTGCGGTAGACAACTTAAGTTTACAGGCATTAAAAGCCCGTTCATATTCACTGGACCAGTTGAACTCACGCCCTTTTTTTAAAAGATCGTTTAGTGGAGCCACCATAGTAGCATGATCTGGGATAAACAGACGGTATCATGATACCATCCCCAATAGCTGTCTGACTTGCTTCACTGATCCCGGTCGGGGATACTCACTTATGGCCTTCACTTTCTCAGAATCGATACGCAGCCCTTTCCCGTATAATATATACCAAATACTTCAATTGTGCCCTGCAGAAATGGCACTTTTCTCTTGACACGCGTAAGCCTTTTTCTCTCAGACGCGTAAAAACCTCTCGCAGTATCTCCAAATGTCGATCAAAAGTGTCTGTAACCACAATTATATCATCTAAGTATGTAAAAACGAACGGCTCGAGAGCGGGTCCCACCACTGTATCTATTAAACGTTGCTGCGTAGCCCCAGAATTGTGAAGTCCAAAAGGTGTTCGTAAGAAATGGAGCAGGCCTCTTCCTGGTACAGTGAATGCAGTATATTGGCGTAAATCCTCTGCCATAGGTACTTGCCAGTACGCAGACTTCACGTCCAGCGTCGACAAGTACTTCGCGTTTCGTAGTTTCTCCAGCTTCGCGGAGATATATGGCAGGGGATAGGCATATTTCTCGCGCTACGCCGTTCACCTTGCACATCTAGCCGTTTGCAAGCCGCACATCTTCAATTTCGCCCGGGTTCAGCATTACTCCTCTGCTGACTAAACGAGACCATCCTCTTTCTCCCAGAATCGTACGACTCGCGCCCGAATCTAACAGATCCTCCATGACAATGGCCGCTATCTCCACCCGCAAGTGAAGGCGACTGTCCTGACCACTGCTAGCTAACTCGTAGTCCACGATTGGAGCCTTTAAACTCGTTGTGACCTCCCTCTAGTGCTCGCTCGGTCGCCTAGTGAGCACGGCGACCGTTTCCCGGAGCTTGCAGTTCTGATCGCGCATGGGCCTCTGGCTCCGCTGCTCTAGCTCAACACGTTGGACACGCCGCTCGCAAAACCCCATGTCGACCGCAACCGAAACAATGCCGAGGCTCTGTGCATTCTCTTGACACGTGGTATTCCCCCTACAGTTCCAGCACTGTATGCGGCCCCGTCCGGACAACGCGGTTACCTGCTCTGTACGCTCGGTGCTCATGTAACCCAAGTCTGGTTCTAAGCATTCGCCCCATCTTCACAAATTCCGCAATCGATGCTATCGGCGTCAAGCTCAAGTGTTGTTGACAGAAAGGCGAAATGTTTCTGCGCAAAGTCCTCAACTTCTCCTCCTCCGAGCAGCTTTGTTTCAAACGCGAGAAAAGGCGCTCCATCACTGCCACATACACCCCCATCGATTCGTTCTCGCCTTGAGTACGTTTTCGAATTTCATCACGAAGGCGGTCCTCGTAGCCCGTCGGCAAGAACTCCGCCCTAAGCTCCTCCATGAGCTCATCTCAGCACGCCACTAACCCGCGGTTGGCTCTAAACCAAATCAGCGCTCGCGAGTCAAATAGGTCTACGGCTGCCCTGAAGAGCTGTGACTTCGTGAGACCTCTCGCCTGCCGTAACTCCTCAACCCGCTCAAGGAAAGCGTTTACAGACCCCGACGCATCTCCGCTGAACTTAAGCCCTCATTTGGCCACTTCCGCCAGGGACGATGCCTTCACCTCTTGTGGTGCAACCCTCGTCCGAGAATCAGCCTCACACTCAGCCTCGACTTCACTATCCCCCTCGGTTTTGTCCATTTAGCTACCCATGGCTATGATGAGTCGATTACGGATCTTTCGTGCACCTTCCAGCTGCTCGGGTGTGGATGCCTGCATCTTACTTAGTCGGCGGAAACCGAACTCTATCTTGACCCTAACCTTTAGATAGTCCGACGAAGATTTATCTCCTAAAACCTTCGAGATTAGCTCTTCAACTTCCGATACTTTCGCTGTCAATTCAGAAAAATCGGTTTCCAAATCGAATGGATACGCCGCTTCTACGTAGGATGTATCCAGAGCTGACTCCACCTTCAGTGCAGCCCTTAGTGTTTTGCGCATATTTGCCACCGTGTCCGATGGAAAACCACAGCTAGCGAGCTCATACGTGAGCTCGTCCTTACTTAGACGATCCACTTAAATCTTCATTTTAATCTTCTCCAACGAATACCTACAGTAGGCTGAACAACCGGATCGGATTTTTGATCAGACAATATGTAACGAGAAACCGCGAAACAGCAAAATGCCCTCACCAAAATCGACACCTTCCGACGATCACGCACTAAAACCTAATTTTTCAATCTGTTTTACCCTCAAATTGCACTTCTCAGTCATTCTAACACATTACCCCCAAGAATATAAATATAAGAGAACCTCATTAAGAGAACATCCATAAATTCCACCTATAATCGATCCGAAAAAAAAAATTAAATGCTTCAAAAAATATATATATTTTAAAGTGACAATCGATAAGATTATTAGTTTACACTTCAATATACTGAATCTTGAAAGATATAAGGAGAGGAAAGACCTTTTTTTTCCTCTATGCATACCGTAAGCACTGTAATTAATGCCACTATCTACCTCAGCTTCTTTGTGGTTTTACCTCAAACTCTTCTATAACACACTATCACACTTTCACACCTCCCGTACGCACAAATTGCAAAATTCACTATATCGCACGCACAGAACTCTTGTACATCCGCCCTGTCACACACCTTAAGTCCACAATTCAAATAGCTGATCATAAGTAGAAATCAATAAAAATAAACGTATATATAGATAGTATGAACTAGTATCATCCAACTTTAAAAATTCAAAAATATTCAAACTGAATTCCAAAGTGAAGATAATACCACCGTTCTCGCGTAAGATACTTTTAAATTCGCCTTTAATATTGCAATATACGCGCCTAAGTGCCTTCCCACAATTTAGGATTTCGCTCATCAAATTTTCACGAGAACAGTTGTTTACCGTTTTTACCGCTATTACCGTTATATGCCCCACGTTGGGCGCCAATTTGATACCGTTACTCTTAGCAACACGAGTTATATTAATTGCTCCTTTTGGATGCAAAAAATATCTGTTGCTGTTCGTTCCGCGGAACAGGAGTTTCCAAATAAAACTAGTGTTTCTAATTGAATACACGCTTTATTGATCTTGATCTTAACTTCGATCTAGTCTGAAAAGATACTGACTCAAAAGAAAAACTAACTTAATCCTAAACAAACCTATTTCTTATATAGGATTCTTAATATGCGATGCAAGCATTAACTGTGGGAAAGTGTTGCGTTTGTACGTTTGTTGTTTACTTTATGGATCGATTTCGTTGAGAGATTTCTTCGAGTTAATTGATTGAAAAAGAATCTTGTCTTGGTCAGCAATGATTGTTTATGTCAACATTATGATTCTTTGAAGTGGATGACTTATTTGGATATATGCTAATCGAGCATTTAATGGATTTGAAATTTATGACTTGAGAAATATTTTTATGATATGGAAAATATATTTATGGCTTGAGAAATATTTTTATGATATGGAAAATATCTTTACAGATTAGAAAGTATATTTATTAGATTTATGGTATTGCTTGGAGTCTGGGTGTAATTATAGGGTAAATGTTATCTAACATAACTCCTCCCTCCTTAGATTCTTTATTGTCCTCAACAACATTTACGGTAGGTATTTCAATTTCTTCTTTTAATTCCTTGTTTACATTAATTTCAATTGAGTTTGTTCGTTTACGATAGCAGTAAAATATGATTGATAAGACTTTTATAATAATGATAACGGTAAGTATCGATCCATTTATATAAGTGTTTCTTTTGTGGGTAAATGTTATTTCTTGTATTTTCTTAATATTTTCTATATGTTGCAACTGTAGCTTTTCAATATTTACTTCATATGTATATCCTGATATATTTTTAATAGGATCTAACATCAATAGTTGTTTTGAATAATTAATTGAATTAGTAAATGCTTTATTGTTTATTTTTAACTCGCAATTGTCAAATCTTATAATGTAATTGCCTTTGAGGTTGTATGGCTTTTCGTTACAATTTTGTTTAATTATCTCATTTACATTGGTTGCAAGTAATAATCCTTTTTCTATTTCTTCTATTACTGTATTATTTTTGATATTTTCGATACAATTTTTTCTCTTACATTCTAAAACATTTTTCAATAATTTCGTATGCTTTTGCATTTCGAAATATGTTTTATTATATGTTACAACTTCTTTCATATTTATATTTCATGCTTCGAACTTTTCGTTCGGTACTTTCCTTACATAATATGCTAGTAATGGTTGTGTTAATATAGGAATGCTGATTACAAAAATAATTGTTTCTTCTTTTACAAGTACATTTATAGTAATATCTTTCAGTTCATCAAATGTTATTTCGTTTATACCTATTTCATCATAGGTAAGAATAGATCTAGTCATTATTCCGTTTTTAGCAGAGTTGACATTGTCAATTATTTTTTCTAATTCATCTTTGATCAAATCTAAATTGTGGTTCAATTGAGTAACAGTTAGTATTTCATTTATTTGCCTGGTAGTGTTATTAATGTCATTTACTAGTTGTTTATATTGCTCATTAGTTTGGTTGATGTTGCTTATTATTTTATTCAAATTGTTTGCAAATACATTGTTGATTTGGATTTGTTTGTTCATATTGTTGATAATTGCATGATTGTTAGTGTCGATTATTCTTAAATGTTGCATGATTTCTTCGTGATCGTCGTTATCCATTAGTCCAAATAATCATTTATATGCCGTTCCTATTGGGTTTATTAATCCGCGTTTATTCGGTTTTGTGATTTTTATTTCGAGGTTATCACATATTTCTTTATATCCTGGGTTATTTCTGAGTTCTGATTTGCATGTTTCGGTTAATGGATGGAGTTTATATGCTTGAATAATATTATTAGTACTTTCTATTTTAGATGTGCTTGGTTTTGTTGGCATTATGAATCTTTTACTGTGTTCCATTACTTGTTTTGAAATATTAATATCATTCATTTTTACGTGCTTAAATTGTAAAAGTCTTAACTTTCCTTTTATGGTTTTTATAGTTTCCTTAGTGTAAGCGTTTGGTTTTATTTCTTTTGTTATTTCAGTTAATGCCATTTCATATAACTTTAAATCAACTTTATGGTAAATTTGTTTGTAATCTTGAATAAGTCTTATTAGATCCTTTTTTATTAAAATAATTCCTGATTCTGATTGAACTTCTTCTATAGTTACTTCTGCGTGTGTGGTTTGAATTATAATCAGTAAAAGTGTCATCATAAGTATCCATGTTGCAATGTTTTTTTGTTAGTTTGGTAATGCTCTGTAAATACAAACATTTATTACGTAAGTATTTTTCCCTGTAAGATTTCTGAGATCATTTTCTTTCTAATGAATGGAATATCTGACAGTGAAAAATTT
>OX376372.1:133659385-133672126 GCA_947369275.1 Nemotelus nigrinus
CACAAAAGGAACAACTCTCCATGGTTGTCAGATTTGCTAAAGTGCTAGCAGTCAAAGAAAGGTTCTCAAGCTTTGTAGACTGTGCAAGAGCTAGAAATGCCTCGTATTTAGTAGATATAATTTTGAGCCTGTTAAACAGCTACGGACTAAGCGAAATGCCTGCTGTTGGGCAGTCTTATGATGGTGCTAGTGTCATGTCAGGGCAAAAAAATGGTGTACAAATCTAAATTAAGATGAAACACCCTGCAGCCACATTTGCACACTGTCTAGCTCATAAAATTATCCTTGTTGTGATGGGCACAGCGTTCACAATCGAAACGTGTACATCGTTTTTCAATGCCATTGAATCCCTTTACCTACACTTTTCAAAGCCATCACAACACGAATTGTTGAAGCAGCTTGAAGAGGCAATTGGTCTAAACACAAGGCATGGAATGAGAAGTTTAAGCTCGACTCGTTAGTCAACGAGATTTCACAATTGCAAATATGTGATCGATAGCTATGGGACTATGAAAGAGGCTTTAGAGAAAGAAATGAATGAGGGAAAATACAACGACTCAGTTTATTCATTGGGGATCTTTCATTCAATCAGTAATCCTAAATTTGTAGTAAATCTTTTCATCTTTCACTATGTTCTTTTTATAACGAACATGTTAAGCACATATTTCCAAACTAAAAATGCAACTCTTAGGGATGGGATAAATCTTATGAATGGAACAGTTAAAACACTACTAAGTGAGCGAGAAGACTTGTATGTAGTTTGGGAAAAAATGAAATCATTCGCTGAAAAGAATTGTCTGGATCTCACATTTGCCAGAGGATCGCGAAAACGGAAAACAGCAAAAAACACTAGTTTCAAAGGTTTTGCTGTTTCATCTAGCCTCGGACACGCAGTTAGGGCTACAAAGATAAAAGAGTAAGATACAGCATTTTTCATCTTGCCAAATTATTTTCGTTTTTTCTAGGTTTCCTGGGTAACAAATGTTTGAAGCAAGAGATCAATTTCTTCCTTCTAAGCATAATATATTCCAATTTCTTTAAAGACATTTTGAAACTAAGTATCTTCTTCTTCAAGTATAAGTTGAAATATATTTAGCTTCTAAACGAAGAAATATTCTTACACGTTGAATTATTTCCATTCTATTCCCGTACAATTCATACGAGCTTTCTTTCTTAGCGGTGATTGATAATTCATGAGAAGTTCATACCTACCATTCAAATTATATGCATGTGGTAGTAGCTCATACGTATTCACAGACTAGAAGTTTATTTGATAATGCATTATGCATTAGCAAATAACAAAGAATAAATAAACAAAAATATAATGTATTAGTAAATTATATAAGTTTTATGAACAGTACGTGTACAATCAAAAACAAAATCATCGCATGTTTTGAACCTTTCAGTCCCTGGCCCCTGCCAGATTTTAGGCCACGGCCCGCCTATGCCCATGTGTGCGCTGGGTGCCTAAAAAAGAACGGGAAAATTTGAAAATTTTTAAATTGCGATAACTTTTGACAGAGCTATTTAATCATTACGAAATTTTCAGGACATATTGGTATTATTTAGTTGTAAATTTGTGTAGCTTTTAATCAGGGTGCTAGCAACCCTGTAGCTAGGGCAGGCGTTGAAAGTGAAAACCTCCAAATAATCGTTTCTCTTGAAAAAATGCCGCTTCTTCAAAAAAGAGCCACTCATATGTAAATTTTGAGCTTTGTTTACATGGACAAAAAATAAAACTTGATATGGTATAACGGGCACGCCTGGTAAGCCTTGCCCAATTTACCTATATTTGTAGCATCAAAAACTTCTGTTCACGGAAACTCACGATCCGGTGAACAGAATGAATTGAAATTTGCAGGATGTATTGGTCTTAATTAAGACCAGGTAAGATAGAAGTGATTTTAAAATGCAGGCGATTCTGTGCCAGTGGTGCCATCTTGAAAAATCCCTAAAAAAGATAACTGCTTTTAGCCCTATAAATTCTGATTGAATCGCTCGATTTTGACAAAATTCACACAATAGTTGGATTTTATCTTAAGCCACGTTTGGTAGAAATTTGGTTGAAAAATTCGGTTGGAGCTGCTAGCTATGATAATTTTGGTGTCTTAAATTTGAAAAAATAAAAATTGGAAGTGAAAACATTCAAACCATCGAATATTAAAAAAATGTCCGTTTCTTACAAAAAAAACCAATCTGTATACAAATCTTATGTTTTATCTACACGTTCAAAACAAAACTTTGAAAATTGAATGTGGGACAAGAACGGTAACCCTCTCCCAGTTAACCTATATTTTTAGCATCAAAAACTTATGTTCACGAGAACTCACGAACCAATAATCACATACAGCTGAAATTTACAGAATGCATTGGATTTAAGTAAGACCAGATTTGAACTGTGGGCAAGTCTGTGCCCGTGGTGCCATCTTGAAAAATTACAAAGAAAAAAAACTTGCTTTTTGCCCTATGAAATATGAATTCGTTACCAGATTTTCATGAAATTGACATAGTAGCTGAACCTTACTCTAAACTCTGTTTGGTGGAAATTTGGTTGAAAAATTTGATTGGTGCTGCCAGCTATGGTAATTTTTGTCTTTGGTTTTGAAAATTCGCTCTGGAAAATAAAACGTTTTGCCCTATAACTTCCAGTGCAGTCATGAAATCAATATTAATTTCATACAATTGATGAAACCTATCATAAACATTATTCAGGCCAAATTTGGTTGAAAAGCCATGATACGGCTGCCAGCTATTGTTGGTGTTGTGTTTAATTGCAATATCTTTATTAAGCAGTTTTATCGTAGAATTTTCAAATGGTAATGATATTTTAGTGACAATAAACAGCAAATATTAAGTTTTCGATTATTTCAAAAACTTGCTGCAGGTAACCCTAAATTTCTTTATGTTCCTGTAACTTCGAATGTAATTAAACAACGTGAAGCAGATGTGATATATTCTTGTCTTTGATACAGGCAAAAGGTTGCAAGAACGAGTCAGTTGTGCTATTTTTGTATCAATAAATGCTTACAGTTAGTATTCATACCGGAAACATTTACAATGAAAATAAATAACCAATGTTTCAATTCGCAGCCCCAAACACCAACTTCAGTTACAGTGCTGCAGGCACTGAGCATTTTCTTCATTGATGTCATATGAGATGCTGCTTTCAAAATTATGTGAAATAAGCAACTGATAACGAATATAATTAACCCGTGTTTTGCTCTCATAAACGTTGAAATTCATGCCAGTGGTAATATCTGAAACCTTCCACCATATGAGCTATAATGCATTCTTGAGACCAAAATAAAACGTGGCATTTGAAACAGTTTGGCCGTTATAAGCAGCACATGTGGTGGAATATGCACTCAAAACCTGCACAATTCTTCTACTGTTCTTCGAACATTAGTGTTTCTAGCGGTTTAGGTGCGCTAGAGTTTTTTTTAAACTAATGTTCGAATAACATTAGTATCAAAATCGATTCGGCCAAAAATTCATATTTCCATATATATATATATATATATATATATATATATATATATATATATATATATATATATATATATATATATATATATATATATATATATATATATATATATATATATATATATATATATATATATATATATATATATATATATATATATATATCTATATATATATATATATATATATATATATATATATATGTATATATATATATATATATATATATATATATATATATATATATATATATATATATATATATATATATATCATCAAAAAATTTCAGTGAGATAATCTCGGGAACGCGCCATCCGATTAAGCTGAAACTTTCATGATACATTGGTGTATTTGCAGAATCGGTCCAGGTTTCACTAAATGTCAGTTTTTGTTATTCTTTTGGCGCGTGCGGCCATTTAAGTGATATTTTTAATATACCTATTATTTCGTACACAAATAATTTTCGCAAAAATAAAGTTGACGAAGTAAATTTGGAACGTGTTTTACATGCGAATCGGATAATGTTTTGGAATTTTTTAACCCCATGTGTGCGCTGGGTGCCTAAAAAGAGAACGGGAAAATTTGAAAATGTTTAAATTGCGATAACTTTTGACAGGGTTATTCAATCATAACAAAATTTTCAGGACGTATTTGCATTATTTAGTTGTAGTTTTGTGTAGCTTTTAATCAGCGTGTTGGCAACCCTGTAGCTAGGGCAGGCACTGAAAGTGAAAACCTCCAAATCATCGTTTCTCTTGATAAAATGCCGCTTCTTAAAAAAAAAGACACTCATATGTAAATCTTGTGCTTTGTTTACATAGACAAAAAATAAAATTTGATATGGTATAACGGGCACGCCTGGTAACCCTTGCCCAATTTACATATATTTGTAGCATCAAAAACTTCTGTTCACGGAAACTCACGATCCGATAAGCAGAATTAAGTGAAATTTGCAGAATGTATTGGTCTTGTAGGACCAGGTCTGATAGAAGTGATTTTGAAATGCGGGCGGTTCTGTGCCAGTGGTGCCATCTTGAAAAATCACTAAAAAAGATAACTGCTTTTAGCCCTATAAATTCTGATTGAATCGTTCGATTTTGACGAAATTCACACAGTAGCTGGGCCTTATTTCAAACCAGGTTTGACAGAAATTTTGTCGAAAAATTCGGTTGGAGCTGCCAGCTATGATAATTTTGGTGTCTTCAATTTGAAAAAATAAAAATTGGAAGTGAAAACATTCAAACCATCGAATATTCAAAAAAATGTCAGTTTCTTACAATAAAACCAATCTGTATACAAATCTTATGTTTTATCTACACGTTCAAAGCTAAACTTTGAAAATTGAATGTCGGACAAGAACGGTAACCCTCTCCCAGTTAACCTATATTTTTAGCATCAACAACTTCTGTTCACGGGAACTCACGAACCAATAATCACATACAGCTGAAAATTACAGAATGCATTGGACTTTAATAGGACCAGATGTGATAGAAGCGATTTTGAATTGTGGGCAACTCTGTGCCAGTGGTGCCATCTTGAAAAATTACAAAGAAAAAAAACTTGCTTTTTGCCCTATGAAATGTGAATTAGTTACCAGATTTTCATGAAATTGACACAGTAGCTGAACCTTACTTTAAGCTCTGTTTGGTGGAAATTTGGTTGAAAAATTAGATTAGTGCTGCCAGCTATGGTAATTTTTGTGTCTTTGGTTTTGAAAATTCGTTAAAAAAATTAAACCTTTTGCCCTATAACTTCCAGTGCAGTCATGAAATCAATACGAATTTCGTACAATGAACGGATCCTATTATAAACATTATTCAAGCCAAATTTGTTTGAAAAGCCACGACAGGGTTGCCAGCTATATTTGGTTTTGTGTTTAATTGCAATATCTTTATTAAGCGGTTTTATCGTAGAATTTTCAAATGGTAATGATATTGTAGTGACAATAAACGGCAAATATTAAGTTTTCGATTATTTGAAAAAACTCGCTGCAAATAACCCTTAATTTCTTTATACTCCTATAACTTCGAATGTCATATAACAACGTGAAGCATTTGTGATATATTCTTGGCTTTGATACTGACAGAAGGTTGCTAGCACGAGTCAGTTGTGCTACTTTTGTATCAATAAATGCTTGCAGTTAGTATTCATACCGGAAACATTTACAATGAAAATAAATAACCAATGTTTCAATTCCCAAAGTTCTGCAAATTTTTCGGATCGCAGACCCAAACACCAACTTCAGTTACAGTGCTGCAGGCACTGAGCATTTTCTTCATTGATGTTATATGAGATGCTGCTTTACAAATTATGTGAAATAAGCAACTGATAACGAATATAATTAACCCGTGTTTTGCTCTCATAAACGTTGAAATTCATGCCAATGGTAATATCTTTTAAATGTTGGATGGCTTTGATTATGTCGGGGTTAGGTTTTATTCCTTCTGTAGAAAGAACATGTCTTAAATAATCAGTTTGTTTAGCGAAAAATTGACATTTATTTATCTGAATTTTTAATTTATGTTTGCGCAATGCATTAAGTATTTTTCTTGTGTTATTTTCCATTTCCTGAAGTGATGTGTCGAATATTAGAATGTCACCCATATAAACTACACAGTTTTTATTGATTTATTCTGAAAGTACCTCGTTTATCATTCGCTGAAAGGTTGCTGGTGCGTTCTTCAATCCAAAGGGCATACGATTGAATTCATAGTGACCCTGTGGTGTTGAAAAAGCTGTTTTGAAACGATCGCACTCATTGATTTCAATTTGGTGGAAACCTTTCGCTGAATCAAGCGTCGTAAAATATTGAGCATATCCTAACTTGTTGAATATACTATCTATGTTCGGGATAGGAAATTTATCATCAATAGTTTCCTCATTAAGTTTTCTGTAGTCTATTACAATTCTCCATTTTTTTATACCAGAATTGTCTAATTTTTTGGGTACAATCCAGATTGGAGCACTGTATGGAGATGTTGAGGGACGAATAATTCCTTGTTTTAGCATATCGTTCATTTGATCTTTTACCTCTTCCTCGTGTATTTGCGGAAATCTATATATTTTTGTTTAAAGTGGTTTATTGGTTTTGGTAATGATATTGTGTTTGGTCTGTGTTGTGCATGTCAGGTTGTCACCTTCGTTATAGAATAAATCCTTATTATCTTTTAGTATTTTCCTCAATGATGCGGTTTCTTCACTATTTAGATTTTCAAATAATTTTTCTTCGATGCTAATTTGTTCTTCGAATTCATACTGATAATTAATTTCGTCGGGTGCAGCATAATTAAAAGAAAGGCTTTGGTTATTTATTTCAAAATTTCCCTGCCCTAAATTTATCTTAACATTTAGAGGGTATAAAATATTTTGTCCTATAATTTTCTTAAATTTCTTATTTTTAAAATCCATAATATTCCATACGATTTTGTAATTAGTAGGTAAATTAAATTCTTTTGGCATATCTGTTTTGGCTTTATAATTAACAAAATAAGTTCCTTTTAGTGTTTCGATTCGATTTGATGTATCTAGTTTTATAAGGTTCTCGCGATCAATGCAGGATTTGTCTATACTTGACGTAGATGATTCTGCATCGATTAATATTGGGATGATTTGATTATGGATGGTCAAACTGACTATTGGAACTGGATTTCCGAGGTTTTGGCCTGAAAATTTACATCCGTTGCTTCCGGTTGGTTTTCATTTCGTCTTTGACGAAATCTATTGGACCTATCCACCTGCATGGGTTCTGGATAGCTATTATAATGACGAGTTTGTTGAGATCTGTTATTGCAATTGTCTCGATTAGACTTGTTATTATTTTGATTGTATCTATTGTAATCCCGAATATATCTGTTATTATTATAATTCTGATTGTGGTTGTAACGATCACGATTGTAATTGTTATTTTGATTGTAGCTGTTATTTTGATTATCACGAGTATCGTTTCGATCTTGAGAGTAGTGATTTTGGCGATTATTATTACTATATCTTTGATTATTTCGATTATGTTTATTGTTGTTATATCGGTTATGATTGTATGAATTCCGGTTATCGTTTGCTGAATTTTTGTGTGTATTGTTCCGCGACTGGTTATTGTGAAATGTATTATCTTTTTCTGCATTTATATTTTGCTTAACTTCATTTAGTAATTTATATGCCTGGTCTAACGTTACACAATTTCTCATCTCAATTAAAAAGGCTTTATACTCAGGGATTAATGACTTAAATTTATTCAGAACTAAATTTTCATTCCTCTCCGGCTTAAATTCTTGATGGAAGGCTCTATTCTCATCTTGATTGTATTTCGTATTCAACTTATTCAATAATTTGCTTAACGTAGTATAAATTTCTTCAACATTCCTATTATTAGCACTCACCTTATGTATTCTGTTAACGATGCTGCTATAACTTGCACTTACACCAAATGTTAAAACTAACACTGCTTTAATATTCTGCCAATTGGGTTCCGTCACTTTCTGTATAGCGTTCCTGGCTTCTCCTTGAATCTTCTGTAGAATCAATCTGTAAATGTATGATTGTTGATCTCCTCTCGGTGTCAAGGTTAGTAGAGTATTCGCATCTTCAATCCACGTAGTGAGCGATGTTTCGCTACTATAACCTATGTAGGCAGGCATCCTTCTTGCTTCTTTTATGAGCTCCTCGAAGGATAGCTCAAACGGTGGTAGTTGTAGCTCGTTGTTTGCCATTTTTGAAGATAGTTATTTATTCACTTGTTCGCTAATTAACTGTTTTTTAATTAGACAGGTCCCCAGCCCAGCCTCTGGTAGGGTTTTGAAAGTTGTTATAGGCTTGACTCCAACTTCCTGTCTTGTTTACTTCCTAGAGAATTACACTTCAACTAGGGTTGTTATTATTTTCCGTTTATTGTACCTTGTCTTTTTAGACTAAGCGGTACAGCGATTCTAACTTTTCGAAGATTCACTTTCGTAGATTCCACTCAAAAGGGCTTTCTCCCTCCTTTGACGAAGCGACTGCGCCAGTTATATTAATTGCTCCTGTTGGATGCAAAAAATATGTGTTGCTGTTCCTTCCGCGGAACAGGAGTTTCCAAATAAAACTAGTGTTTCTAATTGAATACACGCTTTATTGATCTTGATCTTAACTTCGATCTAGTCTGAAAAGATACTGACTCAAAAGAAAAACTAACTTAATCCTAAACAATCCTATTTCTTATATAGGATTCTTAATATGCGATGCAAGCATTAACTGTGGGAAAGTGTTGCGTTTGTACGTTTGTTGTTTACTTTATGGATCGATTTCGTTGAGAGATTTCTTCGAGTTAATTGATTGAAAAAGAATCTTGTCTTGGTCAGCAATGATTGTTTATGTCAACATTATGATTCTTTGAAGTGGATGACTTATTTGGATATATGCTAATCGTGCATTTCATGGATTTGAAATTTATGACTTGAGAAATATTTTTATGATATGGAAAATATATTTATGGCTTGAGAAATATTTTTATGATATGGAAAATATCTTTACGGATTAGAAAGTATATTTATTAGATTTATGGTATTGCTTGGAGTCTGGGTGTAATTATAGGGTAAATGTTATCTAACATAACTCGCGCACTAGAACCCCTTTACAAGGACGGCAGTTACGGGCGGCCTTTGCTCGCGAAGAAAAAGGTCGCGGGTGGGCGCCACTCGCTTCTAACCCGAAACAATGCCACGCTACTGTCGCCCTGAAGCGAGAAGAGGATTACGGCCTCTTATGCACAACCCCGTATCGCTATCGATAATGACAATCCGGCTCAATTTACGATAACACAATTTATTTCACTTACGTAATAATGATAATTTAAATTCCGATCACGTTAGTTTCTATTGTGCTACCATTCAATGGTAGTCTTCTAAAATTTCTTTTCGCTTAAAAAAAACACTATACTAAATTCAATTAACAATCGAAACTTACTTGCTATCTAACCTGTTATCTAACTCTGCTCGATCGTCAAGACGTGTTCTCTCCCTCGATGGGGCCCTTTCCGCAGATCGATGCTCGTCGACGGCAAAAGATGATTATCTTCCAAAAGTAGTTCACGAACCGTTGTCCTAAATCAATTCATGCTTCGTCAACCCGTTCTATCATCCACGCAACCAGGGATCTTCCTTCGCAGTTCTACCGGTACCACCATCGCGATCAATGTCCAAGAAAATGATTTCGTTTTTAACGCTCCCGCTTCCAACTTTGCTTGATTACCGCCGGCGGTTATAATTTCTCCAAGTTCACTTTTCCCTTTGACGTTTCTGAATGTCCAATAATTCATCTTGAAATCAGGTGGTGCTCCAGGATTTCGGCATCCAATTCCAGGTATGTGGCTAATTTGTGTTTCAAAACCCCTTTATTCCGTGAGAAAACATGTGCGCAATCCTCCCGGTAACCTTTGATTCGTTCGTATTAGCTAATATTAGCTTGCGACAGTGGATTCGTCCGCCGTATTTTTCGTGCGAGGATTTGTGCGTGTCGAAGTTTTCGGGTGTGAATGTTTCTTGACGCGTACGCTAATGTCCTCCGGATCTCGGTTTCCTTCCGCGTATTTCGACTACCCTCCGCATCTAGGGTCCATTATATTACCAACACAGCGTTTACTTTCATCGCCTTTCGATCTGAGGCTTTGAGTTAGGGAATCGGCAATTCGGGCAACCGCTCGGTATCCATCGTATGTAGGTCAATTGTTGGCCTAGGTCTGGTGTCGTCGACATTGACGGCTCGGCCCATACGTTGCTCTGCCTTGTCGGTTAATTTGTGTCGGAACAATCCAATTCGCGATATATCCTAGATATCGCTATGTTTTCATGGGATTTCATTGTTGATAGTTCTGGTGATGTTGTGCGTATCATTGTTTGTCGTGACTTGGTGTTGATTGTTTTCATGTTCTTTGTTACGGATTGTTTTCATGTTCCAGACTGTTTGCATGTATCTTCGATAGATGTCCATTTGTGTTCGTGTCGCTCGGTGAATACTCGTGTTGTCTTGTTGTAGCTTCTTAGCTAAAACTAACAGCTAACTTAACTATCATACGCCTGAAACTAACATCTAAACTAACAATCTAAGCTAACTCGTGAATTGTGGTTGATGCCCAATCTCCATCGTTCTCTCTTTAAGAGGACGATGGAGATTTTGTTGTTTTAACAATGTTGATGGTTCTACAAACTATGACACCCTCCTCGCTTCAGAGTATTTCATAGAAATACTCGACCATATCCGTCCAAATTACCTCGATTTAAAATTCTCATTTGACCCGCAATTCCCGAAGTATGACTCAAGTTTCCACTCTTTTCCGTGGCCTTGTTCCGTTCATGAAATATACGTGCCTCTCGTTTATTTGATTTCTAGATTAACTGTCACAATACCACACAGTCTCATTCTCGTCTCAACACTTACACATACTTCTGTCGTACAAGTCCCTATTCTTCTGACCATCGCTTTCCTTGTATGTTTACATGTTGCATGTTTTAGATTTGCCTGGTGCGGGTACTTTTACAAATATCATTTAAAATTCTAATGCCCTTCGAACTCGTTTTTAGGATAAGCATTCCTACAACCGAAAACGGTGGAAAAAAAATCAAACGCCAACAGCGAAAGAAACGAAATGAATATGAAAAGAAACACAGAAGGAAAGAACAAAGAAAAGAAAAAGAACGAAGGAAAAAAGGAAATATAAGCTAAGTCGGACCCACCACCAACCTGACGGTTTTGCTTTCATGTATATAACAATCAAACAAGTACTAATATCCTATGCAACTTAACTCTTTACTAACCTAAATCCAATCTTATCTGCCACTTTAATCATGATTACCTGACTGAGCTTTCAGTTAATTTAACCACCACCACCCAACTGTTGTAACAATCTATTACCTTAAACCACCACCGCTAAGCTATTTTAACCCACCACCACTAAGCTATCTTAAGAATAGCTAATTCTGCTCACTGTAGCCTAACGTTATCGTAGTTTAGTCCCTCCATTGCTCATTAATACCTTAACTTCCCCTAGCAAATTCGAGCTCCAGCTAATGATGCCCCTACAAATTCCTGCATATCAAGTTCACGGCACGTACCACTTGAGGTCTTTAGCATGCCATGTGCCTGCGCTCTTTCCCTTTTCGTCCAGTAACTCGTACGTCCAATTCGACGTCTGTTTCGCAACCGTGAAAGGACCTACGAACGCGGGGGCTAGGTTAGCGGAAAAGTACTTGCTCGCGTCGGATTGAGCATAATTTCTCCTCCATACGCAATTTCCTACCTGAAAGACTTCTGCTCGTCGACGGAAATCATAGCGACTTTTATTAGCTGTAGCCGCCTTCTCCATTCTCTTGACTACGTCTGCTAGTATTCCTTCTAGTGTCCGGGCTCTCGTCATCGGCGATAAGTCCCTCCGCGCGTCAGATGGGAGTTCAACTCTTTCTCGATGGGTAACCATCTCCCTACCGGAATTCAGGAAAAAGGGCGAAAAACCAGTGACCTCGTGCTTAAACGTACGTAATGCGCACGCGATCTTGGCAACTGTTGGTCCCAAGAGCGATGATTGTCTGCAGCGTAGCATCTCAGCACGCACTTGATGTCTTGGTTTCGCCGTTCTGCCGGGTTAACTTGAGGATGATACAAAGCAGTGTTACTCACTTGAACACCGTATTCCTTCACTGCTTTGCTGAAATGTTAACCTTGTCTGCAGCGTAGCATCTCAGCACGCACTTGATGTCTTGTTTTCGCCGTTCTGCTGGGTTAGCTTGAGGATGATACAAAGCAGTGTAACTCACTTGAACGCCGTATTCCTCCACTGCTTTGCTGAAATGTTAACCCCTAAACTGCACTCCATTATCGCCAACTAGTACTCTCGGTACGCCGAAGACCAAAATATCGTTTTCTTCCAATAAACGGAAAACCGTTGACGCCGTCGCGGTTCGTACTGGAAGTATCACTGAGAATTTGGTGACATAGTCCAGCACTGTCAAGATATAGCTATAGCCTCGAGTCGACCTGCGTAATGGTCCCACCAGGTCTACACAAACCATCTCCCATGGTGCTTTCGCCAACTCTGAGCGGCTTCCCTATGCCCCGCTTTCGAGTCCGTCGTGAAATCGATTAAGAATTTCACCCCTCTCTGTTTTCGGCACCACTCGCTCTCAGGCGACACTCGTCTCCCCTCTTCTCTCTTTACCGGAGGTTTATTTCCAGAGCGGGTCACTCACGATTTTCCAATTTGAATACTTCCGCGGGTCATTCCGGACGTTT
>OX376372.1:133672326-133701627 GCA_947369275.1 Nemotelus nigrinus
ATTGTCGGAAATATTTCTGGAAATGTTTCTGGAAATATTTCCGGAAATATTTCTGGTCAAGTGTGGGAGCGGCCTAAGAACAACGTTTCGGCCACCATCCTGATCGTCGGGCCGCTCCCAGACATGACCAGAAATATTTCCAGAAACATTTCCGAAACATTTCCAGAAATATTTCCGACAATATTTCTCTCGCCGTCCTACACTTGAACGGAAAGTTCATTCATGGTTACCGGCAATCGTAGCTCAAATCAGAGCTGCCGCTTTTGAAGCTGCATATCCCGTCAAAATTAAATAGCAAGACGGCTCAATGTGACCATCTATGCAGCTCCATTCAATTTTTGCCATATGTATCACAGCCATACCTAGCTGCAATACCATTCTCGGCCCTTCAAAAGCTCCCTTTTCACCCAAATAATGCAAGTCTCATTAAACTTGCACTCACAACGGCAGCTCAGTGCTGACATTACGTCACACCCTTGCGACTTTCCGAGACTTTCCCATCGTCGAGCGGAAAGTCGCGGAAATATTTCCGACACCTCGGGAAAGTCCACTGCGCAATAAAGCGATCAGCTGTTGAACTTTCCGACTGATCGAATAGTAATTCAGCAGTCAGTCAGAACGGTCGCGTTTCTGTTCCGCTCCCCATTAATTTAATTTAGCTGAGACTTCTGTTTTCGTAACTGTTGTGTCTTTTTATTCGCGAGTTCACATTCGCGTACTGACCTAATTTACCGGCCAACGAGTGAAGTGCCCAAACATTTACCAATATTGGTGTAGTGACCCAATTTTCTTTGCAAACGCAAACACTTACGAAAAATAAGCTAAAATTTACTGTGGTGTTAAATTAAATTACAACAAACGAAGCTTTTTATGTTTTACGTTTGCACGTTGTAACTTATCTGCTGTGGTGTTAATTTAAAATCTGCGTAGTTACGCAAGCACTGTTAAGCTTTTTGTGATAATCTACTATTAATATAACAATCATGAATCATAAGTGCTGCTTGGGAAATTGCACCGCTTACGATAACAAATTTAAATCTGTTGTCTGCAAAGGTTTCTGCCAGCGCAAATTGCATGGAGCATGTATGGATGCGCCAAGAGATTGGTATTCAAACTACCTCTCAGATCACTTTATATGCTCTGACTGCCAGAATACTGAAGGATTACTTAGACGTATGTACGATGACATCAGCAGTCGGATCGAAAACCTCAATGCAGACAAAGATAACTTGATAGCTAAACAGCTAGTGCAATCTTCAGCTAGCACTGGTAGTTTTACAGATATGGCAAGATGTTTTGACGGGCTTGTGAACGCAGTCTCTAACTACCACAACAACCAGAGTATCGAGAATGCAATATCGGCACTCGACAAAAAATTAACGACGATTATTGATAATCAGATGACTGGTTGTGTAGATTCACCATCGTCCCGTGATTGCAATGCTGATTTAAATAACGCAGTTTTAAATAATGCAGTTTTAAATAATGCAGTGTTAAACAATGATTTAGTGGTTGAAATCCTTGCGAAAATCTGCGAAAAACTAGATAGCCTCGACTGTGGGTTCAACTCACTTTCCGAAAAAATCAATACACTGGCCATCCAGTCTTCTGAGAACGAAACCCTTAGTTCTGGGCCAATAATACAAACAGCTCAATCAGAAATTTACGCATCCTTGGAGCAGCCACCGACTTTATTGAACACCACCTCCGCACCGACAGCCTCCGATTCTCCGAAGCGTCCGATTTCTAGATTCGGCACCACGTGGTCTCGTGAAGAGTGGGACAACAGAATCAATAGGATTAAAAGGTCTCAACAATCATCTAATACTTCCAGTGCAATTTTCAAGCTAGTTGATAGTGCTGTTGCTTTAGACAAATCTTCAACCAAAAGCTTTTTTGTGAAAGGAGCCCCTATTTTCGCTGACGCAACCTGGCTTTCAAAAATGTTGAAGAAGGAGTTGGGCATTGATAATTGCAAATGCGCTGCATTAACCGCCCGTATACCTGGTAAAAAGCGAAAATCCTACACATGCTTCAAATTATCAGTACCTGGTCAATATGGATGGATGTTTTGTAACCACGAGCGAAATGGAGTTGACAGCTATACCTGGAATGGAATGAAATTCAGCCATTGGATTGACAGATGCAACAAACGTGATCCCAAACAACCAACTCAACAATATAATCGCCAAAAAAATAGTACGTATTTAGGCTATTCTCCCATTCGTAGCTCCCGTAATCACTCTCCTTTACTTCCCCAAGCTTCACTATCTTTTAAATCGCCTCCGAATTCAAATTACCACACTAAAAACAGTGACGCTAAGGCGTTACCTTCTACTGTTTCAACGGATAATCAATCCTCTATCAGTGTGCAGCCGGCTAATTCTTTACAAACAGTGGATTCCGCACCCAATGGAGCGTTAATGCAAGCAAGTGCTCCTGAAGGCAGGCCGTCATCCAAATATGCTAATTTTGTCCGTGGAGAGGATCTGATACCATCGCAATCTGGCTCAATCATTATACCAGAAACTCCTGTCAGTCTCCAATCTTCACCAAAATTTCTCGACCCACTTGTTCCTCCTGTCGTAAAGCTTACCATAAACTCTAATGAAGAATTAGAGGGCAGGTACCTCTTGTCTCGTTTCAGAGATCATAAAATTTATGACAATGTCCGTCTTTTTCTCGCATACATGCATGATGCACATGATGCCACTTGCTTCGAAGGGAAAACGAAGACTAACCTTAAAGTTATGATTCAACAGGAGGGTCTTCCCACCGACCTTGACTCTTTACGCCTTATTTTTAACCGCTACCACGAAGAACTCGGAATGTCTCCGGATCAGGTTAAACGTGATCTTTTGACTTATCGCTCTTATGTTAATTCTAAACATATTTCGCTCTTACAAAAATCTCACGATGACCAGAAAAAATATTTCTCCTAACATGAAAGCTACTTTTAGTTACCCTAGGTTTCTTTACCACAATTGCGGTGGTATGAGAAGCAAATTAAATAAACTTTTTATTGACGCGAAATCTTGCCATTTTAATATATTAACGATCGCCGAAACGTGGTTGAACGACTCACACGCTAACGAAGAAATTCTTGACAGTAATTGGACCATCTATAGAGCTGATCGCGACTACCTTTTTACAGGCGTTTCAAGAGGTGGTGGTGTTCTTATTGCAATTCACAATACCCTCCCCAGCGAACTCGTTGTGACCAGTTCTCATAAATCTTTCGAACATAAATTCGTCAGAGTTTTATTCGATAGTCATTACCTCTACATTGGTATCTTTTATGTCCCTCCTAACTCCGATGAAACTACTTACAATGACGTATGCGACGTGATATCTGCCGTAACAGCTTCCTTGCACGAAGAAGACAAAATAATTGTTTTTGGTGATTTTAATCGTCCGAAAATCAGTTTTATTCCTGACGAAAATGATAACCGCCTTCTTCCAATTAACCTTAGCGATTCAATTGACTTTAACCTCATAAGTACGTTTTATGGCAATGATTTACAACAAATTATCCCTATCCCTAACCAAAATGGCAATTGGTTAGACCTTATCTTCTCAGATTTTTATGACGAAGTGGTGGTTAGTCCAACTATTGACGCCGAGAATCTTTTCTCTAACACCCTGCATCACTCCGCTTTTACAATTGAGCTATCCACTACAGATATTTCTGTCACCCAGTCATACAATAATGAAATTGTATTTGATTTTCTAAATGCTGACTACTTAAGCATTAAAAACTATTTGGACACAATTGACTGGACACGTGCTCTATCGGCATCAGATTTAGACGAAATGTTGTCTTCTTTTTACAAAATAATCTTTAACGCCATCCACAAATTTGTACCCAAGCTGAAGAAGAAGAAAAAACTCTCCGAACCTTGGCTTGACAATGATTTAAGACGGCTCAGAAACCATAGAAACAAATTATATAAAGCAATCAAAAATGGAGGCTCTCTCCAGGAGGATCAAATAAGATTATATGATGAGCTATCCAAAGAATTTTCCATCAAATCTCGCGAGGCGTATGAGCTCTATGTTAATTCAATGGGGGAAAAAATACTCACTGACCCGAAAAAGTTCTTTGATTTCGTCAATTTAAAACGTAAAACCACTGGCTATCCTTGTTCTATGTTTCGTGGTAACACGGTTTCGTCTTGTCCACAAGTCATTTGTAGCTTATTCGCCGACCATTTTCAAAACACTTACTGCTCTCCGAAGATCCCTACTTTCACTACTAGACACGCTGCCAGATCTCTTATCGAAGGGTTTGTCCTTACAAGGCAGGCTATTACTAATGCTATTCTGCAACTAAAGATTGGCAAAGGACCTGGCCCGGACCTAGTATCTCCTTTCTTCGTGCTCCAATGTGCAGACCAATTAATCACCCCTTTGCACATGGTTTTCAATAAATCCCTGTCTCTTGGTGTCTTTCCGTCTTTCTGGAAATCCTCATACCTCACACCTATTTTCAAAAGTGGTGATAAACGTTCAGTCGATAACTATCGAGGAATTGCTATCTTATCTGTTATCCCCAAACTCTTCGAGAAGCTAGTTTGTGATAATCTTACTCGCATTATCGACCCCCTTCTTAATGAGGAACAACATGGATTTCGTAGGGGTAGATCGACTTCCACCAACCTCATGATACTAGTTTCTACTGTGCTCTGTGAAATGGAAAAAGGGAACCAAATTGACGCGGTCTATACGGACTTTAGTAAGGCTTTCGACCGAGTTGACCATCAAACTTTGGTTCTAAAACTTCGCAACTTTGGTATTTCCGGTTCTCATCTTAACTGGCTCCAGTCTTACTTCTGCGATCGAACCCAATTCGTAAAATTTCAAGGCCACTTGTCCAAAAAAGTTTTGGCATCTTCTGGAGTACCACAAGGCAGTCATTTAGGCCCCCTGCTTTTTAACATCTTCATTTCTGATGTGTCTGAGATACTGCTTGGTATACCGCATCTCTTCTATGCAGACGACTTAAAAATCTATCACATCATAAACTCGCAGTCTGATGCAACCTTTCTACAATCAAAGCTTCAATCCCTCGAACAGTGGTGCGATGTGAATAATCTCAATCTTAACATCAATAAGTGCCATGTGATAAGTTTTTCTCGTAAGCATGCAACCACGATGTATTCCTACTACCTTAACGACTTCAAATTGAATAGGGTCGATCGTATTATAGACTTTGGCGTAGTATTGGATAACAAGATGCGCTTCAATTTGCAATATGACAAAATCCTTGCCAGAGCTAATAAACAGCTTGGATTCATAAAGAGACGCGCTAAAGAGTTTAAAAATATATGGGTTACCAAATCATTATATACCACCCTAGTGCGTCCTTTATTAGAATATGCTTGCATTATATGGAACCCTGCTTTCGAGCTACATAGCGATAGAGTTGAGTCTGTTCAGAAACAATTTGTACTTTTCGCTTTGAGAAATCTCTATGACCCACGAGATTTTCAAAATCTCCCATCTTACAAATTCAGACTGAGTCTTCTAAATTTAATGTCTCTTTCTTCTAGAAGAACTCTGCTCAGCGCTTGCCTTACATTTGATATTATTAGTGGTGCGGTAATCATTGAAGATCTCTCTAGTAAAATTACTTTCAATAACCGACCAAGACGCACCAGATATGCAAATCTGCTCAATGAATTCAGTCATCACACTACCTATGCATATAATGAGCCCATAAATAGGTGCTGTAGGATATTCAATTCTATAAGCAGCCACTACTCTTCGGGGATTACTAAATCAAATTTCAAAAAAAACTTGTCCAAAGCCCTTTCCACATCCGAACCCGCTTAACTTCCATCGTTACTAGCCTAAATTTAATTAAAATAATGTAGAATAACTGGTACAAAATTTGTGATGTATTGTATCTTTTTTACGGACAATTTGTATTGTATATTTATGATTAATTGTATTTAAGATTTGTATTATGTTTTCTTGTTGTTATGTTGCCTTGTTTGGTAGATAAATAAATAAATAAATAAATTTTCACTCTCCCGCTAGAGCGGTTTATTTCCAATTTCCATATCTTCAATTCCCCACACCATTGTGACATCACTCAAAACCGACGATGCAGACATCAGCCACCAGGTTCGCTGAGTTTTCGTGCAGTATCCAGCTGTCACCACAAGGTCCAGAAAAATTTAACCAACAGTGCCGTGGTGCTTTGTTTCCATTTAACGTGCGATGAATAATAACCGCAGAAGCGCGGTACCGTCGAGTTTTCTAGAGCGCGGCCTGTGATGTTTTAGTTGGACTTCGTTGCTGTGCAGTTTTTCTACCTCCGATTTTAGGATCTTAATGGGAAAAGTGAGTTTTTCTGCCAGCTGGAATTGCTGTTAATGAAGTGCCGGAGATACGTAAGTTTAGGCGAATAGGGTCTCAACAATCGTGGGGACAACCCAGAGCCTGAGAGGTCTCAAAAATGCCGTGCACAACTCGCTGGCTTCTGACTGTGAGCACCATCCGTCATCACGCTTTGATGTCTTTAGCGTGGTAATTTCCAAGCACCTTCCCTTTCTCGTCTACTAACTCGTAGATGACCCGTCCCACTTTACGCTTAACTGTTGCCTTAATGAACTTTGGGGCCAGTTTAGCTGCAAATCGGTCAACCGCACAGCTTAGTGAATGATTGCGTACCCAGACGTCTTGACCGATGGCAAAATCTTTTACACGGCTTCTTAAATTGTATCTTTGCGCACCCTTGTTGTATGCCGCAGTCATTTTGGTTTTTACCTGACAATGAATCTGACGTTACCGGTCACCATTGGGTACTGTCACAACCTCTCCATCCTCAAAAGCCTGTAAAGACTTCAAAAGCGCATATTCAGAACCATGGTGGATATGTTGATACCCAAACATCAGGAAATGGGGCGAACAACCTGTGGACTCATGTACTACATTACGAAATGCGGCACATGACTCCGGCAGATTAGCGTCCCAATTCCGATGGTCGTCCCCTATGTAGGCTCGAATAGCGGCTAGAATAGACTGGTTGGCTCTTTCGGAGGCATTAGCTTGGGGTGAATAGAAAGGGTTGTAGCAATGGTTCACCCCATATTGAGCCAGGAATTCCGAGAAGAGTTTAGACACAAATTGGACCCCATTGTCAGTATGGACGGTTTCAGGCACGCCAAAGGTCAAGAATACGTATTCTTTTAAAAATTTCACCATCGACTCAGCTGTGGCCTTGGGTAGGGCCTTGAGCCAAATGAATTTGGTATAGTGATCGAACACCACCAGCAACTGGATGTTACCTAGCTTTGAACGAGGATATGGGCCCATAAAGTCAATAAACAAGCGTTGCATTGGCCGACCAGTAATCCTGGCAGCGCCCATAGGTGGTCTCATTGTAGCATTCGTGGCCTTAACTTGCTTGCAAATAGAACAATTGTTGAAATATCTGGTGACATATTGACACAGCTTCGGCCAGTAATAATAGCGTCGCAAGACTTCTAGTGTTTTACGAATCCCACAATGCGACCTCAAAGGGCTGTCATGACTACGTGCCAGCAACACTTGTCTTCCTCCTTCAGGCACCCACACCTTTGCACTGGGAATATCCAAGTTAAGACCTCCGTGTGATCCTAGATGAATATAAACAACTCCGTTCTTCGTGTATAGGTTTTCGAACTGATCCGGATGTTGCTCAATCTGATGGACGAGATTCATGTAATCAGGATCCTGAAAGGCTTGTGATGGAATGTTCCCTAGCAATTGGTGATGCTCAGGAAGACAAACAACAGCACAATGAGGCCCCCCTTCAGAGTCGCGTGCTCGTGATAACGCGTCTGGTACGACATTTTGAGTGCCTGCTCGATGTTCGATGTTGAAATTGAACCCTTGTAATTTTAGGCTCCACCGTGCTAACCTCCCCGACAGATCTCTCTGGCCCATTAACCATTTCAGACTGGCATGGTCTGTGATAATGGTGAAAGGCAGCCCCTCGACATATGCCCGAAACCTTTTGACACTCTGCACCGCAGCCAAGCATTCTAGTTCGGTAACGCTATAGTTGCGCTGCGCAGCATTCAACTTCGATGACATAAAGGCGATGGGATGCTCTCCACCATCATCATCTTTCTGAAATAAAACACTGCCGATGCCGGTGGCACTTACATCGCACTGAATATAAAAGTGCCGACAGAAATCTGGGTTGATCAACACAGGTGCAGACACTAAAAGTTCCTTCGTCCGATCGAAAGCCTTATTAGCAGCCTCAGTCCATACGAACCTTCTTTTACTCTTCAGCAGATTCGTCATAGGTGATGTAATAGACGCAAAATTTGGGATGAAACGCCTATACCACCCAGCCATCCCCATGAATCTCCTCACGTCCTTTACCGTTTTGGGTCGTAGATATGCTATGATGCCGGAAACCTTTTCAGGATCCGTCTTTAGGACACCATCACTTATCACATAACCTATGTATCGAATTTCCTTTTGGACGAATTTGCTCTTCTCAACATTGATGGTCAAATTCGCCTGCTGTAATAAATTGGCCCCAATAGACAGCAATTTGAGATGGTCATCAAATGTTAGACTTGTTATCAGCAAATCGTCCAACTAAACGAATACCTGGTCATGCAACTCGTGAGGGATGACCTTATGCACCAATCGACACATAGTCTGTGGAGCATTGCACAATCCAAAAGGCATGACAGTGAAGTGATACAAAGGACGTCCAGGTACTGTAAACGCTGTCTTTTCCCGTGATTTTACATCCAAAGGAATCTGCCAAAAGGCATCTTTCAAGTCCAAACTGGTTATAAAGCGTGTGGACTGCAGACGTGCTTAAAGGCCCTCGATCAACGGCAAAGGGTACGCATCCTTGACAGTTACCTCGTTCAATCGTCTGGCGTCCATGCATAACCGTACTTTACCCGGTTTCTGAACAATGGTGACAGGTGAGCTCCAGGAACTCCTACTTTCCTGAATAACCCCTAGAGACAACACGCGGTCTAGCTCGTCATACATCAACTTCTGATCGACAGGTGACACGGCATAATGTCGCTGTTTAATAGGCTGGGGATCCCCAGTGTCGATGGTATGAGACAATAAGTTGGTTCTGCCTAAACCTAACTTGTTAAAAGAAGGAAATTGATGTGTGACTTCATCCAGCCTCCGTTGATCTTCAGGAGTTAATTGATGAAAGCCAGAGTTCATGTCCGGGACTTCAATAGCGGAGCACTGAGGTGCAATCCTAAATGCATCCCAGAAGTCTATACCAAGATAGACTGGGTTGGTTAGACTGGGGCATAACAGAAAGCGTATTAGTTTACTTTTGTTTTTAAACCGCACCAGGGTACTAACATATCCAAGTACTGGAGCTCTTTGACCGGAAGCTGTGTGAACTACTGTTTGCATGCTGTGAACGTACAAACTGAGCTCAGGAACCAGGTCTAAAGCACCTGCACCCAAAATGCTCACACTGGCTCCACTATCGAGTAACCCAACGAGCCTACGACATTTAATAAAAATTTCGGCAAAGAAGCGGTTATCACCAGACACGGTCACAATGGAACTGACACACGCTTTCTTCAAGAAACGTCTCAGGGTAAAATACCTCCATGAATGATTGAAACGCTCAGAGGAACGCCTACGATCTCCGGAGATAGTAGAAGAGGTTGAACCATCATTTGCAAGCGTTGAAGGAGAGGTCTTAGCTGGGATAAAGTTCTGGCAGGAAATCATTGTCGCCGGCGTAGCTCGGGATTCACATTTGTAGCTACGTCTGACATCTCGTTTCTGGAGGAACGAGTGTTTGGAGGAATACGCAACCTCCCTGCTGAAAGCATATTCCTGCCTGAGTTTCCCGACTGACAATTTGGGCATTTGGGCTTCAGAGTCCCTTCTCGACCACAACCAAAACAGAAGATTCGCTGGATAGGTTTCGAGCAATCCATGAAACCATGCCCTAAGTCGAGGCAATTCCAACATACTCTGTAGTTTCTACTACCTTCCGCTCCGCGATCCCTATTACTCATATCATTCGAGACTGTTTTCAAGGCGTGTAGTTCTTGTCTGGAAGTGAGGGAACCCCTATATTCTTCAGGATGTTGAAATAGTGGCGTCCTTAGATCGGAAGACATATCATCTTCGTACAGCTGACAAGATCGTTTCTCGTAAACACTACGTGGCTGACTGCCAGGGGCGTGCACTTCATATAGGCACAAAAGCACTGCCTACCCTGCTGTTTTGCTTTTCTGTTTCGATATATTTATTTTACTTATACTACAATCCTAATACTAAAATCTACAATCCAATTCTAAAATTTTGGTTCAAAATTGAAAAATTAATTGAAAATAATTACGTGTATCTGGCAACTACCTATATTTCATGCTCTAATTTCCTCATTTTCGATTTCGCAAGCATAGTCCAGCAAAATAAGAACAAAAAATACCCAAATATGAGCATTAGAAGGCATGCAGCCTCACTGCCTTTATCTTACGCACACCTTCGCATGAATTTCGTATCGATACACTACGCCCAACTGCTCTCAGCTACAACAGTATGTGTAAGATGTAGTACTATTTTATATGAGCCAAAGGCATGCCTGCCTTCATGAATTTCAGGAGAAATGATACCATCGCTGCATGACATCAACGCTCGCTGTGCAAGGGGAAGTAATTTGCAGCTATGCAGCACAAGTGCACGACGGTGCTGACAAGTGAACAGCCACACTGCACAGGCAAAGTTTTCATTATGCGAGGGAGTTGCCAGCAGAAATACTTGTATAATATAAATCTATTTTTGATATAAAATGTAAGTGTTAGCTTTGTATATTAGTCAAGTGTTAGTATTAGTTTTGTACATAGTCTCAGATAGGAAATTTTAAAAATTATGGTTTCCTTGATTATAAATAAAAAAGTCGCCCATTTTTTCTCGAGATTTAGAATTTCGATAGGAAAATTATACTTTAAGTACCGAAATTTGGGCAATGTTTGCCAATTTTTTAATATGACAACCATACCTTTAAAGTTTTGAGTAACATTGCTGTCTCATTAGTTCTTGAGTAGAGCGTATTTGCACTGCGTGACAACGGTTATAATATAGTTAAAGTTATTATACATTGAGAAAATTAAATCAACAAATAAATGAAGTGTACTAAAACTCAGAGTTTTCAGCTTCAGTGTGTCCTTTGTGTAAAAGCGTATGCGCATCAAAGTTGATGGAGTTTAGGCTCTTAATCCTTTCATTCGGAAACAAATATCGAATTGTCTCAGCAGGACAAATGACGCCAGAGTTAGATTTAACTAAAAAAAGGGAATGCTATTCATCAGTTTAATCACAAGTATGATGATAAATTTACTTGACTGAATGCCTGCAAACACACTAACCGTGTATTATATTCGCCAGCACAAAAAATATGTGGAATGACACTGAATATGTAGATTTCTCAAAGACCGATAGACACTGAAATGTAAATATCGGGCAAGAAAATAAAATACAAGAAAAATCGATGTAGCTGCGGTACAGGCTAAGTAATACCATTAGTGCATAATAAATAAACGTTGGGCCGGAAAAATATAAAAAAAATAACACCAAAAGAAGCAGCAGGCAAAAATAGTGAAATTTTCTTTGTCAATTGAACTTTAAGTTAGACTAAGAATAACTAAGAATAACATAAATACAAATATTTAAAATTTAAAAAAACATTTTCAATAAAAAATATTTTGAATTAAATTCTAATTTTTCGTTTGACTGTTATGTTTACTTCTAAGAGTATGTGACTGCCTACCCGGTGCAAATTGTTTATGCACGCCACTGCTGACTGCTGAACGGAAGCCAACGGGAATTCTCCGATGAAACATTGTACGGACTTGCTTTCATCGCCTGAATTTCCCCTTGATAGGAAACATCTGCAGATGACGGTCTAAGATCACGTACCGAGTGTCGAACCGGGGAAAGAAATGTGTCTGCTTGACCAGTAATACCCTGATCTCTCCCGAACTCAAGTTCATGCACCTGGCGCGCTCGGCGATTCGGTTCTCGATCACCGTTCATTCCCAACAGTTTACACTCTGATTCTTTCAGACAGCAGCGTCTAACTAATTCTCGGGTTGTTTGGAATTCTGCACCAGCCAAGTGAATTCTAAGTGCTGGGGACATATTCCTAAGAACTACACACTGAAAATCCAGATCCATTAAGGGGGTATTTAATTGTAGAGAAATACTCTCAAGGGCATCAAAGAAATCCTGGAATCGTTCTCCTGGTTTTTGCAATCTACCGTCTTACATTCTCCGCACGTCCACATTGGATCTAAAAGAGCTGAACCGTTCCAGAAATTCTACCCGTAACCTACTCCATAAAAGCGGATAATTCAATCTGCGGCCTATCCTCGCAGAAGCAGGTGAAAGTCTATAGCCACGGTGGCTAGAGGAACGTGGTAATCTTCTGCCAAGGATAACACACGAAACATAAACTGTCTCGCGGTCAAACCTGAAGTCGAGCCATCGAAAATCAGGTTCCATTTAGTTATAGGGACTTTTATTGACGATCGCTCACTCATATCTGGTTGCGCCTGAAAAGTGACTCTCGGTGGGTCATTACTGATCGAAGTACTCGGACGAGACGCTTGCTCCTGGTGCATGAAAGAACTTTCTTCGTGAGGAATTTGTCTTCTTGATGACTCAGTGGCTGAACTGTGTGTTACCGTCTGACCAGTAGGAGACGAATTAGTTCTCATTGCCTCTGTAATTCTCGTGCCTTGAGCAGCCGAAGGGGATAGGCTAAAGCGTTCCAATTGGTGCTGGAAAGGCGTGTAACTAGGGTCCCAACTATTTGTTCTCCGACGCATGTTCAAATAAAGTATATAGTTTAAATCCAAAAAATCAATCCACGATTAAGTATATTTTTTTCCAGATAAATATGAGCAGCAGCCGAAAGAATTCACAATCAAAAGAAAAACCTTCAAATTCTTCTCAATATCATTTAATGATAACGCAGTTATATGCAGCCAAAATAATAACATACACTAGTAATGTATCAGCAAAACCAAATTTCTTCGAATTTGATGAGTATTTTTTCCAATTCATAAAAAAATAATGATTCTTACGGATCTTCTTCGTGGCAGGAATTAAAGACAGGAAGGGAAAAGGTATAAAATTTGACACTAAATGATGAAATGGGAATGGGGAAATCAGGAGGATACAGCTCTCTTATAGTTGCTTTGAAATGACCCAATGATCATCTGTCCGGGGTCCTGCTCAAAATAATTCAATCGACTGAATAACATCATATATATGGACAAGGATCAAGAACAGCTCATGGGTCATTTCAGTGGATACTTTCCCCCAGATGCGGCAAACTCAAGCCAATCTAATTACAAGATTAATTCTGTTAACCAGAAGATATTGCGCATCTTATCTTATTTAACTGGAGGTAATCCCACAACCACAAGAGACTGGCCAACAATTAAAGAGACAAGCTCTGTTCGACACATAAAACGAAGACAATAGCACGAAATGGGCGCCAATGCTGCATTGACGACCACTTGGCAAGATGTTGATAGCAAATAAAAAGGGTCAGGTATATGACTGCAACCATAGCCAAAGAAAAGAAAAAAAATGGCTGAGGAAACAAGATGCTCCTATTAAACATTTGCCACCCCAGCCGAAAGCACATCTGCCAAAAGAAAAATATCTAAAAAAGAAAGCCAAAATAAAGCCAAATAGTTTGGGCGCCATTTGTTGCATCCGACAAGGCTCTGCCGAGCCGTCGTCAATGCAGCATGTTTAAATTAAGGAATCATAGGAACTTACCCTGCGTGCCTTGGCCCTCCGCCGACTAGCTAAGTCTGGTCGTGGGCTTTTGGGCTATGATTCCTTCGTGCTACGGCACGCCAAAGGAACAAACACAATTACACATCACTGAAGCGGGAGGGATAGGGAAGACTCCATGCAAGAATCATTATTTATTTTGCGCATGTTATTCCATTTTATTAGTTCACCAATAAATTAACAAAAATAAAGATAAAATCAAAGATAAAGAACATCAAAGAAAGCAAAATCAATTCATAATTTAAATCAAATCAAAAATAGCCCAAAAATTTATAAAATCGGTGTGGGTATTTGAATAATTGCTACCCAAACCCGGCCGGGATTGGTTTACACCAATCTTAACATAAATAATAATACCAAAATTCATATAGATACTAATTCAACCTAATAAAAGAAATATATATATATGGGCAAGAAATCAATTACATGCAAAAAAACCCAAAATCAAAATAAGGAAAAAAACGATAGGTATGCAAAGATATATAGATCGCATATCACCCACACCAAAAAAAATATTTGCTTTCTTTCATTTAAATGTAAGCGAAATCGCATATATGAAATATAATCGTATACAATCTCATTAAAGATATAACTGTGTTATGGTGAAGAATAATGTTACGTTAAAATTATTTTTGTTTTTTTTTTTGTTTTTAGTTCATAATTTTAAGAGTCAAAATTTTGAAACAAAGTTCCACCAATAAAAACCATGAATTTAGGCCATTCGTACATTTCTTATCTCGCACGTCCAGACATCCATTCCTGTGTGACGATTCCGATAAAGCGTTAATAATTGGTCCAATCCGCCTTCTTGCCTGACTCCTTTTTCCTTTCACCTTTACACTGCTTCTGAGCTTGGTCCTGAACGGTCATTGACAATTGTAGTATTTAGATAGTATTATGTATCTCAGAGAAACCCCCCATTCACAGGAGCAAAACCATCCTGCATCGAATCACATTCTTCGCAAAGATTCCCTTGATTCACTAATTTTTTCCATGACTTGTTGTTTGGCGACTTCTTTATTTATAATAGCGCTTACAAACTCCCAATTCTGATCATAACCCCACAAATGGTTGCACTGGCTCAGAATATTTAACTTTTATTCTTGTGTGAGAGAAAGAAGTCTCTTCTATTTCTTTTTCCTCAAAATTTCACACTTCTCGTGCTTCTGCCTTTTTCACAAAAACCAAACGTAAGTCCTCTTGTCTTTTCTTCTTTGCTTCCACATCTTTTCACTTTTTTTTTTTTCAACAAAACCAACCAACTGATGCACTAGCTCAGAATTTTCGAACTTTTTTCGTCTACAGTTACTACCCCAAAATCACCTTTTTCTTTGTCCCGAAAAATTTTCACTCTCCCGCTAGAGCGGTTTATTTCCAATTTCCATATCTTCAATTCCCCACACCATTGTGGCATCACTCAAAACCGACGATGCAGACATCAGCCACCAGGTTCGCTGAGTTTTCGTGCAGTATCCAGCTGTCACCACAAGGTCCAGAAAAATTTAACCAACAGTGCCGTGGTGCTTTGTTTACATTTAACGTGCGATTAATAATAACCGCAGAAGCGCGGTACCGTCGAGTCTCCTAGAGCCCGGCCTGTGATGTTTTAGTTGGACTCCGTTGCTGTGCAGTTTTTCTACCTCCGATTTTAGGATCCTAATGGGAAAAGTGAGTTTTTCTGCCAGCAAGAATTGCTGTTAATGAAGTGTCGGAGATACGTAAGTTTAGGCGAATAACTGCAAACTGCGCTGTGCCTTAACTTCTTTTTACGCTATTTTGGATCACCAGTGAAAATTTTTAGGTTAATGTTGTGAAATTTGTTTTATTTCCCGTTTTTTCTTAAAGTAAACAGCCAAAACTTTTAATTGAATGCAAAACCACTACAATTTATGATTAAAATAGTATTAAAAATAAGTTTTACTCAGAGTTGGTGTCTTAACTTTTTTCACCCACTGCATATATTTTTAAAAAGGAAAATAATGTTTTTTTTTTAATCGGCAGTTAACCTCGCCCAAACGCGATTTCTTTTCTCCACGTTCCGGTATTTAGAATGATATACATTATAAATGAATTCATTCTGCTTCACAAACTCTATCAGCATCTTTTCTTCTTCTGCTGTGATCTTTGCCATTACTCTTATTTCTGTTAAAATGTACTATCAAAATATGCAACAAACCAATTCCGAAGCCAAAACTAAAACTGAAAACAATGAGCATGTTCTTTCCTCACTTTTAGTATCTGAAAGCTCACTTTGACAGAGTTTCAGTTTTAGCTAGAGCTTTCAGTTTAAGCATTACGTACAGCAGCTGTATGATAATACTTTGGTTCATTCTAAAACTGAATTAGATTCAGTTTTAGTTTTTAGTTTCAGCTTCCAGCCGCAGTGTACCTTTAACGACATATTACTAACAGGCCCAACAATCCAAACTAATTTGATGTCGATACTAATGAATTGGAGATTGTAAGATTCGCATTCCTCACGGATATCGAAAAAATGTATCGTCAAATCAGGATACATCCCTCTGATGCAAATTACCAACGAATACTGTGAAGACAGGAATCGACGAAGTCAATTGAATAATACTGTTTAGATACAGTGACTTTCGGACTGACGTGCGCACCATTTCTAGCCATTTGCACACTTCATCCATTAGCGAAGGATGAAGGACGTCGGTTCTCACATGCAAGACATTCAGTGTATGACGAGATATATGTGGATGACCTACTCTCCGGAGGAAGTACTATTGGCGAAGCCCTTGTGAAGCGAAATGAAATTGACACAATGATGCAATTAGGAGGATTCAAACTGCGAAAGTGGTAAGCCAATGATACTTGATTACAAGAAGGACTTCCTGCGGAAGATATTGAACTGAAAGAAGCAGCAGACTTACAATTGGAACAAGGATATAAATCACTAGAATTGATCTGGTACCCTTTATCAGATTATTTTACGTATCGAGTTCGATACCATGAACTAGCATCCCCAATCACACAACGAAATATTTTATTCGAAATCACTTGACTGTATGACCCTATCGGGTGGCTTGCTCCGATCATAATAATTGAAAAAATGATTTTACAATCATTATAGTTACATGGTCAAACGTGGAATGAACCAGTTCCACCGGAGATCGTTCAGTAATGGTCCAAGCTACAAAATAATTTGAAAACTATAGAACTACTGAAACTTGATAGATGGGTCAGTAATAAACCTGATTCCAAGATCGAAATTCATGGGTTTTTGCGACGCATTAAAGCAAGCTTATTCAGCCGCCATATACTAAGTTGTTCGCAATGAAGATCAAACACAAGCCAACCTTCTCATAGCCAAATCAAAAGTAGCCCCCGTTAGACCAGTCACGATCCCTCGTTTAGAGGTTTGTGGTGTGGTTTTACTAGCAAAATTGCTGAAGGAAGTGATGACAGCTCTCAATTTAGCAGCCAATGACATTTGGCTCTGGTCGGATTCTGAAATCGTTCTGTCCTGGCTTAAGGGACATCCAACTCAATGGACTACGTTTCTCGCTAAACGAACCGCTGAAATTTATGACCTAATAGGCAACGTATCGTGACTACACGTCCCATCATGTCAGAATCTAGCAGACTTAGCCTCACGCGGGGTTTCCCCGGTGAAATTAGTAAACAGCAAGCTATGGTGGAATGGGCCTTCATGGTTGGGAAGAGACACTGAATTTGGGCCGTCCCAGAAACCTATCGAAAATATTAAACTAGAACAGCGCAGTCAAATTATAGTCAACGTACAAACTAAACATGAAGATTGGATGACCGTCGTATTGCAAATATGTTCTACTTATACAAGATTAATCCGTGTTACCGCGTATTGTTTCCGGTTCACAGTCATAATATCTCGGAAAGGTACCAATAAGGGTCCCTCAACGGTTCAAGAACTACAACGTACTGAGACTTGTTGGATTAAACATATACAAGGTACTGAATTCTACAGCGAAACAAAGTCCTTAGATCCAGGACAATGAATTGAAAAGGGCAGCAGATTGCTCAATTTGAATCCATTCATTGACGGAAAAGAATTTTCAAGAGCTGGAAGAAGATTGTCAAACGCAGAGTTATCATTCGAAGAGAAAGATCCCATAATTATTCCATCCGATGGACGATTTACTGAATTAGTGATACATAAATTCCATCAAAAAACATTACATGGCCAAATACAGCTAATCTTAGCAACCATAAGGAGAAAATATTGTATTATTAGAGGAAGAAATGCGATCAAAAATGTATTTATTAATGCGTTAGATGTTTTCGAACCACGGCAAATTGTGCAGCACAATTAATGGGCAGCCTACGCAAACCTCGAGTTTCAGTATAGCGCTCATTCTTACACACTGGCGTAGATTACTGTGGACCTTTTAACATGAAAGATAAGCAAGGATGCGATGGAAAAATCTACAAAGGTTATGTCGCGGTTTTCATATGTCTATGCACAAAAGCAATCCCTCTAGAAGCTGTGTAGGACATGACAACGCAAGCCTATATGGCTGCCCTCCGTCGTTTCACTGAAAGACGAGAGCTCTGCAGTCATATCTACAGTGACTGCGGAACTAAGTTTGTCGGAGCTACCACTGAATTTCAAAAAATAAAATCGATTCTGATGAACGTTGCTGAGAAGAGCGCTATGCACGATATAACTTGGCACTTCAACCCCCCTGCATCACCACACTTTGGAGGTCTTTGGGAAGTGGGGGTAAAATCATTGAAGCAACATCTACGTAGAGTCTAATCAGATGCTGTTCTTACTTGCGAAAGATCTACGACAGAACTCATAAGCGTGTGTGAGCTGTTGACCGTTATGTCCCCTAAGCGACAATCCCAATGATACAACAGCATTAACACCTGCACATTTTTTAATCGGAGACACATTGTTGGCCCCTCCCGAAATGAATCTTATGGATGTTAAGGTAAATCATCTCGATCGCTGGCAATTGACTGAGCAATTGACTCAAACTTTTTGGAGATGATGGCAAACAGAGTACCTATCTAGATTGCAATCAATACCGAAATGGTAACGACAGCAACCAAATCCAAACATCGTAAATTTTTGCCTCGTTAAGGACGAGAGATACCCTTCGTACAAGTGGTCACTAGCAAAAACTACCGCTGTATTTCCAGGCAAAGATAAAACTGTGTGATTTGTGTCCATTAAGAGTAATGATAGAGAATACACACGACCCGTCACTAAAATAGCACTATTACCAATACATATTCCGTCAAACGTACTAAACCAAACATATTAGTTGAATAACCGACTTAAAATTATTGACCGAAACGTACCACAAGCACATTCTGCAACAATAGAAGCTTTAAATATCACAACAAATAGAATCCCATTAATACATTATTCAACTACTGGAAATTTGACTTAAGACTAACCACAGAAAAACTAAGCATCATCAACCTAACATGCCAAATCACCTTCCGAAACAGCGAGTGTGACGCGGTGGAAAACGTCACCCGTTCCAGGGTCAAGCAACAGTCGGCACGGTAGAAATAGCATCGATAGTCCTTTTGACTAATCCAGAGACCATCCCGTGACGCAGTATTTGGACAGCAAAAAACTGAAAAATTCTAGCGCACCTGAACCGCTAGAAACACTAATGTTCGAAGAACAGTAGAAGAATCGTGCAGGTTTTGAGTGCATATTCCACCACATGAGCTGCTTATTACGGCCAAACTGTTTCAAACGCCACGTTTTACTTTGGTCTCAAGAATGCATTATAACTGATATGGTGTAAGGTTTCAGATATTACCACAGGCATGAATTTCAACGTTTATAAGAGCAAAACACGGGCTAATTATATTCGTTATCAGTTGCTTATTTCACAAAATTTTGAAAGCAGCATCTCATATAACATCAATGAAGAAAATGCTCAGTGCCTGCAGCACTGTAACTGAAGTTGATGTTTGGGTCTGCGATCCGAAAAATTTGCAGAATTTTGGGAATTGAAATATTGGTTATTTATCTTCATTGTAAATGTTTCCAGTATGAATACTAACTGTAAGCATTTATTGATACAAAAGTAGCACAACCGACTCGTGCTGGCAACCTTCTGCCTGTATCAAAACCAAGAATATATCACATCTACTTCACGTTGTTTTATTACATTCGAAGTTATAAGAGTATAAAGAAATTTTGGGTTACCTGCAGAGAGTTTTTTCAAATAATCGAAAACTTTATATTTGCGGTTTATTGACACAACAATATCATTACCATTTGAAAATTCTACGATAAAATCGATTAATAAAGATATTACAATTAAACACAAAACCATCAGTAGCTGGCAACCCTATCATGGGTTTTCAAACCAAACTTGGCCTGAATAATGTTTATAATAAGTTCCAATAATTGTATGAAATTCGTATTGATTTCATGACTGCACTGGAAGTTATAGGGCAAAAGGTTGTATTTTCCTGAGCGAATTTTCAAAACCAAAGATACAAAAATTACCATAGCTGGCAGCACCAATCAAACTTTTTAACCAAATTTCCACCAAACAAAGATTAGAGTAAGGTTCAGCTACTGTGTGAATTTCATGAAAATCTGGTAACTTATTCACATTTCATGGGGCAAAAAGCAGTTTGTTTTCTTTGTAATTTTTCAAAATGGCACCACTGGCACAGAGTTACCCAGAATTCAAAATCGCTTCAATCAGATCTGGTCCTACTTTAGTCCAATGAATTCTGTAAATTTCAGTTGTATCTGATTATTGGTTCGTGAGTTCCCGAGAACAGAAGTTTTTGATGCTAAAAATATAGCTTAACTGGGAAAGGGTTACCGTTCTTGTCCGACATGAAATTTCCGATGTTTTACTTTGAACGTGTAGATAAAGCATAAAATTTGTATACAGGTTGGTTTTATTGTAAGAAACACACATTTTTTTTAGGATATTCGATGGTTTGAATGTTTTCACTTCCAAATATTTATTTTTTCTAATTTAAGACACCAAAATTATCATAGCTGGGAGCTCCAACCGAATTTTTCAACCAAATTTCTACCAAGGTCCAGCTACTGTGTGAATTTCGTTAAAATCGAACAATTCAATCAGAATTTATAGGGCTAAAAGCAGTTATCTTTTTCAGTGATTTTTCAAGGTGGCACCACTGGCACAGAATCGCCCGCATTTCAAAATCACTTCTATCAGACTTGGCCCTATTTAAGACTAATGCACTCTGCAAATTTCAATCAATTCTGCTTATCAGATCGTGAGTTTCCGTGAACAGAATTTTTTGATGCTAAAAATATAGGTAAATTGGGCAAGGGTTACCAGGCGTACCCGTTGTACCATATCAAATTTTATTTTTTATCTATGTTAACAAAGCACAAGATTTACATATGAGTGGCTTTTTTTGAAGAAGCGGCATTTTTCAAGAGAAACGATGATTTGAAGGTTTTCACTTTGAGTGCCTGCCCGAGCTACTGGGTTGCCAGCACGCTCATTAAAAGCTACACAAATCTACAACTAAAAAATACCAATATGTATTAAAAATTTCAAAATGATTGGATAGCTCTGTCAAAGGTTATCGCAATTTGAAAATTTTCAAATTTTCCCATTCTCTTTTTAGGCACTCAGCGCACACATGGGGTAAAAAAATTCCAAAACATTATCTGATTCACATGTAAAACACGTGCGAAATTTATTTCGTCAACTTTATTTATGGAAAAATTATTTGTGTACGGAATAATAGGTATATTAAAAATTTCACTAAAATGGCCGCCGGCGGTAAAGGGTTAACAATAATTGACATTTACTGAGACGTGGACCTATTCTGCATATACACCAATGTATCCTTACAGTTTCAGCTCAATCGAGTGGCACGTTTCTGAGATTATCTCACTGAAATTTTTTGATGATATATATATATATATATATATATATATATATATATATATATATATATATATATATATATATATATATATATATTATAACACCACTTTGCACGGCCAATTTTCGGAACGCTACTGACACCCATATTCACCACCCTGCAGACGCCCATATTCACCACACTGCATACGCTCCGATGCGCATATGCCAACTCCTATATATACGAGGCATCGAATACGATAGCAACACACTCTATTATCAGCGTTCTCAGGCAGCACTCAAGGGTCCCTGGAACATCCTGAATATAGTTTCTTTTGTATTTTACATTTATATGTAATAAACTGTTTTCGTATTAAATCGTTTATTATAGTGGCGCCCAACTTGAAGCCTAACCATCGCCCCGAGAAGAAGTACCCGCAAGAAGAAGGCAATGGCGGCTATTCAGATGACCGATGAGCAGCTGCAGCAGCTTATCAGTGCTCTCCGACCATCTACGCCAGCACCGTCAAACGGATCGCTGGGAAGTTCCGCAAATTGCACCACCCGCTACGATGGTACTCGTTCAAGAACGAAATTGGACGAATTCGTAGGCGAAATTAGTATCTACAAGCAAGTAGAACACATCGAAGACCATATCAGGGACATCGGCGAAGTCTTTGAAGCACTTCCATATTTTCAGCTACGGATTAACCGAACAAAATGCAGTTTTTGTTGTCCTAGTATCAAATTCTTAGGCCACATCTTGACCGACCAAGGAATATCCGTTGACTCAGGAAACGTCAGCGCTTTAAGAGATAGACCAGAGCCCACCAACCTCAAGCACCTCATCACCTTCTTGCAGACCTGTTCATGGTTCCGCCGGTTCATCGTTGGGTTTGCTGATAAAGCAAGACCACTAACCAACCTGACTAAGAAGGATGCACGATGGAAATGGACAGAGGAGCAACAAGCAGCGTACGACCAACTAAAGATGTGTCTTACCACAGCGCCGATTTTGCGGCAGGCCGACGGAACAAAACCCTTCGTATTGCGAACAGATGCAAGCGGTTTTGCCCTTGGAGCAGCATTGTTGCAAGGGGAGGGTGCTGAAGAACGACCAGTTGAATACGCTAGCCGTCTCTTGACTAGCGCTGAAAGGAACTACAGCACCATGGAAAGAGAAGCACTACGTAAGTTCAATGCCAGAATCGATAACGCAGATCAACCTATCCAGCCTCTACGTCGACGAGGTCGACTAAAAAGTTACACCCGTAACTGCTTCATCATCGAGGCGATCATCTGAAGCAGAAGGGGAGTCTATAACACCATTTTGCACGGCCAATTTTCGGAACGCTACTGACACCCATATTCACCACCCTGCAGACGCCCATATTCACCACACTGCATACGCTCCGATGCGCATATGCCAACTCCTATATATACGAGGCATCGAATACGATAGCAACACACTCTATTATCAGCGTTCTCAGGCAGCACTCAAGGGTCCCTGGAACATCCTGAATATAGTTTCTTTTGTATTTTACATTTATATGTAGTAAACTGTTTTCGTATTAAATCGTTTATTATATATATATATATATATATATATATATATATATATATATATATATATATATATATATATATATATATATATATATATATATATATATATATATATATATATATGGAAACATGAATTTTTGGCCGAATCGATTTTAATACTAATGTTCTTCGAACATTAGTAAAAAAGAGTGAATTTGGTAATATATTTTATCGTACTAATAATTTACTTCCAGATGACAAGATACAAAATTCTGAAACTTCGTCCCAGCCGGGGGAGAATGTAGACAATTGCAAACAACTTGACAGTGACAGCCTATCGGTTGTCACTTATCTAGGAAAAATTAAGAAATTAGGCGCAAGGGGTCGCTCACGGCACTACCAAGCAACGGAGATCTTTCCGGGTATCGATGAAATCGTCATAATTCAATGAGCCGTGACAGTTCAGAGACTTATCAGTGGCGCAGCGGTACCTTGATTTTACATTTTTGAATTTGAATACTGTAGAGTTAGAAGTAGTTTGATTTGAAGTGTGGTTTTTGAAAAGTTAGCTTAATCATAAAGTTGTTAGCTGGCAAGATAGAAAGTTGTGAACACGCATTGGAAAAGGTTGAAAAGTTAAATTTTAAAAGTTGCAAATTGTTAGTTAGTTGGTGAAAATAAAAGTTATCAAATTATACAACGAGTGTTTTCGAAGTTCAAAAGAGATAAAAGATATAAGACTGAATATATTTTAACATTCCCGTCAGCTTACCTATTTCAAAATTCCAAGAAGGGTTTTTTCCGTTTTGTAGGATGCCGTTTGGATGATAAATTTTTCCGACTACGTGGCAACGCTTGATTGACCGTGTTTAAAGTCCTTTTTTTGAGCCCTACGTTTTCACGTATCTGGATGATATCACCATCGAGACCCAATTCTTCCACAAACATTTAGAAATACTCCAGGAGGTGTTTAAACGGCTGAGGGAGGCAGGCCTAAAATTTTCAAAGAATAAGTACCATATCTGTCGTACCCAACTAAAATATTTTGGATATCTATTTGATGAAAACGGTTAAAGCGCCGATTCCAAGAAAGTTGAGATTGTGATCAATATACCCAAGCCCCTATATGTTAAACAGATTCGACAGTTTTTGGATATGATATCATGGTACCAGCGGTTAATACTGGATCATTTATCATTGGTGTCACCACTGAAGGATCAACTACGGAAAAACTAGCGTTTTCAGTGGCCTTCAGAATTTGAACTGGCTTTCAACAAATGCAAATTGAAACTGGCTTCTGATCCGATTCTGTCGTGTCCAGATTTCAATTTATCATTCATTGAGCAGACGAATGCGTCAGACGTCAGGTAAGGAGCAGTGCTAAGTCAAGTTTTCCCGGAAGCGGGGGTAAAACGAAATATTCGACTACCAAAAAGGAATGCCTGGCCGTTCTGTGGGCGATAGAAAAATTGCGGTCGTAAATTGAAGGCATCCAATTCTTTAGTGTGGAAAAATAACCCGAAGGATCTGGCTGGAAGGCTCACGAGATGGGCTGTTTGGCTCCAGCAGTTTGAATATGACATTGGTCTACGAAAAGTAAAGAACATTTAGTGCCAAACGCTTTGTCGAGGTCGGTACCTGAAGTAGCGGTAGTTTAGAACGACAACTTGTTAAAGGATACATGGGTATAAGAAATGACGGGTTAGGTAAAGCGTAAGAAAAAGGTTCTGCTAGAATGTTACGATGAAATAACAGCGGGGCATATCGGTACAAGTCGCACATACAATCAGGTGGCGCAAAGGTATTTTTGACGTAAAACGCGTGCCGATATTCATCGGTATGTGGCCAGATGTAAAGTTTGTCAGTCTACTAAAGTAGAGAAGCAACCATGATATGAAACCATGACTACCAGGGTGAGGCAAGCAAAAGAGCCATGAGAGATTATCTGTATCTATTTGATTGGTCTTTCGATCGACGTAGAGCAACACCTATATTTTAACGGTATTGGATTACGGTAGCAAATTTCTTCTGATATTCCCGCTACGGTAAGCCATGGCCACACAAGTTTCCAGACTACTTTAAGATAGAATATTTTTACTGTTTGGAGTTCCTGCGGTAATAAAGTGTGATAACGGGGTGCAGTTCAGGTTAAATGAATTACAGATGCTCATGTTGTACCCGTTTGCAATGTTATCATCGGAAATTGGATCGTGATTTATCACAGATTGGATATGCGCTGCGCACTAACACACACGAGGCTATGGAAACAACAGCCTATTTTGTGAATTTTGGGTGAGATATGATCGTTTCGCGAAAGGGACCACAACCTCCAAGCGAGGAAGAGTTAGTCAGTGACCCGGTGCAGAGGGCGAAGCGACGGATAAAGATTCGGGAAGTAGTACTTCAGCATCTAAAGGAGGCCACAGGAAAGAGTATGCAGTAATATAACCTCCGGAACAGGATTCCTCCATATTATCCAGATGACCGTAATTTTCCCAAACCAACGCAGCCCAATTTTATTCTACGAAACCAGCTCCAGAATATCTGGAACCTTTACGAATTGTACTGCGTGAAATTTCATCTATTTTTAAGCTGGTGGACCAGGAAGTGCGTGAGGCAGGACGCTGGCATGCCAAGCATCTTAAACCGTACGTACGTAGACTGAGATAACCTAATATAAATATGAAAAGTATAAATAAGCACGTTAAGGGTTGCGTGACATCCATTCAAACAGACAAAAACAAAAAAAAAAGTCTAGCGCATTAGAACCGCTAGAAAACTAATTTTCGAAGAAATTGTCTTTGAGTGACAAAAAAATGTGGAGAGACGTACTTCACTTTTTTGTAGAATCATATCAACCATTCCTTGTCCAAAGCAACAAAACTCAACTATAACACAAATGATAAAAATGTTCAGTGCTGGCAGCACTTTCCCAACGAAGCAGCAATAAATCTACCATAACAAGCTCATACTTAAATCAACTTATCCTTTGAATTTCGTTCTCATCGGAGGATTTCATCAAAAGCTTCAGCGGTTAAACGTTGTTTGAGGCTGCCATCCGAAAAAATTTCAAAACCCAGAAAATTTAGAAATTGGTTTCTTATTTTTATTGCAAATTCTTCGCATATGAGTAAGCAATTTGAAGTATTTGTTGGTGCAATATTTACCAAAATGGCCAATGCTGGTTTCCCTGTGTTAGCAGCAAAGCAAAATATATAACAAATCTGCTTCATGTTAAGTTAAAACCAACCAGTAAATTTCGTTTCGATTGAATCACTGTGCTAGAAGTTATACGGGTGATAAGAAATTTACGATTACCACCCTCAAAACTTTTCAAATTTTTAAAACGTTAATATTTGTTGTTAATTTTCATTGCAGGATCATTCCCATTTGCAAATCTAATGCCATAATCGCTCAGTGAAGAACTTCGACTAAATTACAAAAATGATCATAGCTGACAATCCTTTCATGATTTATGTACGAAATTCCTACGACATTTGGTTCACATGAAGGTCCACTTACTGTGTGAACTTCGTTTTGATTTCAACATTGGACCGCAAGTTATAGGGAAAGAAGCTTTATTTTGCTGAGGAAATTTGCAAGATTTATGAGACCAAAATCACCATAGCTGGCAATTCTATTCTAATTTTTCAGCCAAATTTTCACCAAATATTACCAAAAGTAAGGTCCAAAGACTGTGTGAATTTTGTTGAAATCTGATGGCTGAATCGGAAGTTATAGTCTCAGTGATTTTTCAAGATGGTACCACTGCCACAGAGTTGCCTGCATTGCATTCATTATGATCGAATAATCCGGTCGTCAGTTTTCGTGAACAGAACTTTCGAGTGCTAAAAATAGAGGTAATTTGGTGATGGGTTGTCATTCTTGTGCAAACCGGAAATTTTAAAATTTCAATTTGACATGATGGACAAAGGTCAAAATTTATCAATGATTTGAATTTTTTGTCAAAAATCAAAAAATTTTCAGGAAGATCAATGATTTGATAGATTTTTTTTCAGCTGCCTGCCGTAGCTACAGGGTAACCAGCACTACCTTAAATTCCATGTGTGTTAAATCCTATTCAACGTCAATATGCTCTGCAAATTTTAATATGATCCAATGTTTTTGTCCGAAGCAATGACAAATCAAAATTTGAAAAAAAATCTTTGTCTACTTTTAGGCACGCTGCACCCACACGCGGCTCAAAATTTCCATTTTTTTAACATCAAAAAGCTGTAAACATAATAAGTTTTCATTCCCAAACATTTATTTTGAGGGGTTATATACAGTTAGAAGGCCGGAAAAAGACGTTTTTTTATTAATTTTTTGTGAAAAGGTATTTTACTTTACAAAAACAAAAAGTATACATGCTTTTAGTGCCAACATCTAAGTTTATAATGGCACTAATAATTTGTTAAAATATTGATCTGGTGCGCTCCTCCAGACGATCTCCTGAAGGTCTTCCAAAAAAAGGTGTTCGGCGGTGACCACGATTTCTCCGGTATAATTCATCTCAAGTCAAAAAACCAAACAGATTATTTTAGTAGATAGATAAAACTAGGTATTGAACGCAGGAATAATCGAAATTTAATTTTTTTGACAAAATGGCAGCTTCGCAAAAAAAAAAACCGAATTTTTGACCAAAATTGCCATTTAAAATTGTTTAAAAAAACAGAAATGATTATCCGAAATCTTATTCCTTCGTTTAATACCTGAGAAATATATCTGAAAAAGTTGTGTTAAAATTTCAAACCGGTTGGTCGAGCCGTTTTTTAGAAATAGTGGTCACCGACTTGGAAACATAGTTTTGAGAAAAACGCGTTTAAAGTTTCGGAAGAAATTCACACATATATCATACTTTTTTTAGTTACATGGAGTCATCTGTTTTAGGGCCAAAAGATGTACCTTTTGTAGCCTCACCAGCTTCTAATACCTCGATTTGATGCTGTCTACGAGCCATTCTTCCCTCTTGCTTACTCCCATGCGCTTCGGTCTGTACTCCGCCTACTTTCTAACAGTCCGAAATGTGATTGCGAATTTGCGTATATCTCGGAAAAAACTTATCGGATCGATTTGAAATTTTCAGGGAACATTATCAGTTAAATAAACATTCTGAAAATGCAATAAATAAAAAATCGATTTTAACTGTATATAACCCCTTAACAAAAATTTATACTGCTTGGAATTAAAGGAGTACCTTAAAATTCACTTAATCGCTCGCCGCCTCCAAAATGTTTAGGATATCAGAATTTATGCAAATTATGGACCTACCTACTATATACATCTACGTCTTCCAAAATTTTTAAGCTCAATCGGATCGGCCACTCCAGAGATTATCTCTCCTAATCATTTTGCTGATATATATATATATATATATATATATATATATATATATATATATATATATATATATATATATATGTATATATATATATATATATATATATATATATATATATATATATATATATATATATATATATATATATATATATATATATATATATATATATATCGTCGCTGTTAAATCAAACCGGCATATCTGCAAAAATTGAGTTTTTGAGTTTTCGGTATCAAAAAATTTCATTTTTTCCCGTCTATTTTTATGTCGCACCGGCATATCGTATAGTTGAATAAAAATCCGTCTACTAGTGCTGTTCCGGTATGCATTTACGAGGAAACAGCCCACACACGAAAAAACTTTAAAGCGCTTTGATATGCCGGTTTGATTTTACAGCGACGATACGTATATAGGGCAAGCAATAAGAATTAAACTCGACGCAGATTCAAGAACACAGATTCTGAAGAATCGACAAAAAGCATTCCGCCAGGGCAAAGCATCTCTGACTCAAAACAATATATATATATATATATATATATATATATATATATATATATATATATATATATATATATATATATATATATATATATATATATATATATATATATATATATATATATATATATATATATATATATATAAAGAAATATGAATTTTCGGCGAAACGAGTTCAATACTAATTTTATTCGAAAATTAGTAAAAATTTATATAAAATTATTGAATGAAGATGTAGATGAGTTGATATAGATGTAG
>OX376372.1:133701827-133784345 GCA_947369275.1 Nemotelus nigrinus
TTAAAACATGCATGGTGTACATGATGACAATGTATGAGCATTAGTCATGGCTACTTGTAGCAATAACCAAAATAGCTTACTGCAAAAAAACAAAATAAGCAGCCCATGTGAATTAAGTCATGATTTTATGCATGGGATCCAAATGAATATTGATAGGTAGGGATAGAATAAGCAAAATTTTAGCTTAAAAGGAGTGTACAGAAGACATCAAGTTTATTTAAGGAGTGTTATTGTGTTTTACGATTAAGCACTGTCTAGTAACAAACAATTAGTTTTTTTTTATTCTGGAAGAACCCTAGCCTTTCATTGCCAATTAGAAGTCAACCTTTTAAATCTGGTAGCTTGCCTTACATCGGCTTTCATTCAACAAATCGGTTGCACGAGTCAATACTCAGCGCCAAATATGCGGCAATCTACGGGCTGCCATAGGTAAAATATACACATTGGTAGTCCACGAACAACGTGACGAATAACATCCGTTATATGTAGCAAGCGCATCTCTATAGAGGACTATCGGAAACGGATAACGGTACTTAGAAGGCCTCAATAACCTTAGCATGGCAGTCCTGGCAATTTCGAACCAACAAGGACTACACTAGCGGAACCAGACAATGACTCCAAAACCTAGGACGGAGAAATAAAAAACGTCAAGGATTTTAATCGAATTTTTGAGCGATGAATCATAAGAACGAGAGAATTCGTGGATAAAAATACGCATCAAAAGGAATATTTTCCGTCACCGATAACACGATCGACATTACCCCACTACAAGCCGACACCACCACCTGGACCACAACCAAGAAGAATAGACGACTTCATCAAGACTAAGAAGACCGACGAACTGGTTATCCAGAAGCCACAACGGATTTAGCGCGGTGAAAAGAAGTTCAATGCGCAACGAGAGAAGACCATACTACACCGGATGATTTGTATATACAGTATGCAGGCAAATCACTTGAATCATTTTGGCGGAAATTGAATTCATATAATAAACGTAAAGATTAGTAAATTATGGAAATTTGAATATATTGTTTATTTTGCGGAAACAGACTTATTATTATTATGGGAAATAATTGTTGCATTGAGGCTTACATTTTTGTTGAATAGAGACAAAAAATTATCACTTTTGTCGTTTTCATAATTATACTTGCATTGCTGTATGTGTACAATGCTAAGCAGAGAAAATATGCAAAAAAGATTATGGACAGGAATATTATGTAAGGAAGAAATCAGAATAATGTATAAAGAAAAACGTATATATATTGGAATAATGTAAAAAAAAACAAAAAGTATTTGTAATGCTAAGTATAGACTACTGTGAATAAATAACTGTAACGAAAGTAAAAGAATTGTTGGTAGAATTACAGATTATTCTAACAAATCTGAAAAAGACAAAAAACTATATGATTAAAATGCTTAAAGACAAGCTAAAACATGCGATCAATTCCATAGAAGTAGGAATGTCGTTATTAAATTAAATTGAAGAAGGTGAAGAATTAAAGTTAAAATCAAGTTTTATATCAATCATTGAAATATTGATTTACAGCACTTGTTGAACGTTTCATTACCGTTAATGTAATATTAACAATCGGAAAAAATATAGTGTATACTGAGATGTCAGATTTTAAGATAGACACTGCAATTAAGATAATTCCAGTTATTATAATAATGAGTTAGAAACATTTGTAGCCTTAATTAAACTATTAAAGAAGAGGTTGAATACTGACGGTAGAGAAGAACTTTGAAATGTGAAGCTAAGCCCAATTGTGAGGATTTCTATAAACATCGCAAATGTTTATAGCAAAGGCAATTTAGAACAACAATTACGCTTGAAATAAAAATAAATCTAGCGCATCAGAGCCGCTAGAAAAATGATTTTCGAAGAAATTTTCTTTGAGTAACCAACAAATTTGGAAAGACGTTATACACTTTTTTGTAGTATCATATCACCCATTCCTTATCCAAAGCAACGAAACCCAACTATAACATAGATGATGAAAATGTTCAGCGCTGGCAACACTTTTTCAACCAAGCAGCAACAAGTTAACCAAACCAAGCTCATACTTAAATTAACTTATCCTTTGAATTTTGTCCTCATCGAAAGATTTCATTGAAAGTTTCAGCGGTTAAACGCTGTTTAAGGCTGCATTCGAAACATTTTCAAAACTGGGCAAATTACGAAATTGATTCCTTATTTTTATTGCAAATGCTTTACATTTGAGTATGCTATTTGAAGCATCTTTTCGTGCAGTATTTACGAAAATATCCGATGCTGGTTACCCTGTGATAGCAGCAAAGCAAAATACTCGTCTATACAAAATCTGCTTCAAGTTAAGTTTAACCCACCCTGTAAATTTCATTTCGATTGAATTACTGCGCTGAAAATTAAACGGGAATTTGTTCAACATTCTTACTATAGCAGCTATTAGCTGCTATTTTAGCAGCTCTGGCTGTCTAATGTCACAAAATAGCTACTTTTTTATGCTTGCTTGTCTAAGATTCTGAAATAGCTGCTATGGTAGTGTTATGAACATTCTCAAACCACTTGAGTTTATAGCACTCGCAAGACGACACCAACGTAAACAATCGTTGACGTTCACATGATTGTTATATTTATGCACACTAGATGTGTAGCATATCATATTTCGATATTCTTCGGTCCAAGAAGATGACCATTAAAACTCAAGTGAATGTTTATGTTTGGTTTGTCTTTCGAAGTGATTTGTAATGCTGGATTTACATTCTCGCCGAGGAATGCCAAATGTAGACAAAGTCTGTGTGTAAATGGTCTCCTTGTCTATTCTCGGCTGTTTTTTTCATGGCAAGCACGCGTGTGTAAATGGTTTGCTCGTCGGCTGTTGTTTGTTTTATGAAGGGATAATGATCCTTTTATTGCTGTGCCTGAGTGTTTATGACCGTCTCGTCGTAGCTCGAAGCCGCTCAAAGCAAAGTCGGTTTTCTGCATCGAGTCAAAGGGATTCGAGAGGGTAGTATGTGCTCATTTAAATTTTCGAACTTTTCGCCGGGACTTCAAACATGTGTTTGCGTGTCCCAGATTGAAATCACTCAACACACACCAGGCAGTTGCAATAGCCACAACCTGTACCTCAGCCATCGTTCACTGAACTGAACAAAACAGCTCACAACTGTCGAAAGATGCATGGTGCAATATCCTTAGTAAACAATTCACCCTATGAAAGGTCCATGCTGCATGGTCCGTGTTGCTTGGTGCAATATCCTAAGTAAACAATTCACCCTATGTCTTGCTGAGTCTCGTCCAATGTCTTCCTGAGTCTTGTTGAGTCTTGTCCACAAGACGCTCGTCCCTATGTATAAATCCGGCATAACGTAAAATTCCTGATTCCGTTGCAAATGTGTACACAAACGATGCTCATAGTTCATATTGTTTGTATACACATGTAAAACCAAAATACTTTCATATAGATATAGGAATTCTTAGTTAAGATAAATTTATAAGTTCAGTTGTAGTCCAGACTTTGAATAGTCAGCTCCAGAGAAGAAGATTTAAATTATATTAAAAAACGTCCACAAAGTGTTTAGTATTTTGAAGGTGTTTAGCGGTTACCGAAGGAGCATTACAAAAATGGTGTCGGAAGTGGAATACTTCTCAACTGATCTCTGTAAGTTTGTGATTCTAACTCACCTTTTTTCCTTTCACATCCTTTTCATCATCATCCTCATATCCTTTTTGTGCAACATTTGTGCTATTGATATATTTATGTGATAATTAAATCATTAATTGGTCCACGAAATAAAAGGACATATAAATACAAAAATTTTCAAATAAAATATTTGAAAATGTTTATGGGCTTGTCTATAAAATCTTCTATTTAAATTTCGATTTTTGAAATTTTATGCAATTTTTACAAAACTTAAAATTCTTTACAAAACTGCTCATTTATTAGCATAAGTTTATTAATAAATTTTTATGTATCTGTGCATTTCTAAATGATTTAAGTTCAACGAAAAGTGAAAGTGAAAATTACGGGATAGTGATATCGTGTTGCGTGCTTTTAATCCATGGTGTGATTCTATTTACGTTGTCTCTTTCAAGAGTAATCAATTTTATTACTCGCTTTAAATAAACGCTTTGTTGTTCAAAGAAATTATTAATTTTCTATTTCACGTTCATAATTCGTTCTATGCACACGTTCCAATTACATTAGAAATATTGAACTATAATACAACAAAATTTTATTATTGCAAAATCTTTAATTATTGAAAAAGTGTACAAGAATGTTCGATCTGTTGAAAGCAGAATCATATGAAACGATCTCGATATTGTTTTAAGATTCAATATTTAAAACTTCGTTGATATTGTTTTCGAAACTACGTTAAATTGTGCATTAAAATTTTTATAACCTTGTCAATATTCTTTTCGAAAACCTTATCGAACTGTTTGATCTTCATCGCTTCGATAAATATAATTCTGGTGAATTGTTCTCTGATACTTCGTTCTAATTTCATTTGCTGAAATTTTATAAATAACACTTTATTTGCTTTCCCGTGGGGGGTCGGTAGCTTAGCTCGCTAACGCGTCAGTCGAAGCAGCGATCTACTGCCCGTGGGTTCGAATCCCGACGTGCCCATGGCTGTATTTGCTCCTCTTGTGTTGTCTTAACAGCCGGCGACTGGGCAAAATACCAGCGCTCCATTAATTAAGTGCCACAATAAAGCTTTAGTAGCGACTAGGCATAACACTAGCGCTTTAGAAAAATAAGAAATAAATGTGGCACTTAAAAGAATAATGGAATAATTGAAATCGGCTTCTCCCATATGTGTCTCCCTACCGCCATCGCTAAGCCTTCGCTTCAAAGGGCAATCCCCTGAGCTTTGGCATCATCATAAAAAAAAAACTTTGAGTTCGAAATTTTAACAGTTTTTACGTTTACCTTGAACTTTAACTTTGACATGTCTGTTGAAACTAACGAAATTGTTGATCAGTCAACATCCACGGAGCTACCAATAACATTCTTAATAAAACTTATGAAACCTTTCGACGGCAATCGGGACGCATTGACGTCATTCATTAGAGACTGCAACAAAGCCTTTGCTTTGGCTTCTACGCAGAATAAATTTATCTTGCTTGATTACATTCTAACCCAAATTTCGGGAAAGGTGAAAGATGTTTTCTGAGCCTTCAACTACTTGTAATTGTATTTTGAATCGTACAGCACAGTTATTCAAAAATCTTCGTCTTTCTCATCTAAACGATGAAGAGAAAAAATCTATTCTAGACATTTGTTCTAAATATAATTAAATTTTTCATTTAAAAGACTATGTGCTCACGGCTACTAGAGCCACAAAACATGAAATTTTTACCAACAGTACAAGTCCTATTGTGGCTAAAACCTACCGTTATCCCGAAAAACATAAAGAAGAAGTCAATCATCAAATAGCAAAAATGTTGAAAAAAGGTATCATAAAACTTTCTCTTCATCCATGGTCTGCTCCATTATGGGTAGTTCCAAAAAAGTTGGACGTATCTGGTGCACAAAAATGGCGCGTTGTAATCGATTACCGCAATTTAAATGAGTGATGTCTATCCGCTTCCAAATATCTCCGATATATTGTATCAATTAAGTCATTCTTCATATTTAACTTCGTTGAACCTGGCCTCTGGCTTCCATCAAACTGAAATGAAAGAGGCCGATGCACCTAAAACAGCATTTTTAACACCAACCGGACATTATGAATACCTGCGTATGCCGCTCGGGTTGAAGAATGCTCCTGCTAGGTTTCAAAGACTAATGAATGCTGTATTAACTGACCTACAAGGCTGTTACGTGGTAACAAATACTGCCCGAGAACGCGCCAATCTTCTAACAAAAAAATAAATAGGAGCAACCCTTCTCCAGTGAGAAAGGCGACTCCCATATAGTTCTCGTTTAGTCCGCGGAAGCCACCACTCAGTCTAGAAGGCAACAAAATGTAACCACCACCACCAAGTAGGGCTAATAGCCGCCGCAGTGACCAACCATTGTCATATACTGGTTGGCCACTGACAACGTAGATGTAAGATTAAACTTGGAAAGAAACAGAGGTAACAGCGTCAAGCCGCACGATGCCGAACAACATACACAACCGACCGAGGTGCACTTTTCTAACCGACAAGAGGGATCCCCCGAAAACGCCGATGAGCGATCTCAACGACGCCCGACCTCTAAATTGAGCTGCATCAACATAAACAATGTAAGCTCACCGGAATGGGGCCACCCAGTTCACGAATTACGATCGATCAGCGAAGTTGTCCCAGGTTCTGTGACTCGAGATGTCCACTCGGCGGCCCAGGAGGTGCGCCTTACAGCAACCTGAAAAGGCAGAAAGGGACCGCCAAGAACCGGGACTAAGTTTTAGAATTGAAAGAAGCCCCTACCTGACGCCACACTGTTGTATGTTTCCAAGTGGTCGCCGCTCTCCCGTCGGGTAGTACAGGGCCGTGCGCCCTTTACACTTCACAAGTGGGTGCCTCTGTTACCAAGGCCTGACCTAAAAACGCGGAAAATAACCGAATCAATTCACACACCACTTAAAATTTCGCGTTATTTATCCGCGGAATAAATAAACCGACGTCCATAACGTTCAAAACGTCAAAATGAAGAACAATCCACAACGTCCAACGAATTCCACACTACACGAGAATTCCGGTGTGTAACAAGTAGAATATGTGGTGGATAGGTTCGGAACTTGGGGCACACGCGCAAAGCGTTCTTTGAACCCAAGCAACGGACCCGGAGGAAAAACCAGTGGCCAGAAGGCTCATTTTAAAGCAACCTCGATTAGATCGTTCTTTTTGAAATCCGCCCGTGAAGTGTATGGCAGCAACCTGATAATTTTCTCATATCAAAGGTGTGTGGAAACGAGTGAAATTATTCATTTGGCGCTTTTTGCTTGGCTTTTTGAAATCAGCTCGGGAAGTGTACGGCAGCAGCCTGATAATTTTCTCATATCACACGTGCGACAGAGCGTTCAGAAAAATTCTCGTGAATTTGCTACCACAAACAACGGAGCGTGCAGAAGAACTTGCATTCTGCTTTATTTGCATCTGGACAACGGAGGATGCAAAAAAATGAGTGAACGAGTTATATTTTCGCATTTTCTAGACTAGAACATTGGATCTCGAACGTTATACACCATAAAGGAGCAGTGGACGGCGGAACGTGTAGATAGTTAAGTGCAATCAGTCTGACGACGGGACGAGCAGATAGAAGTCTCGTCGTATAACGAATTCGGCAAGGCGCAGACGGCAAACAAGGTGCGCGCATAAGCCAAGAGTCGACCAAGCCGCCGCGAGAGCAGCTCTACATCAAGCAACGTCTGAGTTTGGGAGTATCGGTTGTGGCGGAGCTGAATGTATTGAAGGTTAGTGAATTTCTTGTTTCTATGAGACATGGGCGAGATATACATATTATAGTTGTAATCTAATAGCGTTAAGGGGCTAGAAAAGCTAGTTTAAGCTAACGATATAACGTCCAAGACGACGTACTGTTCAAGATACATGTAAGGATTGAGTGGTGGCCACGAAATGAAATCGGGAATATAACTTAGCGCAGAAGTTTGTTTATATGAATAACAATTGCTGTAATGTGCTATAAGTGCGAAATGAAATCGGGAATATAACTTAGCGTAGAAGTTTGTTTATATGAAGAACAATTGCTGTAATGTGCTATAAGTGCGAAATGAAATCGGGAATATAAACTAACGTAGAAGTTTTTCTTTTTGATACGAATGAATAAAAAGTGATATCAAGAACAACACTGACTTCAAAGTTGGGTGAAAAAGAAGAGGCGGACGGTACGATTAATTCGGGCTACAGGATTGAAAGGCTTCCGTATACTCATGTGGAGCGTGAATTGAACGGAAAGGGTCACGTTAATTAATTGATGAGTCGGGGTAGTGGAGTTAACGTTGGCAGCTGATATCGGTTAGTGGCCGAAGGTAGCTTAGGTGAGGTCAGGTTTGATTTTGGTTTGGATCAAATCGGGTTTGAAGTCGGTCTATCCAGATGGGGTTTGTTTTGGGTATCGACTGGTAGGCATGCAATTGTAACTAAGGGGAACTTGATGAACGCGTGAATATTGATTTCAAAAGAGGCCTCCATCGACATTGGAATGCCGAACCTCACTCCACGGCTCGAGGTCCCCCACTGGGTGAATGAGTGTCGCTCACGCCCAATCTTTGGTTGAGCTCAACCGGGGCCCAAGTGGACCTATCCGATCGTCGGAACCCCCCGAAAAGGCCGGGTGGGTAACAAATTGGCGCCCAACGGGGGGCCTTAAAGAACAAGTCGCGAAGTTAAAAGCAAGTCGTACCCGCGCGTAGTGGTAGTGTGAAATTAAAATTTATTAGTGCAGAGCCAAAATCAATATTTTGGAGGACCCTTGGAGCCGCGGAGCCTTGACGAAGCATACGTTGAATATTAGATTCAGATACCATTGGAGAATACCAGGAGGAAAAGAAGACGCCCAAAGGGACGATAGTTAAGATTTTCGAGTAGCGGCAGCAAGAGATATTTTTACTTTGTAATTGAATTTCGAAAGTCTAAGAAAAAAAAACAAACAAAAACCGAGAGATAATTAGTGTGATTCATTTTAGTTTTTAAAGTCATAATAAGCCAAGTGTTATAGAATACAATAGGAGCGAGATGGCACCAAAGACTGGAATCCAGATTGATAGACTCAGCAAGGAGGAACTAATTTATGAGTTGGAGATTCGGGGACAGCCAACCGGCACCATAGAGGCGATGAGGAAGACGCTTCGTATAGCCATGAGAGCAGAGGCTTCTATGGACGCATCCCTAATTTCAATAAAAGACTACCCGTATACCATGGAGCTGGACATGGAGGCGGTACAGAAAAAACTCGGGAAGATTCAAGTCTTGATAGCCACCTTCCAGGGGACCCCGCAATCGTCAGAATTTCTGAAGATTAAGACCAAGGTTGATTTCGGGATGCAGCGGCTATGCAACGCGCAGCGTGACGGGGATGAGGCAAGCGAATTAGCCCAAAAACTTAGAAAACGATTGATAATTGCCATTTGAGAACTACTTGTGAAGGCGAAGGACGAAGCAGAGGATATAGAGGCTGATGCCGATCCAGATGGGGACTGCGGGGAAGTACCAAGGGAGAATCGGACAATCACACCGGAACAAGATGCTGGCGACCCACCTAACGCTTTCTTCTGAACTCCGCGGATGACCACAGTAGTCAACAAGGAGCAGGAGGTATCGAAATGGAGTTCACGATTCAACGGGGACTCTGGGTCGCTGATTGCGTTCCTCGAGCGAGTTGAAGAACTTTGGGAGGCGAATGGTGTCTCAACTGGGCAGCTGTTTCGGTCGGCTGTCGAGATTTTTGACGGAAAGACACTAGTCTGGTATCGTGGCAACCGCTCCCGAGTCCACTCGTGGCAAGAACTGGTGGCGGAGATGCGGGCTGAATTTTGACCGCCCAACTACGACGATCGTCTGCTCGCAGAAATTGGGGGGCGCACTCAGGGACCGGAGGAGTCCATGGGTGTTTACGTTTTGGCCATGGAAGGTTTATTCAGGAGGCGCGCCGTCCCGTGTACTGAGGAAGAAAAATTATAAATCCTGCGGAAGAACATAGCCCCCTTTTACCAAACGCATTTGGCTCTGACTCCTTTTCAGAGCATCGCAGAACTGATACGGGTAGGCCGTTCATTGGAGACAACCAGGGTGTCAGTGGAGGCCTACCTACCTCTTCCAACCCGGAAACAACAACGCCTCTTAGAGCCGGATCTGGCATACGTCGGGTGCTCTGAAGGAGGGGCAGTAGCATCAATTGCAAGGAACCCTATACAGTGTTGGAATTTCTAACGTAAATTAAAACGACACGATATACCTGGGGTTATCGTAGTACGCGATCACACCTACATATGTCATGACTGACCGAATGACCTATTTACATTCGGTCAGCTGTTAGGTATACTCAGCTGTTATGTGAATCCAGCTGTTGTATGGATTCAGTGGGCAGTGTGAATTCGATCACACCTTCATATGTCATGACTGACCGAATGACCTATTTACATTCGGTCAGCTGTTAGGTATACTCAGCTGTTATGTGAATCCAACTGTTGTATGGATTCAGTGGGCAGTGTGAATTTAGTACTTAGCGTAGGTCCCAACCCAGGGTCCACTTCACAATACTGCCCCAGTGAAATCCGAAAAAGCTAGTCAGAAGGCGGACCGTTGATACGGGATTTTGAAAAAATGGGGAATGGAAAATTTTTTTTGGGTTGGATGACAAAGGAGATTCGGGTTTGAGCAGCGCAAGCGAACAGTCGCAAGTTTGAATAAAGTGTGGGAAAATATTTTTGAAATAATAAGAGTTCAAGTTTAAATTGGGAATTGTTAAGTTAAGTTATTTTTATTCAACCAATGATTACAACTTATAATGAAAGCTTAATCTAAAACTAAATAGTACAGTGATACGAGCCTGGGCTCTTGCACAATAAGCGACGAATTAGTGGCGATCAAGGAGAACTTTTGTTTTTTAATAAAATATAATGGTAAGTGAGAGGGAAATGGGAAAAACCCTAACATCAAAAAAAAAAAAAAGCTTAATTTAACCTTAAACTAGCAACTGGGGATTAAAACAACAACTAGTATAGCAAAAAGGGTACGAAAGATTAATAATAACATTGTAATGATAAAAGGACTTTACTTAAGTAATACTTAGAATTTAGCTTAGAGTTAATTATAAATTAAAATAATGCTAAGAGGGCTTGACGGCAACCAGTTATTATGTATCACTAAGAAGTGGAACAACTGTGGATTAATGTCAGATCCTTAGACTTTGAACTAAAGGGTCCGATGATAGGCGATAGGTGTTGGCAAAGCGGTGCCTAATCGACAGGATCCTATCTGCTATTAGCGAAACTTGTGCTCTCAAGTGCAGATCGGTGGTCGAGTGATAATAGGGTAGGTTAAGGAGCATTTTAAGAATTTTGTTTTGCTTCACTTGAATTTTTTTAATGTGTGATAATGCACATCGGCCCCAAACTTCTGCTCCATATAGAAGTCTCGGTTGGAAAATCGCTCGAAAGAGAAGGATTTTGTTAGAGAGAGATAATTTGGATCTCCTATTTATCAGGGGATAAAGAGTCCTAATAATCATATCACATTTCTCCAAAGCATACTTTGTGTTGCTCTTGAAAGTGAGTTTTTTGTCCAAGAGGATCCCTAGATAGCGGATAGAGTCTGGATTCCAGTTTACGGAAAAGTTATTTAAAATAAGAGCCATATTAGGCAGAAGGCAGGGTTTACGATTTCTAGAGAAAAATAGGGCTTCAGTTTTATCGGCATTAATTTTTACTTTCCATTTGACAAAATAGCTATATAATTCTGTGTATCCATTTTCTAGGGTGGATTTAATAACATCTGGGTATACTGAAGAACAGAGTAATGCGGTGTCGTCAGCGAAAAGGCTGATTAAACAACCAGAAGGTTTGGGAATATCACTTATAAAAATATTAAAAAGGATCGGGCTGAGCACCGATCCTTGGGGGACTCCAGCTAAAATGCTATACTTAATGGAAGCAGTTTCATTTATTTTGACATAAAAGGACCGATCTTGTAGAAAGTTCATGACAAGTTTGGTGAGATATATTGGAAATCCAAATGAGTGCATTTTGTAAACAAGTCCACCGTGCCAAACACAATCAAAGGTTTTTTCTAGATCTAATGTCAGAAAACCAGTAGATTTTTTAGCGGCAAAGTTGCTGAGGACGACATTTTTGATTCGAAGGATTTGTTGGGTAGTACAGTGTTTATTCCTGAATCCGAATTGTTCGTCGGGAAATAGACTATTTTCATCAATATAAGACTGGAGAAATTCTTTTAATATTCGTTCAAAAATCTTACCTAATGAACTAAGCAAACTGATGGGCCTGTAGTTAGCTATGTTACACCTAGGCTTGTTTGGTTTAGGAATCATTATAACTGAAGCAATTTTCCACTTTTTTGGAAAATATGATTTATGCAGACAAGCATTTAATATTTTACTAAAGTAAGCAATTGTTTTCCTGTCTAGATGTTTAAGAAAGATGGTATTGATTGAATCCGGGCCTGGAGCTTTATTTATCTTCAGGGAACGTATAATATTTCTGATGGTGCGAGGAGGTATATGTGGAATATTTGAATTAGAAGAAGTTTTCAGGTGATTAATTGCTATGCGAACATCACTCTCAGTAGAAAGATCACTAGTAGTAGTAGCTGCAGTGCTGTGAATACTATAAAGGTGTTCACCAAACGCCTGACTTTTTCCCACATCCGTTACAAGCAAGCTATCACCTTGTTTAATTGGGTAAAAACTGTAATTTTTCTTCTTTAGAGCTCTCGCAATGTTCCAGAAACCTCTACTACCTTTTTCTAAAGAAGATAGTTTTTGATTCCACTGGATATTTCGAAGCTTGAAAATTTCCGACCTTACAGATTGGGATAGTTGGTTGAAAATTCTTTTGTAATAAGCGATTCTGGTGTTTTGCCATTTTCTGCGATAATAGTTTCTCTCAGTGATTAGTTGTTTGATTTCTCTAGAAAGAACTAGATTGGACGAGAATTTTTGAAATGCCACTTTAGGAATAGCCGCTTCTGCAGCCTTCCGAATAATTCTTTCAAGGTGAGAAATGTGCTTGTCTATATCCGCTTCGGTATGAAGGCTAGATAAGTCTTGTCTTAGGTCAGTTTGTTGGCCTGTTATCAAGGAAAATTTCTTCCAATTTGCATTTCGGAGCAAGTATACTTTTCTTTTTTCAGCAATCATGTATTGACCCCAAAGTTTAAACCCAACCGGGAGATGATCAGATGAGAGGGATGAGATATTTCGGCCACAATTTGTGAGAACTATGTCCAGTGTTGAAGGGTTCCCTCTAGAGCGATTAGGATAGTAAGTATGAGTTTGGCTGAAGAGAATTTCATAATGACTATACGTAAATTGGTGTTTGAGTAAGATACCCCAGCGATTGTTGCGCAGACATTTCCAATCAGTATGTCTGGAGTTAAGGTCACCCATAATGACAAAGTTTCCCTGTAGCCTGTTAAAAAGATTCAGGTCGTGTTTGAACTTACGCTCAATATTCTGGCTACAATTGCCTCCTGGAAAGTAGGCTCCTACCAGTAAAAAGTGTTTATCTCTGCAATGGATTTCCACGCAACAGGTTTCAATTATAGCAGTGTTTAAAGGAGCTATCGTTTTGTGCTGAAGATTACGTCGAATCGCAATCGCCACACCTCCGCCTCTGAGCATATCACGATCGTTCCGAAGGATTATATAATCCGAGTCATAAAATTTAAGTTGGTTGGTAAGCCACGTCTCAGTGATAATAGCGACGTCAATGTTATTGTCTTTAATGAAGGAGAAAAATTCAGATCGTTTTGGTAAAGAACAGATGCTCTGAGCGTTCCAAAAGATGATATTTAATTCATTATGGAAGCCGACCATCATATAAGTACTTAATTGCCATTTCGGTGATGACTCTAAACTGTTGTTGTCTGGTATTGCACTCGCTAAGTTTATTTAGCGTTTCATTTAGTAAGCACATGATTTCCGATACAGAAAATAAGTTGTTGACGGTAGTTTCAGTACTGTTTTCCTTTTGGGCATATCTAATAGCGGTGGCGTAACTAGTGGAGCGGCTCTGCTGATTGACATTGGCGGAAGGGTTCACTAGGCTTGTAGCTTCACGACGGTTGAGTGCCGGGAATTCACTTTGGTTGAAGGTAAAAGCTGGAGAACTGTTGTTGGTTTTGCTATGTTTTGATTGATGTTGTTTGAATCTTAACCGAGTTTGTAGTTCGATGTATTTTATGCGATTAGGACAATCTTTAAAGCTTGCGGGATGATCGCCGGAACAATTCGCGCATTTTCGTTTCGCGTAAATGTCATCTTTGATAGGACACTCCAAAGATTGGTGCTCTCCGGCACACAGTTTGCACACGGTTTTTAGGTAGCAGCCACTGATACCGTGGCCATAGGTTTGGCACTTAAAGCAGCGCACTGGACCTGAACGAGTCTTCACGTAGTGGTTGAAGAAAACGATAACTTGGAAAAGGTGTTTTACTTTAGATTTTAGCTCAGATAGCTTAATTTTCCCTCGTGGGAATGTTAAAATATAAGTTGCTTGGTCAGCGTAACGTGGGGCTTTAATACCAAGCTGTTTAATTTCTGTGCATTCAACACCTTTTGATTTTAATTCGTTGTTTAGTTCTTCGATAGGAACTGAGTGAAGCCCAGTTAATACCACTTTAAACGTCTTTCCACCCATCGGGTCGTGAGTGAAAAATTTGATTTTTTCCGCAATCAAAGCTGTTTTCAGTTTTTCATAATCGTTTTTAGTTAAAGAGCATATCTTGATTCCAATACTGGTTAACCGAATGTAAAATTCGGAAATATTTAAGAGCTTCAATGATGCTTCAATCTGTTGACGTGAGACGTCAATTATTGTAATCGGTGGGCAGCGAGTAGCTCGCTTTTGATCAATTGGGAATTGAAAGTAAAGAAAACAAAGTGGAAATTCAATATTACAAACAGTGGTAGAGGAAAAAGTGGGAATTCAAAAACTACAAACAGTGGTATTTGGAGGAAAATTAATCAATGTGTAATATGCGCTGCATATAACATATTTGAAGCTGAATTATTGGAATTGGCGAAAACTGCATTTTGATATAGATCTGTATATAAATTATTGGAATTGGCGGAAACTGCATTTTGATATAGATCTGTATATTAATTATTGGTGTTGGCGGAAACTGCGTTTGGATATGGAGCTATTGGCAGAGAAAAAAATATTTGTACGGAGTTTCAAGTAAGTCTCGATATAAGTTATTAAGCCGAAGCTGAAGAAATCAAGGCGTTCATATATTCAAAAAATCCTTTCGAATTCGAAAAAACTCTAGCGCACCTGAACCGCTAGAAACACTAATGTTCGAAGAACAGTAGAAGAATCGTGCAGGTTTTGAGTGCATATTCCATTACATGTGCTGCTTATTACGGCCAAACTGTTTCAAATGCCACGTTTTACTTTGGTCTCAAGAATGCATTATAACTGATATGGTGGAAGTTTTCAGATATTACCACTGGAATGAATTTCAACGTTTATGAGAGCAAAACACGGGTTAATTATATTCGTTATCAGTTGCATATTTCACCAAACTTTGAAAGCAGCATCTCATATAACATCAATGAAGAAAATGCTCAGTGCCTGCAGCACTGTAACTGAAGTTGGTGTTTGGGGCTGCGATCCGAAAAATTTGCAGAACTTTGGGAATTGAAACATCGGCTATTTATTTTCATTGTAAATGTTTCCGGTATGAATACTAACTGTAAGCATTTATTGATACAAAAGAAGCACAACCGACTCGTGCTGGCAACCTTCTGCCAGTATCAAAGCCAAGAATATATCACATCTGCTTCACGTTGTTATATTACATTCGAAGTTATAGGAGTATAAAGAAATTAAGGGTTACCTGCAGCGAGTTTTTTCAAATAATCGAAAACTTAATATTTGCTGTTTATTGTCACTACAATATCATTACCATTTGAAAATTCTACGATAAAACCGCTTAATAAAGATATTGCAATTAAACACAAAACCAACAATAGATGGCAACCCTATTGTGGCTTTTCAACCAAATTTGGCCTGAATAATGTTTATGATAGGTTTCAATAATTGTATGAAATTCGTATTGATTTCATGACTGCACTGGAAGTTATAGGGCAAAACGTTTTATTTTCCTGTGCAAATTTTCAAAACCAAAGACACCAAAAATTACCATTGCTGGCAGCACCAATCTAATTTTTCAACCGAACTTCCACCAAATAGGGTTAAGAGTAAGGTTCAGCTACTGTATCAATTTCATGAAAATCTGGTAACTAATTCACATTTCATAGGGCAAAAAGCAAGTTTTTTTTCTTTGTAATTTTTCAAGATGGTACCACTGGCACAGAGTTGCCCACAATTCAAAATCGCTTCTATCAGATCTGGTCCTATTTAAGTCCAATGCATTCTGTAAATTTCAGCTGTATGTGATTATTGGTTCGTGAATTCCCGTGAACAGAAGTTTTTGATGCTAAAAATATAGGTTAACTGGGAGAGGGTTACCGTTCTTGTCCGACATTCAATTTTCAAAGTTTTACTTTGAACGTGTTGATAAAATATAAGATTTGTATACAGATTGGTTTTATTGTAAGAAACGGACAGGTTTTTGAATATTCGATGGTTTGAATGTTTTCACTTCCAATTTTATTTTTTCAAATTTGAGACACCAAAATTATTATAGCTGGCAGCTTCAACCGAATTTTTCAACCAAATTTCTATCAAACGTGGCTTGAGGTAAGGTCCAGCTACTGTGTGAATTTCGTCAAAATCGAACGATTCAATCAGAATTTATAGGGCTAAAAGCAGTTATCTTTTTTAGTGATTTTTCAAGATGGCACCACTGGCACAGAATCGCCTGCATTTCAAAATCACTTCTATCAGACCTGGTCCTATTTAAGGCCAATACATTCTACAAATTTCAATTAATTCTGCTCATCGGATCGTGAGTTTCCGTGAACAGAAATTTTTGATGCTAAAAATATAGGTAAATTGGGCAAGGGTTACCAGGCGTGCCCGTTATACCATATCAAATTTTATTTTTTGTCTATGTAAACAAAGCACAAGATTTACATACGAGTTGCTTTTTTTTTGAAGAAACGGCATGTTTTCAAGAGAGACGATGATTTGGAGGTTTTCACTTTCAGTGCCTGCCCTAGCTACAGGGTTGCCAGCACGCTCAATAAAAGCTACACAAATCTACAACTAAATAATGTTAATATGGGAAAATTTGAAAATTTTGTAATGATTGAATAGCTCTGTCAAAAGTTATCGCAATTTAAAAATTTTGAAATTTTCCCGTTCTCTTTTTAGGCACCCAGCGCACACATGGGGTTAAAAAATTCCAAAACATTATCCGATTCACATGTAAAACACGTTCGAAATTTATTTCGTCAACTTTATTTTTGCGAAAATTATTTGTGTGCGAAATAATAGGTATATTAAAAATATCACTTAAACGGCCGCCCGCGCCAAAAAGTTTACAATAACTGACATTTAGTGAGACCTGGACCTATTCTGCATATACACCAATGTATCCTGAAAGTTTCAGCTCAATCGGATGGCGCGTTCCCGAGATTATCTCACTGAAATTTTTTGATGATATATATATATATATATATATATATATATATATATATATATATATATATATATATATATATATATATATATATATATATATATATATATATATATATATATATATATATATATATATATATATATATATATATATATATATATGTATATATGGAAATATGAATTTTTGGCTGAATCGACTTTAATACTAATGTTCTTCGAACATTAGTAAAAAAGGCGGAACCGAAATAAAAAAACTTCATAAATCCAGTCGGAACATTTTTAAGATTTGTTCTTTTTATACAGAAAAAACTTGGTAAAGTAATGAAGGAAAAAAAACTAAATTTAATTAATCTTAAATTAAAATTGACTAGTGAATAGCAAATCGAAAAAGTGATGCAGAGACAAAAAAAAACAAACTGTAAATTTGATGGTGTTAAACATTTTATTTTATTTTAGACTTTTCACCTATTTACATATGTACAGTTAATTGGTGTGGGGAGTGATATGTTCAAATATTACATTTCTTTCTAATCGGATGGTTTTATTCGTATTTTAGTTAACAAATTTTCGAATGAATTATAATTTTGTTAAGTTTCTTGTATGATTTTTTTTTGGTTTTATCATAAGAACAATTTCACTGTCAAGATTGGTGTAAACCAATTCCGGCCGGGTTTGAGTAAAAGTATTTAAACTACTCACACCTAAATGATATATATTTTTTTTAAATTTTATTCTTGGTTTCAATTGAAATATTAGTTGAATATTTTGGTTCTTTATTTGTCTATTTTATCTTTGTTTTTGTTAGATTATTTATTAGCTAATAAAACGGAATAGTTATATTATGAAAAAAAAATAATGATTCCTAATCTAAGTTTTCCTTTCTCCTTTTGTATGCATGTTTTATTTTGGTGCTTGTTATTTGTTTCAAAATTTACATAGTTAGCGTGCTGTAGCTCGAAGGTCTTCTTCTGGCCCAAAGCCCACGCCGGACTGAGCTAGTCGGCAAAAATATGGCACGCGGGCCTTAGTAAAGAAGAAGGTCTTAAACATTCAATTATGCTGCACTGACGGCGGCTCGAAAGAGCTCTTTGTTGATGCAACAAATTGTATCGGGACGGGGCATACATCCAGAGAATGTAGAGAGCCTCAGAGATGTTTTGGAAATTTGTAATCTGTTTCCGGCATATATTTACAAAGTTATTCGATTTCACCAGTTCTCTTCATTCCATTTGGATAATCAACAGCCCGAATAATGTCTGACGAAAAGAAGGACACAAAGGGATCAGAATCCGAACACATTAACTTGAAAGTTCTAGGACAAGACAACGCTGTTGTGCAATTTAAAAATAAAAAACACACGCCACTACGTAAACTAATGAATGCATATTGCGACCGAGCGGGTTTGTCTATGCAAGTGGTGCGGTTCCGTTTCGATGGCCAGCCGATTAACGAGAACGACACTCCAACATCGTTGGAAATGGAAGAAGGTGATACGATTGAAGTATATCAGCAACAAACTGGTGGTGGTGTACGTCCCTGCATCTGAAAATTCATCTAATCATAACAAAATATTTTAAATTAATAATAATCGCGCGGGGTCTTCTAACGCGACCACCGAAGTTGAAGGGCGACTCACGCAGTCGTCGGGAAACGAGCGTGGTGTCCAGTAGACGGCCGCGTGGACACTAGATCACAACAAGGAAGGGCCGCACAACTTAATTACCTTCTGGACAGAAGGCAGGGGACAACCAACCACACCTCGAAGTGGATATTTTTGATCGGAAGTTCTTGGGCCTTCTGAACTCTGGGGCCTCGAATACAGTAGTGGGCGGAAAAGGGTGCATAGAACTGGAAAAGCTAGGAGTGGAGCTCCTAGAGGCCAATCAGAGGGTTATCAGTTTGGCAAATGATGAGGGATGTCCAATTCGGGGTACGGCGGTCGTCCTGTTTAGGTTTAAGGGTAAGTTGGAATGGTTGAGAGTATTGGTGGTCCCGTCGTTGCCGCAGACGTTGATTCTCGGGGTAGACTTTGTTCGGCAATTAAGTGTAGTAATGTGGTTGAGCAAGGAAAAATGGAAATTCGTGAGTGCTTTGCAGGGGGAAACGAGTGAACAACTGCAGTCACTGAGTCGGCTAACCCGTGAAGAGGAAAAAGCATTGAGTCAGCTACTGGAAGAGGAGTTTCGACTTATGGGGGAGGGAATTGGCTGCACCAACCGCGTCGAACATGTTATCTGGACCAACACAGCTCCCATAAAATAACGCTACTATCCAGTGTCCCCAGCAGTACAAAAGCACGTGGACGCTAAATTAAATGACATGCTCACGCAGGGGATAGTGGAACTGTCGGCAAGCCCTTGGGCTTCGCCAATACTTCTGGTTAAGAAGAAAGACGGAACTTATCGATTTTGCGTTGGTTACCGCAAACTTAACAATGTCACAGAACATGATGCGTATCCCATTCCTTATGTGTCAGCAACTTTGGATAAGTTAAGAGAAGCAAAATACTTGTCTTCGTTGGACGTTAAATCTGCCTATTGGCAAGTGCCCATGACGGAGAAGTCCAAGAAATACACTGCGTTCACCGTGCCACATAGGGGCCTGTTTTAATTCTGCCGTATGCCATTTGGCCTGCAAAATGCCCCCGCAACGTGGCAGAGATTTATTGACCAGGTTTTGTGTCCGGACATGAAACTGTACGTCTTCACATACCTGGACGACGTTATAATGGTGACTCAAGACTTCGGAAAACATCTGGAAGTTCTGCGGGAAGTTTTCAAGCGACTGAGACAGGCAGTTTTAAGAGCGTCACGGGAGAAATGCGAAATTTGCCATCCACAACTGAAGTATCTGGGGTACGTCGTGAATGAGAATGGTCTGAAAATAGATCCGGATAAGGTAAAGAGCATGATGGAGATTCCACCACCTACGAACGTGAATGGAGTGCGACAGTTCCTGGGCATGGTCTCCTGGTGCAGGAGGTTCATACCCGATTTTGCCACGATGATGGCCCCGCTAACGAACCTCTTAAAATAGAACCAGAGATTCCAGTTAACCCAAGAATGCAAAGCAGCCTTTACACAGTAAAAAAGTAAGTAAAACAATCCCACGACAACCCTTGTACGGCTCTAGGGGTTGAAGCTGGAAGAGAGCTTCATTACAATTTTTTTCATCATTGGATACAAGTGTGGAGTGATTAGTTCCACGACTCACTTTACCCCTGATTTAAATCAGGTACCTAATCAGAGCTAGGTGAACTCAAAGCTTGGTGCGCGGACCCTCGTCCGAACCTGGATTCAAGCCAGGGATCCCACACGCAAGAAGCCAGTGCTCTACCCACTAGGCTACTACACAGACCAAAGTGAAATTATCCATGGCTCCGCTTCTCACCTGCCCGGACTATAATCTGCCCTTCTCCATTCAAACGGATGCCTCAGACGTGGGACTAGGAGCGGTACTGTCGCAAAAACACGAAGATGGCGAGAAGGTAATTTGCTATTTAAGTCGGTCACTATCAAAAGCAGAGCGGAAATACTCAACCACCGAGAAGGACTGCCTAGCGGTTTTATGGGCGGTAGAGAAACTCAGCCCCTATGTGGAAGGAGCGAGATTCTCGGTGATTAACGATCACTATTCTTTCGTGTGGTTGAGTTATTTGAAAGACCCAACAGGGCGCTTAGCCAGATGGGCCGTACGTTTGCAACAATACCCGTTCGAGATTCTTCACCGAGAGGGGGAAAGCATTTAGTACCTGAAGCACTGTCTCAAAGGTTGCCAGGACGGAAGGTGGCAGCTTTAACGTACCAAGGGGACAGGTGGTACGAGACCATGAAGCAGAATGTGCTGAAGGCACCCGAGCGCTACGAGGATTGGCGGGTAACGGATGGCACCCTGTGGAAGCATCTTCCAGGACGCTATCCGAAATTGGAGGGAAACGAAGCCTGGAAAAGGGTTGTTCCAAAGGAGTAGCGGAAAGGATTGCTGCATCGCTGCCACGACCATCCAGCAGCAGGACACATGGGAGTAAGTCGGACCATTGACCGGGTCGCAACCAAATAACCGCAACCTAAGATGTCCACGGACGTGGCCTGCTACGTCCGGAGATGTAAGATTTGCCAAGCGAACAAAGTGAAAAGGAAAGCTCCAGCGGGGTGTATGGTTTCCCGGAGCAAAGAGCCTCGTCAGCCTTGGGAAATGTTATGCATCGATCTGGTAAGGCCTCTACCGAGATCTAATCAAGGGTACACAGCTATTCTCATTGTCCTGGATTATGATAGCAAATTCACGCTACTCTTTCCTTTGCAACAAGCAATAGCATCGGCTGTGTGTCGTGTACTAGAGGATCAAGTGTTTTTGCTGTTTGGAACACCAAGGTGGATTTTGTGCGACAAGGGAGTTCAGTTCAAGGGAAGCCTCCTTCAACGATTAGCAGAAGAATATGGAACCAAAATCCAGTATACAGCCTTGTATCACCCGCAGGTGAACCCGGCGGAGAGAAGGAACCAGGACATAAAGAGGATGCTGCGATCATATGTGGCCGACAACCACCGAGAATGGGATAAGAGCCTGGCCAAGATCTCTTGCGCATTGCGAACCTACAAGCACGAAGTGACCTGAATCACTCCCTATTTCTTCAACTTCGGCCGGGCAATGGTACTGTTCCATGAGGACAAGGAGCGTCCTGAGGGGAACCAGGAGGAGTCAGAACCTAAAGCCAGAGCCGCAGAGCTCACAGGTATACGGCAAGAAGTCTGGGAGAGGATGCAGCAAGCGACACGGAGAAGTACAAAATCATTACAACCTCGGGAAAGGTGACATATCATACGAGATAGGTGCCCCAGTATGGCGAAGAAACTACTCTATCTCGGATGCGACGAAATATTATTCCGCAAAACTGGCTCCCGAATACCTCGGACCCTTCTGGGTCGATAAACGGCTGTCTGGGTGGACCTATCGCTTGCTAAACAGAGGAGGGCAGGAAACAGGCGTATGACATACGAAAGACTTGAAACCTTACCTTGAATAGACAGACACCGGATTACCCGATACGAGATAAAAACTTGAAACTGAACCCGTATATATGCATCAAAAGCTAACATCAGTTCTATCGAAAACAATCCACTGTATTAGTATTAAGTCTAGAAGTTAAGCTTAATATATGGCATGCAGAAACGTACATTATTATACCTCATTTATCATGATTCTTCGAAAGTATCATTATATCACTTCCAACCAACCCATTTCCCAGTTCCACGCACCTTTTCTTTTCCTTGGTTTCTTCTCTTTTCTTGGTGGCGTTGCCTGCTTTCTCCTGAGCGCTGGAAGGGCACTACCTGCCCGGTCTAATAGGCGAATATCATTCTGCCGTCCTTCCTCCTCGGACGACTTCGATGGCGAAGCTAAAATATAAACGGGAAGAATTCCATTAGTCTCAGAATGTGATCAGAGTTAGTAGTGAAAAGGGGAGTGTTATTAGGAAGGAATTATTTCTTGTGATGGAATATAAGGTGAGAAGATGTCTAGGAAAGCTGTGGCATAGAAAACTCGTCCGAATGAAGCAGGATCACAGTATCAATAGAAATTAAGAGGGTCGTTAGGTTAATATCAAGATTAGTCTTAGAATCTCTTCGAATTAATAAAGTTAGAGTTGTTATTAGGATTTTATCGGTTAATAGAGCTAGGATCAAAATTAGAATTTTCGAACATTAAAAAAATTGGGACTAGAATTAGGATTAGAATAAGGATAAGAATTAGGATTAGAATGAAGATTAAAATTGGGATTAGAATTGGTATAAGAATTGGGATTAGAATTAGGATTAGAATTGGGATTAGAATTGGGCTTAGAATTGGGACTACAATTGAGATTATAATTGGGATTTGAATTGAGATTACAATTGGGATTAGAAATAATCAGGCACCAAAAGTAGGCTAATGTTAGATCGAATAGTTCAACTTTAGATTAAAAGTGAGAATTAGTAGCGCGAAAATCGGACTATGTTTAGATTTGAATCTGGATTTAGAATTACTGGCACGAAACTCGGATTATAGTTAGATTTTACGCTAGGGGAACGCAAATCGGAGTATCGTTGAATTTGAATTTAAGTTTAAGACTAGGAGCACGTATATCGGCTTATTATAGAAATCAAGGTTCGCTGTAGGATTAGTTTTGAGAGAGATTAGGATTAACTTTCGGGATTTAACACTGAGAATTAGGTGAACTGGAATTAGGTCGGGATTGGGACTGTAAATTAGGGGGAAATGTCATCCGCATAATATACGAAACAAACCCGAATCAAGAGAGGCGTAGATTCCAAACCCTGCAGCTCGTAACCGGGCGCAAAAGTAGGTTCATGACGAGGTAGCCGCGGGTTCGACAAACATGAACGGATTTCCGGGAAATCCTTTTCTGGTAAGGGGAGAGCTGTTACATGGTAACAAATACTGCCCGAGAACGCGCCAATAACAAACAAAAAAGGAGCAACCTAACAAAAAAAAAGGAGCAACCCTTTTCCCGTGAGAAAGGCTGCTCCCATATAGTTCTCGTTTAGTTCGCCGAAGCCACCATTCAGTCTATAAGGCAACAAAATGTAACCACCACCACCAAGTAGGGCTAATAGCCGTTGCAGTGACCGACCATTGTCATATACTGATTGGCCACTGACAACGTAGATGTAAGATTAAACTTGGAAAGAAACAGAGGTAACAGCGTCAAGCCGCACGATGCCGAACAACATACACAACCGACCGAGGTGCACTTTTCTAACCGACAAGAGGGATCCCCTGAAAACGCCGATGAGCGATCTCAACGACGCTTGACCACTAAATTGAGCTGCATCAACATAAACAATGTAAACTCACCGGAATGGGGCCACCCAGCTCACGAATTACGATCGATCAGCGAAGTTGTCCCAGGTTCTGTGACTCGAGATTTCCACTCGGCGGCTCAGGAGGTGTGCCTTACAGCAACCTGAAAATTCAAAAGAGGACCACCAAGAACCGGGTTAAAGTTTTAGAATTGAAAGAAGCACCTACCTGACGCTACACTGTTGTATGTTTCCAAGTGGTCGCCGCTCTCCCGTCGGGTAGTACAGGGCCGTGCGCCCTTTACACTTCACAAGTGGGTGCCTCTGTTACCCAGGCCTGACCTAAAAACGCGGAAAACAACCAAATTAATTCACGCACCACTTAAAATTTCGCGTTGTTTATCCGCGGAATAAATAAACCGACGTCCATTACGTTCAAAACGTCAAAATGAGGAACAATCCACAACGTCCAACAAATTCCACACTACACGAGAATTCCGGTGTGTAACAAGTAGAATATGTGGTGGATAGGCTCGGAACTTGGGGCACACACGCAAAGCGTTCTTTGAACCCAAGCAACGGACCCGGAGGAAAAACCGGTGGCCAGAAGTCTCATGCTGAATTAACCTCGACTAGATAGTTTTTTTTTAAATCAGCCCGTGAAGTGTATGGCAGCAACCTGATAATTTTTTCATATCACAGGTGTGTGGAAACGAGTGAAATTATAAATTTGGCGCTTTTTGCTTGGCTTTTTGAAATCAGCCCGTGAAGTGTACGGCAGCAACCTTATAATTTTCGTATATCACATGTGTGTCGAAACGAGTGAAATTATTCATTTGGCGCTTTTTGCTTGGCTTTTTGAAATCAGCCCGTGAGGTGTACGGCGGCAACCTTATAATTTTCTCATATCACATGTGTGTGGAAACGAGTGAAATTATTCATTTGGCACTTTTTGCTTGGCTTTTTGAAATCAGCCCGTAAAGCGTAGGGCAGCAACCTGATAATTTTCTCATATCACAGGTGCGACAGAGCGTTCAGAAGAATTCTCGCGAATTTGCTACCACAAACAACGGAGCGTGCAGAACGATTTATATTTTCGCAAACAAGAACATTGAATCTCGTACGTTATACACCATAAAGGAGCAGTGGACGGCGGAACGTGTAGATAGTTAAGTGCAATCAGTCTGACGACGGGACGAGCAGGTAGAAGTCTCGTCGTATAACGAATTCGGCAAGGCACAGACGGCAAACAAGGTGCGCGCATAAGCCAAGAGTCGACCAAGCCGCCGCGAGAGCAGCTCTACATCAAGCAACGTCTGAGTTCGGGGGTATTGGTTGTGGCGGAGCTGAACGTATTGAAGGTTAGTGAATTTCTTGTTTCTATGAGACACGGGCGAGATATACATATTATAGTTGTAGTCTAATAGCGTTAAGGAGCTAGGAAAGCTAGTTTAAGCTAACGGTATAACGTCTAAGACGACGTACTGTTCAAGATACATGTAAGGATTGAGTGGTGGCCACGAAATGAAATCGGGAATATAACTTAGCGCAGAAGTTTGTTTATATGAATAACAATTGCTGTAATGTGCTATAAGTGCGAAATGAAATCTTGAATATAACTTAGCGTAGAAGTTTGTTTATATGAAGAACAATTGCTGTAATGTGCTATAAGTGCGAAATGAAATCGGGAATATAAACTAACGTAGAAGTTTTTCTTCTTGATATGAATGAATAAAAAGTGATATCAAGAACAACACTGACTTCAAAGTTGGGTGAAAAAGAAGAGGCGGACGGTACGATTAATTCGGGCTACAGGATTGAAAGGCTTCCGTATACTCATGTGGAGCGTGAATTGAACGGAAAGGGTCACGTTAATTAATTGATGAGTCGGGGTAGTGGAGTTAACGTTGGCAGCTGATATCGGTTAGTGGCCGAAGGTAGCTTAGGTGAGGTCAGGTTTGATTTTGGTTTGGATCAAATCGGGTGTGAAGTCGGTCTATCCAGATGGGGTTTGTTTGGGTATCGACTGGTAGGCATGCAATAGTAACTTAGGAGAACTTGATGAACGCGTGGAAAGGAATATCGATTTAAAAAGAGGCCCCCATCGATATCGGAAATCCGAACCTCACTTCACGGCTCGAGGTCCCCCACTGGGTGAGTGAGTGAGTGGTGCCCACGCCCAATCTTTGATTGAGCTCAACTGGGGCCCAAGTGGACCTATCCGGTCGTCGTAAAAAGGCCGGGTGGGTAAAGAGGCTTATAGTATTTTGGATACCTAGACGACATCTTAATTTACGCTTCTCCTATCAATGATCATGAGACAAAATTGAAAAACGTATTTAAAAGGCTTCAACATAATAATTTAAAATTACAACCCAACAAATGTGAGTTTATGCGAAAAAAAGTTTCATACCTGGGACACATAATCACAGACCAAGGTGTTAAACACAACCGTTCAAAAGTAAAAGCTGCTTTAAACTTTCCTGTTCCAAAAAATGTCAAGAGTGTGAAATCATTCTTAGGACTAGCTGGCTATTATCGCCGTTATATTGAAAACTTTTCAAAATTTACTCGTCCGCTCACTAATTTATTAGAAAAGGACGCACCATTTCATTGGTCTATTGAACAGAATACTGCTTTCAATTTATCAAAAGAAAAACTTACATCTGAGCCAATATAACAGTATCCTGATTTCTGTAGAGAATTTATATTAACCACGGACGCTTCTAATTTTGCCATTGGTGCCGCGCTCAGTCAGGATCTATTGCTTATGCAAGCAGAACATTGAATAAAGCTGAATCAAATTACATCACCAGCGAAAGAGAGCTTCTAGCCATCGTTTGGGCTATAAATCATTTGCGCCCTTACCTGTATGGAAACCATTTCAAGGTTGTAACGGATCACGGACTGCTAACGTGGCTCATGAATGTTAAAGATCCCGGATCGAGACTTATCCGCTGGCGACTGAAACTTGAACAATACGATTACAAAGTAATTTATAAACCAGGTCGCGTTAATTTCAACGCAGACTGTTTATCTAGGATTTTTCCGGAAACTACTATTTCTTATGTTGAAACGAAAGGAATGTTCAACGATTATGTCAAGTTTTACTATTGCTCTTTAACTCCGAAAATACACGATTTTAACGAATTAAATGATAGTATCCTGAATTGAATGAAAAAAATCCATATGTGGCTGAAATTATTTCAAAATCAGTTAATCTAGAAGTTATTACTTCGCATACACACGAGTTGTTTTCAAATTATAAAACTCACGATAAGAATGGAAAAGTTACCTACAATTGCTTTGTTAAACAAAACTTCTATGATAAACCTTCGTTTTCAGACTTTTTCTATACAATTCAAAACGTTAGAATTGAATTTGAAAAAGACAGGGTTCACGCTGTAGCAATAGCGAACCCGGTTGATAGATTTAATCAATTTTGCTACCAGAAATGTAAGGACAAAAGAAAGAAACTCGAAAATCAAGATAACTATCTACAAAAATGTTATAACAAATCCAACCCCCGAGCAAATTCCTATAATATTGAAGAATAACCATAATTCTCCTACATCTGGTCATTGTGGATATCACCGAATGTACAACCATATTTCTATCACCGAATGTACAACCATATTTTTAAGTGGTTGCGAATGAGAAAAGATATTAAAACATTTATAAAAAATGTTCTTCGTGTCAAACAAATAAAATCTTGCGCAAATCATACAGGACCCCTATGAAAGTTACAAGTACTAGTAACCAACCCTTCGAAAAACTAGCGCTTTATATTCTTGAATTGCCTATGATAGAGGATGGCAACGAATACGTTCTTACAATGCAAGACGACTTAACGAAATTCAATTACGCTATTCCATTACCTCGACAGTCTCGTAAAATAGTCTCGTAAAATTTATTTCAATGTTTGGAATTCCTAAATTGATTTTGACCGATCAGGGTTCCGAGCTCATGTCAAACCTAAGGAACATACGAAACTACTAAATATTAAACATATCGTCGCTGTGAAATCAAACCGGCATATCTGCAAAATACACATTTTTCACTAGAGCGCTTTAAAGTTTTCGCATGTGGGCTATTTCCACGTGAATGCAAAGCGGCAAAACACCATTAGACGGGTTTTTATTCAACTTTACGATATGCCGGTGCGACACAAAAATAGAGGGGAAAATAAGGAATTTTTTGATACCAAAAACTCAAAAAGTCAATTTTTGCAGATATGCCGGTTTGATTTCACAGCGACGATATCATCACTACAGCTTATCACCCTCAGAGCAACGGAGCTCTTGGGCGTTCACACTCCACCCTAAAATATTACATAAAACATTACGTCGGCGACAAACAAAATGATTGGGATAAGTTTATCCCACTTGCAATGTTTGCCTATAATACCAGTGCTCATTCCTCTACAAAATTTACTCCTTTCGAGCTAATGCTTGGTCATAAACCAATCCTTTCCAGTTCAATTACATCAAATCAGTAGTAAGGGCGCCACCACTCAATGCTATAAGCATAGGATGCGGTAGAGACAGCCGGCTCCATGCCATCAGAGTGTGAAACCAGAGTAGCTCCTCCTTCGTTGGTAGCCACCAGAAGAGTTTATGTGTTAGAAGATAGGCGGTGTGGGCGTGGAGGTGCTAGAGCTTTATGCTTTGTGAGGCCTCCGAGAAGTGCTTTACGTGACACCAGGTAAAGCAACCATCTTGCTTTTCTGTGGGTGGTGTTTGATTGATTGTAAGCTGGTCTGGTCTGTTTCTAGAGTAATTGTTAGCGATTGTCAAGACGTCAACAGTCAGCAATTAATTCTTTGATTCTCCTTTGCACGTCTTCACGTGAGGAAGGTCATGATCATTACGTGCATACGTTTTTAAGTTTTGATTTGCGAATAATCTTTGATTAATGAATGAAAGAGTTTTACATTTTTGAAATCTAGATTTATTCATACATTTGACGGCGTACATAAACACAAACGTTATTTAGATTTGATTTGCAAATAATCTTTGATTAATGAATAAATGAAAGAGTTTTAAATTTTTGAAATCTAGTTTCAGATATCTTAAAATATATAAGCGTCGAAAAAAGGTATACACGACCTCACATTCAGCACCTGTAAAGTAGCCAAAGTCCCACACTTTGTCTGTAAATATCACAACCCTATAAAATAAACAGATGATTTGCAGGCAAGTCACGACCTCACATTCAGCACCTGCAAAGTGGCCAAAGTCTCACACTTTGTCTGTAAATATCGCAACCCTGTAAAATAAACAGATGATTTGTAGACAAGTCCTAAACATAGAAATTCATATTTAAACGCGACCTACTCAACTTCAGGAAAAATTAAAACATATTTTGAAAGTAGCACTTTTTTATTAATTAAATTTATCTTTTTTTACTATAAATTTCAACATTAAAAAACCTCCTCGGTCCTCATCCTTACCGCTGAAAACAAGATGTTGACCCTCTGTATTATTTAACTCGTCCACCTGACGTTGTGTTTTTATCCGTGCTGAAAATCTCGGCGGTAGAAATACATGTTCTCCATTCATCAATCGAACAATTAGCCGCGATCCGAATTTGGTTTTCACGAGGGAAAAGGTGCGAATGGGGTACTCCTTATTGATATCCAGTGCTGTTATGGGTGTATGGACACTTTCGCGATCCTCAGCAACGTCACACAACAGCTTAAAGGCACTCTGAAAAAGATGGAAGTTATTTAGCATCTGAAAGCTTTATACTATAAATAATGAACTTACCACATTTCCACAGTTTTCAAACTGATACAAACTCGCTAATTGACTGAGTATTTATACTATCTTCCATCACCATAAAACAGAGAGGGCAAAACTTAGTAGACTCTTTTACACAGTTCTAAGATGCATCATAAGAGTAACGTTTTTAAAATGTTATTAGTAGAGATTTCGCATGCAATGTAATTGATATGAGTTTAGTTCGGACCCCTCAAAACAGAAGAAGCAAAACCTCGTAGACTAACTAATACAGATTTTTACCTACAACGATGGATTTTGCATACAATGTTGTTGCCATAAGTTTTGCACGCAGATCGGACCCCTCAAAACAGAAGAAGCAAAACCTCGTAGACTAATTAATAAGGAATTTACCTACAATGTTGTTGGCATGACTTTTGCACGCAGATCGGACCCCTCAAAACAAAAGAAGCAAAACCTCGTAGACTAACTAATAAGGAATTTACCTACAATGTTGTTGGCAAGAGTTTTGCTCGCAGATCGGACCCCTCAAAACAGAAGAAGCAAAACCTCGTAGACTAATTAATACAGACTTTTACCTACAAGGATGGATTTTGCATACAATGTTGTTGGCATGAGTTTTGCACGCAGATCGGACCCCTCAAAACAGAAGAAGCAAAATCTCGTAGACTAATTAAAACAGATTTTTACTTACAATGATGGAATTTCCTCAAAACAGAACAAGCAAAACCTCATAGACTTATTAATAATGAATTTACCTACAATGTTGTTGGCATGAGTTTTGCACGCAGATCGGACCCCTCAAAACAGAAGAAGCAAAACCTCGTAGACTAATTAATACAGATTTTTACCTACAATTATGGATTTTGCATACAATGTTGTTGGCATGAGTTTTGCATGCAGATCGGACCCCTCAAAACAGAAGAAGCAAAACCTCGTAGACTAATTAATACAGATTTTTACTTACAATGATGAAATTTGCAAACAATGTTGTTGGCATGAGTTTTGCACCCAGATCGGACCCCTCAAAACAAAAGAAGCAAAACCTCGTAGACTAATTAATAAGGAATTTACCTACAATGTTGTTGGCATGAGTTCTGCACGCAGAGCGGACCCCTCAAAACAGAAGAAGCAAAACCTCGTAGACTAACTAATAAGGAATTTACCTACAATGTCGTTGGCATGAGTTTTGCACGCAGATCGGACCCCTCAAAACAAAAGAAGCAACACCTCGTAGACTAATTAATACAGATTTTTACCTACAAGGATGGATTTTGCATACAATGTTGTTGGCATGAGTTTTACACGCAGATCGGACCCCTCAAAACAGAAGAAGCAAAACCTCGTAGACTAATTAAAACAGATTTTTACTTACAATGATGCAATTTCCTCAAAACAGAAGAAGCAAAACCTCGTAGACTTATTAATAATGAATTTACCTACAATGTTGTTGGCATGAGTTTTGCACGCAGATCCGACCCCTCCAAACAGAAGAAGCAAAACCTCGTAGACTAATTAATACAGATTTTTACCTACAATTATGGATTTTGCATACAATGTTGTTGGCATGAGTTTTGCACGCAGATCGGACCCCTCAAAACAGAAGAAGCAAAACCTCGTAGACTAATTAATACAGATTTTTACTTACAATGATGAAATTTGCATACAATGTTGTTGGCATGAGTTTTGCACGCAGATCGGACCCCTCAAAACAGAAGAAGCAAAACCTCGTAGACTAATTAATGAGGAATTTACCTACAATGTAATTGGCACGAGTTTTGCACGCAGAGCGGACCCCTCAAAACAGAAGAAGCAAAACCTCGTAGACTTACTAATAAGGAATTTACCTACAATGTTGTTGGCATGAGTTTTGCACGCAGATCGGACCTCTCAAAACAGAAGAAACAAAACCTCGTAGACTAATTAATACAGATTTTTACCTACAAGGATGGACTTTACATACAATGTTGTTGGCATGAGTTTTGCACGCAGATCAGACCCCTCAAAACAGAAGAAGCGAAACCTCGCAGACTAATTAATACAGATTTTTACTTACAATTATGGATTTTGCATACAATGTTGTTGGCATGAGTTTTGCACGCAGATCGGACCCCTCAAAACAGAAGAAGCAAAACCTCGTTGACTAAATAATACAGATTTTTACTTACAATGATGGAATTTGCATACAATGTTGTTGGCATGAGTTTTGCACGCAGATCGGACCCCTCAAAACAAAAGAAGCAAAACCTCGTAGACTAACTAATAAGGAATTTACCTACAATGTTGTTGGCATGAGTTTTGCTTGCAGATCGGACCCCTCAAAACAGAAGAAGCAAAACCACGTAGACTAATTAATACAGATTTTTACCTACAATGATGGATTTTGCATACAATGTTGTTGGCATGAGTTTTGCACGCAGATCGGATCCCTCAAAACAGAAAAAGCAAAACCTCGTAGACTAATGAATACAGATTTTTACCTACAATGATGGATTTTCCATACAATGTTGTTGGCATGAGTTTTGCACGCAGATCGGACCCCTCAAAACAGAAGAAGCAAAACCTCGTAGACTAATTAATACAGATTTTTACTTACAATGATGAAATTTGCATACAATGTTGTTGGCATGAGTTTTGCACGCAGATCGGACCCCTCAAAACAAAAAAAGCAAAACCTCATTGACTTATTAATAAGGAATTTATCTACAATGTTGTTGGCATGAGTTTTGCACGCAGATCGGACCCCTCAAAACAGAAGAAGCAAAACCTCGTAGACTAATTAATACAGATTTTTACCTACAATGATGGATTTTGCATACAATGTTGTTGGCATGAGTTTTGCACGCAGATCGGATCCCTCAAAACAGAAAAAGCAAAACCTCGTAGACTAATGAATACAGATTTTTACCTACAATGATGGATTTTCCATACAATGTTGTTGGCATGAGTTTTGCACGCAGATCGGACCCCTCAAAACAGAAGAAGCAAAACCTCGTAGACTAATTAATACAGATTTTTACTTACAATGATGAAATTTGCATACAATGTTGTTGGCATGAGTTTTGCACGCAGATCGGACCCCTCAAAACAAAAAAAGCAAAACCTCATTGACTTATTAATAAGGAATTTATCTACAATGTTGTTGGCATGAGTTTTGCACGCAGATCAAACCCCTCAAAAGAGAAGAAGCAAAACCTCGTAAACCAATTAATAATGAATTTACCTACAATGTTGTTGGCATGAGTTTTGCACGCAGATCGGACCCCTCAAAACAGAAGAAGCAAAACCTCGTAGACTAATTAATACAGATTTTTACCTACAATTATGGATTTTGCATACAATGTTGTTGGCATGAGTTTTGCACGCAGATCGGACCCCTCAAAACAGAAGAAGCAAAACCTCGTAGACTAATTAATACAGATTTTTACCAACAATTATGGATTTTGCATACAATGTTGTTGGCAAGAGTTTTGCACGCAGATCGGACCCCTCAAAACAGAAGAAGCAAAACCTCGTAGACTAATTAATACAGATTTTTACTTACAATGATGGAATTTGCATACAATGTTGTTGGCATGAGTTTTGCATGCAGATCGGACCCCTCAAAACAAAAGAAGCAAAACCTCGTAGACTAACTAATAAGGAATTTACCTACAATGTTGTTGGCATGAGTTTTGCACGCAGATCGGACCCCTCAAAACAGAAGAAGCAAAATCTCGTAGACTAATTAATACAGATTTTTACCTACAATAATGGATTTTGCATACAATGTTGTTGGCATGAGTTTCGCACGCAGATCGGACCCCTCAAAGCAGAAAAAGCAAAACATCGTAGACTAATGAATACAGATTTTTACCTACAATGATGGATTTTCCATACAATGTTGTTGGCATGAGTTTTGCACGCAGATCGGACCCCTCAAAACAGAAGAAGCAAAACCTCGTAGACTAATTAATACAGATTTTTACTTACAATGATGAAATTTGCATACAATGTTGTTGGCATGAGTTTTGCACGCAGATCGGACCCCTCAAAACAAAAGCAGCAAAACCTCATTGACTTATTAATAAGGAAATTATCAACAATGTTGTTGGCATGAGTTTTACACGCAGATCAGACCCCTCAAAAGAGAAGAAGCAAAACCTCGTAGACCAATTAATAATGAATTTACCTACAATGTTGTTGGCATGAGTTTTGCACGCAGATCGGACCCCTCAAAACAGAAGAAGCAAAACCTCGTAGACTAATTAATACAGATTTTTACTTACAATGATGGAATTTGCATACAATGTTGTTGGCATGAGTTTTTCACGCAGATCGGACCCCTCAAAACAGAAGACGCAAAACCTCGTAGACTAATTAATACAGATTTTTACTTACAATGATGGAACTGCAAACAATGTTGTTGGCATGAGTTTTGCACGCAGATCGGACCCCACAAAACAGAAGAAGCGAAACAGCGTAGACTATTTTACTCGCCTCTTAGATGCATCATAAGAGTTACATTTTTAAAATGTAATTAGTAAAGATTTTACATACAATGTAGTTGGCATGTGTTTTGCATACAAATCAGACACTGTAAAAAGGCTGTATGCTTTTATCATCCATGTAAAACGCTTAATGGAATCAGATCAGTGCATATACACAAAGCGTATCAGCGATCGGTTAAAGTGCTGTGAATACACGCATGCATTGTTCAACGGTATACCTTTTTTACAGATTACAAATATGTACATCCATACTAGAGCATACGTGTACGAATGTTAATTAAGAAACTGGCATTTTTCACTTTTATGTGAATACATTATTTTTACTAGTCAAAGATACGGTTGTATTTTCTTTACTATGCTTTGATGGTATGTATGAAATCAAAAATGTATAAAAACCGTATCTCTGACTAGTAATATTCACATTTCAACTTCAAAATATACGCGAGAGAGAAGTATTCTTATAAAATTGACACCAACCTCAGTGCAAGTTTGTAGCTGACTCGTGGGCACTACTCTAATACTCAGGGTAAGTTTGTAACATGCTTATTTGCACTATTTCAAACTTAGTGAAAACAAATACAACTTTTATTTACAGCTACTAAAGGTCCTTGTTGCAGACGTTACGCAAGTACTGAAGATTCCCAGCAAACCAAATGTATCGTAATTAATTCATAAAAGAGTCATATTTTACGAATGTTTTTGTCGTTAACGAGCTCGCAAATGAATCGAAAACGATTCATTGGTCCTACTAAAATGGCCATACGAGAAGAAGCATTTTCAACGATTCGTAAATGAGTTAGAAAAAATGTTGTTTTAGCGAGTATATATCGACCAGCAAACTAGGGGAAGAATATATGTAAAATCTGCTACTGAGCCGCATAGGCCATACGGCACGCACACATGGGTTGCATTATTTATTGCGTCGGTCATCCTAAGCATTGCTGCGTATCGTTTTACAAACAGACTCGGTTTCGTATGAGGGATATGTCTGTTGACTGTCGAGAAACTATCGTTTTTGGTGAACGCTCACTAAATTGTTTGCTGGGTTGTTTGAGGAGAACGACTACACAGCTTTTATTTGGAACTGCTAAAGGTCCTTGCTGCGGTCTTTACGAGGGTGCTGCATGTTTTTGTTTTTACACTACAATGGATTGTAGCAGAAATGACAGGTTGTACCCTTTTAATTAAATATTTGGAAAGTGCCTTGAATTTAGGCCCGACCTTTTTTATGTCTGGCTTGAAACTTATGTTATCCGAATTAAGAGATAACAAGTTAGTGTTTTCAGAGCATGAGAAATATACTCTGATGACTCTGTTGGCTAGGTTTTCAACTTTATTTAAAGTTGATTTTTCGAACCATGTGCTCAGACAGACTCTAGAGTACCTGAATATAGGCGAGGAAAGCTAATCGGCAACAACGTGCAATGACACGGCACATGTGGATGGACAGCTAGTTTTAAGTCATAACAATTTAAATACGATAACGGGTCACAATAGTTCTAATCAAATTTTGCAAGAAAGTAGTCCTCTCGATGTAACAGTTCAGAAAGGTGGTGGTTCAAAAGCCACTTATGAGCTATTATCAAAACGGGTTACATTTTTAAAAAAATTCAATGTGGAGGGTATTCAAATTAATTTCCGTTTAAAAGACTTCAATTTTCGTGCTGAAGACCCTGTTGTTTATCTGGAAAAAATGCTTGGTGATGTTGTTAAGGATTTAACAATTAATTCGGTCAGAGGAAGCAAAATCAGTTTCACAATAGAGCTACCCAACTCCCTCCACACAAAACCTATATGGTCGAGTTTAAGACCTGTAAACGAGATAAGCGGAAAGTATATTCTGGGTTTGATTTCTAATGTGAATCAGTCCAACAGTAATTTTATAGCTGACGATGTCATGCAGATAAATGCAAACATTGTTAACTTCGCTTTTGCAGGGGGCAGACTCATACATAAATATTCTGATGAAGCCGATCTTTTAAGTAGGAAAACAAAAAGTGTTGTAGATGTTGGTCTAGAAAATGATACCAGTTGTCTCTCTAGAAGCATATGTTATGCTATGGAGACGGATTCATTAAATTTTAACGTAAAATTTCATTTAGCTGTTATAAGTAGGCTTCCTAAGTTAACTATGAAATTATGTAAAGATGGTAAAGTTACTGTTTGTAAAGATGGCTGTATTCTAGCTGATCTCTACAAGTTTCAGAATCTTCTAAAAGATTATCAAATAATTGTCTTTGATAACATTAGAGATTCCAACTCAATTCTATTTAAAATTGACGCTTCATCTTACTTAATAAAAAAGATTTATTTGTATTATTCACATAGATTGAAACATGTTTACGTGATCAAATCACTGACAAGTTTTTTCGACAAACGCTATGCATGTTCTTTTTGTGATAAATTATTCATGAGGAAGTTTCATAGGTGCGAAATGAAGTGTCCGTATTGTGAAAAGTAACGGTAACCGAAGATTCTCTTCTTGTTACTGGGTCAGTTCGAGGACTGAACAACCTAATCTATTTAATATTTTTAACTCTTGAATCCTTCAACTTTGACTTCAATTTTTATTATTTCAAATTCACTCGTCGCTTTTGCGTGGCGAATTTAACCGCCCCTTTAGCATTAGCTCAGAGTGATTTGATGCAAGAAAATAAATTGAAAGATATATTTTAAGTTTCTCTCAGTCTTTATGGTCGCCTATTCAAGTATGGCTTACCAAGTCAGACTGTGTTTTATTGCATAATTTTTCTCCTATATATATCATACATAAAATACGTAAATCGCTATAGTGTATGGATCGGTTTTGAATTCAAAAAAATAATTAATCATTTACTTGTTGTTCGTCTTGACCGCTTGGTGGTCAGTTGTCGCTGCCATCAATGGTGAGCGAAAAAAGATGGCTGACAGTGTTTGTTTTGACATTTGTTAGTTTGACTTTTCTGTTTTAGGTTGTACACAACACCCTCTCCCTTTGGGGAAAAAAAAAATTTTTTTTTTTTTGTAATGGAAATTTTTTTTTTTTTTTTTTTTTTTTTTTGTTTTTCTAATCCATACACTTTTACAATCTTTGAACAGTTTTAATCAAATAATTTGCATCAAAAGCTTATGGTTCACTTAGGGTGGCTTACAATTGGTACATATTTTTTTTTTTTTTTTTTTTTGTTTAACTAAATTCATGGTAATTCTTACTTAAATATAATATTGTATACATATGCTTATATGTTATTTTACATTATTTTTGATAAAATTAACTATATGCACTTTTTGCATATTTATGTTTGTTTTTCTTTTTTTTTGTTTCATATTTATTGGCTATTGTTTTACATTGTTTCACATTTAGTTAAAAATATATATATTTTTTGTTTACATAAACTCTTATCTTTATATTTTTTTTTGTTATTTGAATACATTTCTTTGCTAGAATAAATATATGCATTTTTCTTCGCATATTTTAGCATTACTGTACATGTTCAAATATGAATACTTTGTTTTTTTTGTATTGATTTTAAATTAGAGGTGTGTATAGTTTCAATAAGTTATTATGGTATTTCTTACATCTTCCGTTTACTAGTATATGAGTATTAACACCATTTCTTTCTAGTATTTCATATGGTCCGTGATATGTATTCTGTAGTTTTTTTCTATTAATGTTTTTTACTAAAACTAAGTCTCCTACTTCAAAGTTTGCTGGATTTGTGTTATTGTCTAATCTATTTTTCCTTTTCATTTTTACTTTTTCTATTAAGTTTCGAGCCAAATTAATGCTATTTTTCAGCCTAATTTTCAGTTCATTAGCGAAATTGTCTAGATTGTTTATTGGTTCGTTTTGTTCTATAATATCGTCAGGCAATTGGGGTAATCTTCCATAGACTAGTTCGTATGGAGAATATTGTGTATCGATATGTGGACTAGTATTATACGCAAAAGTGTAATACGGTATCCATTTGTCCCATTCATAATCGTTAGCAAAATTAAGTAAATATTCATTTAATACTCTGTGGTTACGTTCCACTGAGCCGAGTGTTTCGTGATGATATGGTACTGAGAAAACTTGTTGAATTTTTAATAAATTACAAATGTTTTCCATAAGCTCATTGACGAATTCAGTTCCATTATCTGATTTTAGAATTTTGAAAATACCATGCTTTAATATTAGGTGTTCTACTAGTGTTTTGGCAATAGTTTTAGCGTCTTTTGTTTCAATAGGGTATGCAATAACGTATTTTGACAATTCGCATTGCATTGTGAGAATGTATCTGTAACCGTTTGATATTCTGAGTGGCCCTACTGTATCTATAGCGATTGTCTCGAATGTGTTCCTTGGTGTGTCTGTTATTGTTTGTTTCTCTTTTATATGTTTTGTTTGTTTATTTTTCGTACAGGTTTCACAGTTTTTAATAAATGTCTTTATCATCTTGTTCATATCTTTCCATATATATTTTTGTTTTAATTTTAGTAATGTTTTTCTTACACCCAAGTGTCCTCCTATCGGTGTTGTATGATAGTTGTTTATTAGTTTAAATTGTATTATTTTATCGTTTATTCGTTTCGGTGGTTTGTATATTATTATTTTTAGGGGCTCTTTATTGTTTGTTCGAATACTATTCTGTAGTTGATTGAATTTGTTTTTAAATTCTTCTTTATTTATCATGTTATATATCTCATCTTTTTCTTCTATGTATATTTTCGTAATATTTCTTCTAGTTGCTTGTAATGTCAGTTTCTCCAATGTTGGAACTAATTCCGATGGATTATCGCTGCATCTAACTAGGATCTGATTGTTCTCAATCATGATTTTTGGAATGCTCCCTATTTCAAATTTTAATTTTACTAGATTTTTTATATCAGCAGGGGATTCACTGTCCCATATGTAGATTTCATTATGTCTTGGTTTGCTTATTATTCTTGTTTGCACTTTTTTAGTGTTTTCGAGGTTTTTTACCATATTTCTGGTAAAAAGTAATACCTTCTTTTCTTCGGTAATATTTCTCTGCTTGGGTATCATGTCTTTTAACGTGTCTGAATTTAATTTGATGCGTGATAATGCATCAGCATTAACATTCATTTTGCCCTTTCGATATATTATATCGAATTCGTAGTCGCATAAATCTAGTCTTATGCGTGTCATCTTTGATGATGGGTTTTTATGTGTAAATAATGATATTAGTGGCCTGTGGTCTGTAATGACTGTAAATTTTCTTCCAAATAAATAGGGTCTGAAAAAATTTATCACCCAATGGATTGCCAATAATTCCTTTTCGATTATCGGTTTGTTTAATTCATGTTTTGTTAAGGATCTACTTGCATAAGAAATGGGTAGGTCGTGCCCTATTTCGCCTTGTGAGAGTCTGCACCTAATGCATAGTCTGATGCATCAGTTGTGACAATAAATGGTTTATTGAAATCTGGGTATTGTAATATTGGTGCATTCATCAGTTTATTCTTCAGTATTTCAAATGCTGATTGACATTTTTCAGTCCATAAGAATTTCGTATTCTTTTTTAACAAATCATTCAGGCATTTTGTGATTTTGGCGAAGTCTGGAATAAATCGGCGATAGTAATTCGCAAATGCAACGAATCTTCGGACTTCGTCTGCGTTTAAAGGTTCTGGATAGTTTCTAATTGTATTAAATTTTGCAGGGTCTGTGCGGACTCCGTCTTTTGTGATTAGGTGTCCCAAATACACTACTTCACTTCTCAAAAAGTTGCATTTCTCAGGGTTGAGCTTGAGGTTGTATTTTTGTAACCTATCAAATACTTTTACTAAATTGCTATTATGGTGTGCGAGGCTACAACCAAAGACAATTATGTCATCGACATATAAGAATGCTGATGAGTCTAATCCACTTAAGGCGACTGTAAGCATACGTTGGAAGCTGTTTGATGAAATTGTTAGACCAAAAGGTAATCGTTTGAACTGGTAATGTCCTTTATTTGTCGAAAAGGCTGTTAATGGTCTTGACTCCTTTGTCAATTCGATCTGGTGAAAGGAGCTTGTCATGTCCAGGGTGGAGAAGTATTTCGCTCTTCCTAGTCTGTCTAAAACATCTTCTAGCCTTGTGAGTGGAAACTTGTCATTAACGATTTTTTTGTTAAGTGCCCTGAAATCTACTACCAGTCTCCATTTAGTTGGACCTGACTCACTTTTCTTCGGTGTTAAAAGTAGTGGTGAGTTATATGGACTAGTAGAGTTTTCGATAATATTATCATGTAGCAATTGGTTAACTTGTCTATTTATTTCTTCAATATGTGTATGGGGCAGTCTGTAGTTTTTGATATACGTCGGTGTATTATCCGTGACGTGTATATCTTGTTTGTAAAAGTTATTTGCAGTAAGAGTATCATTTTCTAGGTGAAAAATATGCTGGTAATTTTTGGTAATTTCTAATATTGATTTTTGATCTTTTGAGTTCAAGTGGTTTAGTTTAATATATTTTAATAACTCTTGATATCTTTGTTTTCCTCTGTTGTTTTTATTTGTTGAAATGTTATTTCTATTCATTTTGTATTTAGTTAATGGTTCTGTTTCTACTTTAAATTTTTGAATTATCACGTCCTCTTCGTTAGTGTTTAGTAGCTTTATATGTTTGATACCTTCTGCTGGCATTATTGTGCTACCTATATATACACCTGGTGTGATTTCTTTGTTAATCACTACGCTATCTTCTTCGATGGTAAAGTCGACTGAGCATATGTATTCACACCGTGCGGGTATCGTTAACTTATGTATTTCGCAATTTGTACTGATTGGCATAGTGTATTCTTCATCGTCGACATTAATCGTTATCGTATAAGTTTCATAGTCAATTTTTGCCAGTTTTTGTACAAAAAAGTCTCTTCCTAGTATTCCGTCCGTAAGGATGGGAAAATTAGGTTCTACAATTTGGAAGGGGAAACGTATGTGTTTTTCGCCAATGCTTAAGTCTAGATTAGCCGTACCTATTGAATATATTTCCTGGTTTGTTATGCCAGAGAACTTGCATCGTTTATCTTCTTCTATATTTTCGTTTTCTGAAATTGCATTTATTTTGCATATTGATATATCGGCTCCTGTATCTATCAGTAGCTTCAAATTTTTTCTTGACTTCTCGCAATATAACGTTACGTAGTTTTTTAATTGTGTGTTTAGTAGGTAAATTTTTTCTTCCTGTATCCCGGGGTCAACTTTTATTATTCGTTGCTGCTGGCCTCCGGGCCGATTGCGTTTCCCTGCACTATGTTTATTCTGCTCTGTCTGTTACTTCCGTAGTTCCTGTTTGTGCCCCTGTTGTTTCTATTATTTGTGTTGGGGGTTTGATATGTATTTCTGTTTGCTTCATGATATCTGTTATTGTAATTATTTCTATGGTTTATTTCTTCATATCTGGGATTGTAACCATATCTATAGTTATTTCTGTAATTGTTGCTTTGGTTGTTGTTATGGCTTAGTACATTATTTCTTGTGCTAAAATTATTCCTATTATTCCGATTGCTATCTCTGTTATAACCGATATGGTTTTGATTAAAATTGTTGTTTCTGTAATTGTTGTTGTAATTATTTGGTCTATTCCTAACGTTATAATTCAACCGCTGACCTATATTGTTTCTTTGGTTTACGTACATAATGTTCTCTGTAACATTGCTGCTTGACTCAAATTCAGTTGCAATTTGAATTGCTTCTATAAACGTATTAGGCTGTGCGGCAAAAATTGTGGGTTTAAGTGTTTCGATTAACCCATTCTTAAAGATGGTTAGTGCATATGAGTCGTTTGACTTTTGTATCGCACTTTTCTCTGCTTGAGATGGATTTTTGCCTAAACTACTTATTTGAATCTCACTTAGTTCGTTAATGAGCTCAGATATTTTTTCGCCAAATTTTTCAACTGTTCCGCGTTGACTTAATTGTGCTAACTGAGTATGAAGTTGCTGCGGACTTTTTTTGTTTTTAAATCTATTCCTGAGAATTTTTTCTAATTCATCATATGTTTTTATATCTAATGTTAAGAGCTGAGTTTTTACTGCTGTTCCTAATTTCACATTTCTCGTAAAATTCAACAAATTGTTTTTTCCATCTTCATTAAGACTTTCATTGATAAGATTAACTATTGTTAGAAATGCTTCTAGTTCTTTGGGGTTTCCCGTAAAGGTTGGTATGGATTTCAACGCTAATTCAATATTGAAATTGCTCATTTTGCTGTCTACTGAACTCTCTAATTTTTCTAGTAGTAATTCTTTTGCCTCTTTTTATTTTTTTATCAAAGTTTCTAGTAATTCTTGACTACTGTCTGTGTTAATCGCTTCTTTTTGGATTTCTTCTATTATTTCTAATTTTTCCTGAATATAATCTCTTCTGTAAGTTCTATTCGGGGTTTTCTTTAAGTTGACTATTATTTTCGTAAGGATGTTAATATTTTCTTCCATTTATAAGGACCATATGAAATCTTCCTACTTCCTATTTGTATTCTTGCAATTGTACATATTATAAATATTCAAATTAATGCCAATAATTGTACATCTGTACACATTTAAATTGTAATTTTAAAATTTGTTTCACTACTAGGTCATAGGTGTCGCTTGTGACGCCTAGTGCAACCAAGTGCAACTGTCAAAATTGAAAGTACTTAGTGTTTTTATGTATATGTCAAAAGTTTTCTAAGCAGGAAAACATGTGTTTTGTGTTTTTGATTTTGAAATTGTATATTAAATTCATGTTATAATTTTGAATTGTATATTGAATTCATGTTAAGTTCTAATACATTTTAATTTACAGTAAATGTTTAATTCATTCAGTTATTGTATTATTTGTTTTATTTGGTTTCGCAGTTGTTCGATTCTAGTTCAGTTGTTGGAGTTGTGTTCGCAGCTGTTCGATTCTATCATACATTTGTTGTTGAATCTCCCACGGTGGCGGATTGCTTTCGTCTAAAGGTGCCATTACACGGTTTGTAGGATCTACAAACGTTTGTAGATCTACAAACACCTACAAATTGTGTTCGCATCGCAGATGTTTGTAGCACGTTTGCAGGTAGGAAATTTCGTTATCAGACGATTTGTAGATTTCAGGTAGTGCGCGCATCTACAAATCCTTCTACAAACGATTTTTAGCATTCTTATCTACAAATGTTTATAGCTAATAATTATAGCCATCAGACGATTAGTATATTAGTTTACAAAGATGTTCAGTTGAAAATCAGGTATCGTCGGGTTTTAAAAAGGAAAAACTTTTTTCGATCAAGGGTTCAGTTGTCGGTGATAAAGTTAGTTTGGTGCTGTTCTGTCTCGTGATAGATTTTTACGAGTGTTTAGAGTTAAAGTTGGTAAGTGTAGTGTATAAAATTTATTTAGTGGATTGAATTGTTTAGCTTGGTTTATGTTTTCATTTCCAGACTAAATGGATGCTTTGAATACCACCATTGGCGCAGATTTGGAGGTGAACATGACACCAACAGCAAAACCTGCTGAAACACGTGTTCATGGGAAACGAAAATCATCATACACAAAAAAAGTTGAAGGGGATTGGACGGATGAAGAATCTGTGAAATTAATCCAGCTAATCCAGCAACAGTCTATAATTTGGGATAATGGGTGCGCCGAATACAAGCTACCCAAAGAAGACGTCTGGAAGGAAATTGCTGCGAGTTTGAATGGCAAGAGTGTCAACAATTGCAAGGGTAAGTGGAACAACTTGCGCACTGGATTCAGGACCAACCTTGCGAAATATCGAGCGCGGAAGTCTGGTCAAGGAACTGACGAAAAAATTCCAATTGTGTGGAAGTTTTTTAAGGACATGATGTTCTTGGAGGCGCATAGTCTTCGCCAATCAACTCAGTTGACCACATCTATGCCAATGGTAATATTTTTTCTGGTAATATTTCAATATAATGATTATTGATAATATTATTTTACAGACCACCACCCACAGCGAAGAAAACATATTTGAAGACTTAGAAATGAGTGACATGTTGACGCAGGAGGCTATTGTTCAACCCACACAAGGTAGGAAGCGTCATTCAAGCGCCAGCGACACAAAACGATCGTCAACGCATCAGTCGCCGGACACTTTACCGTCCACTTCAAGCGACTTTAAAACAGAATTGCGGGAGATGACGGTGCGTGCACTAGGCAATATTTCAGCAAACGTTCGGTTTAACGATGAATTTAGCGCGTTTGGTGATTACATCGCTTCTGAACTCAGAAGCCTTAATGCAGACCAGGCAAAGTTTGCCAAAAGAAAGCTAGCCCGCGTCTTTAATGATGTTATAGACGAAGCGTTATCCATGGTACACTCCTTCACTTTATGCATCTATACATAATAATTATTTTTCATTTCCTCTCTTTCGCAGCCTTCACATCAGGACACCGTAATTCATGTGATACCAAGTGAACTTTCTACCTCTGAGGATCTGAATTTTACCGAAGAGTTTTAAGTCGAGTAAATTGTTTTGCTAAGAAAATAAAAAACGCTTTGTTATTTGATCAATAGAAATATTTTTTATTCGATGACATACAATAACATACAAATAGCAGCTCATACTTCTTAAACTGTTAACTGTTAAACTTACTGGTTAAACTTAAACTATTACTACTTAAACTCACAAACCATTCATATGTGTTTATATTGCCAATCTAATTCACCTTCTTCAACGAAGTATGTTTTAAATTCGTTTTGTATTTCATGCGCACTTGATGTCGCTTCTGTGCGTGATTGTTGACGTCGAAACATTGTTTCCACTGAAGTTTCCTCCACGCGCCAATTACCGGGAATAATTTCGCCAGTATCGCTGTATCGATCGAATGTGCTTGGCGGTGCATATCTGCTTTTATTAGTGCTCATTAAATAATTATGAAGCACACAACACGCTAGTACCACTTTCTTCGCCTTTTCGGCATTTAGTCTGATAGGCGTTCGCAACACTCCAAAACGAGCCCACATTATTCCAAACACATTTTCGATAATACGGCGACCACGACTAAGGCGATAATTATACACGCGCTGGACCATTGTCAGACCCCGCTGGCTGAACGGTTTCATAATATTTGGCCGCAAAGCAAATGCGTCGTCAGCTAAAAGTACATAAGGAACCGGAAGCTGTCTACCTGGCAATGGCTTTGGTGGAGGCAAACGCAGTAAACCATTATTTAATGCTTCCGAAAACGTGCACCGATTAAACACTCCCCCATCAGAAAATCTACCGTTCCGCCCAACGTCAATGTATAAAAGTTTATATTCGGCGTCAGCGATTCCCATCAAAATGATACTAAACGTGCCTTTGTAATTGTAGAACGTGCTGCCCGAATTCGCTTCCGCTATCATTGTGACATGTTTGCCATCTACGGCACCGATGCAGTTTGGAAACTGCCATAGATCGTCGAATTTTTGGGCAACCGACTCCCATTCCTCTTGATTTTTCGGTACCTGTACAGAAAAAAATTATCAATATAAATTTAAATTTTATGTAAAAATAATGTTTACTTGTAAATAATCACCCACAAGGACAGTATAGATAGCATCCAAAACTTCCGGAATGATGCTAGAGATCGTCGGCTGCGGAATGCGAAATAAATATTTCAACGATTCAAAACTTTCACCGGTGGCCAAGTATCGTAATGTTAACACAAGCCGTTCCTTCGCTGTAATACTTTCCCGCATATTAGTGTCTTTCTTTTTTATTAAAGGTGTCACTTTTCCCAATAAATAATTGAACTGGTCCAATGTCATTCGAACAAAATTATGAAAAAGTGACAAATCATTACTTTCCAATTCCTGAAGTAATTTTTGACAGAATCCTTCGGTTTTACGTCGAAGAATCCAATCTCTTGTCCAAAAGCGCCGTTTCCGCCTTGGCACCATTTCAATTTCTTCATCACTATCACTACTGTCCAGCAAATTCATTGCCACCACCAACGTCAATGCATCCTTTGGATCCATTTAATCGGTCTAAACAGTTATAATTATATCACCGAAAGATAGCACACAGTTAAAAACACACAAAATTTCATCGAGTTCGCTCCCACCGTCCAACCGCTTAAATCAGATAATTTAAATGTCTACAAACAGTGGTAGTTTGTACATGTCAAAATTCATGCATCTACGAACTACAGATTGGTCTACAAATGTTTAAAATCTACAAATTCAAAATTCGTTTTCCTATCACACGAGTCGCATTTTCCACCTACAAACATTTGTAGACAATCATCTACGAACCGTCAACAAACTCTTTCTACAAATGTTTGTAGCTAAAAAAATTTTGACATTACACGATTTGTAGACTATTTGTAGCGAAAAAACTCGATGAACCTACAAACATTTGTAGATGCTACAAACCGTGTAATGGCACCTTAAGGCTAATCGCTTGAGCGCTGCGATTTCTTCCCGTAATTTCTTTATTTGTCTGTTGTCGTGTGTTTTTTGTGTCGTGCTCGATCCTGATGTGTGTGGTTGATGATCTTCTGCTGTTGTCGGCTCGGTTTTTGTTTCTGTGTCGCGGCGTTTTATTTGCTGCTTCAGATTATCAATTTGTTGGTACATCTGCGTTTGCTTTTCCCATGTTGGAGGGTTTTCGACGTCGGTCGCAATGCGTTTTATGGTTGCAATTTTTTTTCTAATATAGACAAGGCTGCCGCCGCGTTTTTTTTTTTGTGTCTATTTTAGGTATTGCTGTCCTCAGCGCTTCTTCTTTCCTGGCCTGTAAGATTCTTGGATGAATCCTTGGCTGTGGTCCACCAACCAAAGGTAGACCAAATTCTTTTGGGGGCAGGATCGCCATGAAAAGTAACGGTAACCGAAGATTCTCTTCTTGTTCCTGGGTCAGTTCGAGGACTGAACAACCAAATCTATTTAATATTTTTAACTCTTGAATCCTTCAACTTTGACTTCAATTTTTATTATTTCAAATTCACTCGTCGCTTTTGCGTGGCGAATTTAACCGCCCCTTTAGCATTAGCTCAGAGTGATTTGATGCAAGAAAATAAATTGAAAGATATATTTTAAGTTTCTCTCAGTCTTTATGGTCGCCTATTCAAGTATGGCTTACCAAGTCAGACTGTGTTTTATTGCATAATTTTTCTCCTATATATATCATACATAAAATACGTAAATCGCTATAGTGTATGGATCGGTTTTGAATTCAAAAAAATAATTAATCATTTACTTGTTGTTCGTCTTGACCGCTTGGTGGTCAGTTGTCGCTGCCATCAATGGTGAGCGAAAAAAGATGGCTGACAGTGTTTGTTTTGACATTTGTTAGTTTGACTTTTCTGTTTTAGGTTGTACACAACAATTGCCATTCTTCATATTGTGGAAGTTGTAATCGTGACTTCAGGGGTGATAACTGTTATGAAAATCACCTTAAAAATATAATTAGACGAGGATCTGTATGTGAAACGTTTAACATATGTACAATGTGTACAAAATTTATAACTTCTGATAATAAACGCTTGTTTGAACATGTTTGTAATGAGTATTATTGTCAGAGATGTTCAAAAACAGTACCCCCTGATCATTTATGCTACATAAAACCGTAGAAAGGTGGGAGAAAGACAAAGTTTCTACTGATCTTTTTCGATTGTGAAAGCACTCAAAATACGCGTAATGAGAATGGTGGCTCTGATTTTTTACATGTTGTAAACTTAATTGTTGCACAGCAGATATGTTATAACTGTTCTGGAAGTGGGAATATAAAAGATAGATGTAATGTATGTGGTGTAAGGGAGCATATATTCGAGTATAACAACGAGGAGCCCGTTTTGAAGAGATTTTTAGATTACTGCCTAATGGCACGACCGTATGTAGATAATATTTACTGTATTGCTCATAATTTACAAGGTTACGATGGACACTTTGTAATTACCGAGCTAATGGATCGTAAATTAGAAATAGATCCTATAATGAATGGTAGTAAAATTATGCAATTGAAATGTGGCCGAATTACCTTTATTGACTCTTTAAACTTTCTAGCCTTCCCCCTCTCCAAGTTTCCCAAAGTTTTTGATCATAAAGAGTCTGCTAAAGGCTACTACCCCCACTTATTTAATACCCTCAAGAATATTGATTACGTGGGTAAATATCCGCCTCCAGAATATTATGGATATAACATGATGCGACCCGAAGAGAGGGATCAGTTTTTAAATTGGTATAACGTTATCTCACAAGGCTCGTTTGATAATAGAAAGGAAAAATTAATGTACTGTATCAACGATGTAAATATTTTACGTCTGGGTTGTGTACGGTTTATGCAAGAATTTCTTGAAATTACTGGGGTTAATCCTTTAGTAGAATCGCTGACAATTGCATTAGCTTGTATGCTTACTTTCAGAAAAAATTTTCTGAAAAGCAATGTCCTGGGTATTATGCCTAAACATGGTTATTATAAAAGTCAAAACCATTCGCTTATCGCTGCTAAATGGCTTTCTTGGGAAAATTCAAAAAACAAAGATCTGATTATCTCTTCTAATAATGTAGGGGAGTTAAAGCTGGAAAAGGGGGATTTACAAGTTGATGGGTTCAATCCGGTAACAAATACTGTAAACGAATTCTTTGGTTGTTTCTACCACGGTTGTAGAGAATGTTTTAAAGTGCAAGAGGTGCCTATTAAAAAGCCTTATAATCAATATGAAACCTTAAACCAGAGGTATGAGAGTACACTTAGAAGTATGGAGACAATTAAGAAATTCGGCTATAAACTTGTGTATATATGGGAATGTGAATTTAAACAACTCCTAAAAGAACAACCCGATATAAAACAAGAAGTCGATAGATACGTGGCGCACTGTTCTATGCCACTTAATCCACGTGCAGCCATTTTTGGAGGGAGAACCGAGGTATTCAAACTTTATCACGCAGTCAAGCCTCTCATTAGGCTATAAAAGGCTATAAGATTAGGCTATAAGATATTTAGATTTTATTAGTCTATACCCGTATATTAATAAATACGCTACCTACCCTATCGAACACCCTGAAATTTTCCGTAATGATAATATCCCTGACATCTCTTAACTACTTTCAATGCATGGCTTCATAAAATGTATGATTATTCCTCCAACACACTTATTTTTACAAGTACTACCGGTCAAAAATGATAAAAAATTGTATTTTCCATAATGTAAAGCGTGTGCCTACTCAAATAACGTTTTTGGCTGTGGTCATTCAGAAACTGAAAGGGTGCTACTTGGAACATGGATAATTCCTGAAGTTTCATTGGCCGTTGAAAAGGGTTACAAAGTACTTAAAGTATTTGAAGTTTGGAAGTATAATCATGTGAGGTATGACTCATATTCAAAAATTGGCGGGTTATTTACAGAATATGTTAACACATTCTTAAAAATAAAACAAGATGCCAGTGGTTGGGGGGTACAGCATTCGACTGAAGAGGAAAAAACTAATTTTCTACATTCTTACAAGTTGCAGGAAGACATTGTTTTGGACAGAGCACAAATGCAAAAGAACGCTGGTAGACGAAATGTTGCTAAAATTTGTTTAAATTCATTATGGGGTAAATTTGCTCAAAGGGAAGATTGGACTTATAGCAAAATTTGTAACAGCTTCAAAGATTTTCCCGACTTTATTCAATCTCCCGGTATAGAAATCTGCTCTTTATTGCCTGTTAGCGTTAACGCAATGTGGATCACGTGGAAATATGTGGAAGAGAACTTTAACACTTTACAACATGGTAATTTACCTATCGGAGCTTACACAACTGCCTTTGCAAGACTTAAACTTTATAAAGTATTAGAAAAAGTTGGGGAATCAATTCTCTATTGTGATACTGATAGCTTGATATTTGTAGATAATAAAGAAAATCCTATCCCGTTTACTATCTCCAGTATGCTAGGGGAGTTAACAGACGAGATTGAGCCCTTTGGCGAGAAAGCTTTTGTTTCGGAATTCGTAAGTCCAGGTCCAAAAACATACGGACTTAAAGTTGAGACATCTAGAAAACCTGAATATGTTGTTAAATGTAAGGGAATATCACTTAATTTTGAAAATAGTAAACTTGTTCACTTTGAAAGTTTAAAGTCTATGGTAATTAGTAATGAAAACGACAATATATGTACAAAAAATGAAAAAAAAATTAAACGTTTACAACCAGGAATTGTAATTTCGACAGTTGAAATGAAACATATACAGTTTACATTTGATAAGCGTATTGTAACTGAGGATTACCTTTCTTATCCATATGGTTTCAAAAAAATTAAATTAAATAGTTAAAGTCGTGTGAAATGTAAGTAAATGCAAAGCATGTTCAAATTTATATAAAATAAAAATCATTCGGTTATATCAAACGTTTTTTTTTGTGGCAACAATGGACAATATTTTGTGAAGGAACTTGCCATGGTTTCATTTGACTCAATACAACCAGTATTTTACCACTTTGCTCCTCCTTATTCATACCAGGAACAAGGAACACACGTACGAGCACGAAAGCAAAGCGAATTTGATGTGGTGAAAATAAACGGATTACGTTGGAGTGATGGTGTTGTTAATTACAGCCTGCTACCGGAGATTCGGAATAGTTTCAATGACTGTACCATATACCTGAAAGGCGTTGTGAAGGAGAAGTTTATAAGGAAATATATCCCGGGAACCAACATTATACAGATGCAAACCCCTAAGTTGAGTGAACTTAGAAACTTTAAAACGTTCTGCAATATTCACGATACGCGTGCAATTACCAGATGTGCAGTACAAAACTGTATAAACCTTTATATGTATTTTCTAATGAATAGTCAATAATATTGATATACAAACATGTTTTTTTTTCTTTATACGTCAATTTATTTCATTACATCAAAAATAAGGTTACAGCTACAAAGTATTGGAATTTCATAAAAAAGCCTAGAATAATTCAAATGCATATAAGATGTACAAGGTGGTATAAAAAAGTCCTCATTTTTCAGCTTCAAAAGATCTTTCTCCCTGCATCTGTTACAGTACTGCTCGTAATATTCCTTCACATATTCCGAGGCCAAATTGTTGTGGTGCATGACAATGTTAAAAAATTCCATCATGTCGAACAGCTTGAATAGCTCCAGATGTTTGAGTGTTATGTTGTCACCGCCTACAGGTATCTGATACCGTTTTAAAAGACCCAATTGATTTTCCGGATATTCTTCGCCTGCTGAAGTCTTCAAATCGTTGAGGTAATTGTAGAGCGAAATCCATTGACTGTAGTCAATTACCAGTGGGAAACGTCCATGGTAGTGGAAGATTGCCTTCGCCTGAAATGTCTGTGGGTCAAATCCGAGAGTGGCCCTACGGTTATGGCATCCATCCAGGTAGTAAGTGTAGTTCAGTAAGGCGTCTTCATTGCACGGAACTTGTGATTTGGGAATCGTTTTCGTTCTTGACTTCTTCTCCTTGCAGTTTGATATTATGTTCTCAAAGCTGCTAGAAGGTTTGACTTGGGATGATTTCACAACTTTTTTCTTCTTCTGAATAACGCGGACGGCTCGCTTAGAGGTTTGTGTTTGCATATTAGCGGACTTTTAAGCAACTGACGACATCCTTTTAAATTGTTAAAGACACAACTATGGTTTCGATGGATTGATCACGCTGCTTTTATATCCCCGATCTCCTGTCTGCAGGTCTGATTGAAACACTCCCCACCATTTTGCAAAGAGTTCTCCAAATATACTTTCCGGAATAAATCAACTATTTCACCATCATTGAAATAATAATCTGTAGTGGAGAACCGGTTCAAAAATGTTTTGAAGCTCCTGCCACTGCAACGAAAATAAAGAAAAACACCGCAATACTGCCCGCATGTGGTTGAGAATGCACTCTGGAACCTCTGCTTATTATTTACGAAAACTTTGCCACTGGCCCGAAGAAATCTTTTGAAGTACTTGTTAGTAGGATATTTACCGAAAGAGTCAAAGTACTCGATTGGAACTTTTCTAGAAATGTAAAAGGCCACCCAATGCAATCCACTTTTGTGAGCTGGGTCTGTGTTTGCAATGATACAAGCAGGTTTCTTTATTTGACGGGGTAAGTGATCGCACGGAAAAACGCCCTTGAAAAATCTTTTAGTCACATGATTACGCATTAAAGAACTACCAAGTTCGATCGTGTTCATTCCTGTTCTTAAGAGGTGACTGCTTCAAGGTTAATGATTCTAGTACGAGGTGTAACGTAGCTCTGGAGGAATTCCTTTGTTGGCTCCCCATGTACGAAAATAGTTGAAAACTTTGCGAGGGTTTTTATAAGATCCTCATCCAGACGCTCAAGTTCAAGGTTTCCAGACACGCCAGTATGATCTGTAGTGCTAACTGTTGATGTAGGATATTTGTAAATGATCTCCTTTGTATACACTTTATCTGGTGAAATAAAGCCTGCAAACGCAAATTTTTTTAAGAAGGTAAAGTGCCTTTCTGAAAAATACTCGGTATTTACTAGACACTGAGTCATGGTACTGTAGTTATCTCAAGCCAAGGCACAGATAAATAATAAATACAGAAGTGTTGAACCTCTTTATATACTTTTTATAGACTCGAGTAAACGTTTCGATTTTTATCGATTTCAATATTCGTATCGTACTCTGCATATACAATGCATGTCACACTATTCTTTAAGGCCTCCTTGAATCTACCCTCGATTCGCACAACACCTTGATTCAATAAACTGCCACAAGTTGATTCGTGTGAATTATCCCCTGTCAAGTCAAATGCTAGCAAAAAGCAACCATTGTCGAAGAATTGTTTGGATATCTGATTGCCTTTATCGAAATAATTGATGCCAGCACCCTTTAAAAGACTCAAGTACTCCCGGGTGCTCAGCGGTTTTTCTTTTGAATAATCGAATTCTATAGGTTGATTTGGTACTTGTACGCCATTAACTGACAAATTAGATCTCGTGATGTTATTGTGTTTGAAGTTATATGGATTTTGAGTACGTTTTCCGGTATAGGCGTCGTTGTCTACCATCCCAAAAATGAGCAAGTTCGGTAATTGGCCCACCACTATATTGTCCAGCGATAGTGTGAATGTATTTGTTGACAACGTGTATGTTTTCACTTCGATGCGTTTGTACGGGTACACTGCATTTGAACGTTGCAGTACTGTTTCATGTGCCAGGAGAATATCGGGATTGACGCTTACATGATTCATGTACATTGTTGCTTCCAGTATTTTAATTCGAGGCGAGAGTTTATCATCTTTCGAGTACAGGTAGAATTCAGGTTTCTCTAAGGATAATATGACGCGCAAATCCACACCATTAATCAATAGTTTTTCTTGGTTAAATATGTCGCTATGGACCTTTCCCATTAACTCGACGACATTACTTTTCTTTAATAGCGCTGATCTACTAAGATAACTTTTAATCTCAGACTTTGGACCTGCGCCTTCAATCATTTCCATTTCATTCTGGTCAACATACCATCCAACCGATTCGAGATGAGTTGCTGCTGCATCTTTCCCGTAATTCAATAGATTTTCAACGTATGCCCTGTACTGGTAGTTATTGTCTGTTTGAGCTATATTCTTCCCATTCAGCTGAACTGTACATTGTCTAAAAAGCAAATGCATCAAATTATTTGCGACGCCTATTGGGTCAGCTTCGACAACTCTTCTATCAGCACCCTTAATTGTTTCAGTCCCTGTGAATAACTCCTCTTTACCATCCTTTATTTTAACCATCTGCACTTTGAGACGAAGATATATACTGGATAAATCACGATACGTATCACCATGGCCGAGAGAGATAAATTCCAGTACAGATGAGTTATCCAATGAAGCTATCGGTTTGTATGCAACTTCTTCTGTTTTCAAAATGTTGCTTTGAATCGGTGATGTGGAGTAAATGTCAAATTCGGATTTCATGCATTCTTTGTAGGAGGTCATGTTAATTACTTATCAAATATGTCCAACACACGTTTTTTGATTACTTTTCGTTTACTTTTCACCCTCTTAATCTTTTTACGTGAGGTTTTTTTTACAGTTTTTTTTTAATTTACCAGCCTTACGTCGCTTAGGTGAAGACTTGAATTGAATTGTTGTGAACGGGTTAGCTCTTTTTATAGCCATTCGGTTACCAGCACCATCCGTCTTATCAAAAAGTTTGTTTATACCTTTCTGAGCTAACTCTTGTGCGGCAGTTTGTCCGTGTTCTCTTAAGAGTTCTTTAAGAGGTTTATTACCAACTTCCTGTATAATAGCCTTTCCAGTCTTAACCGCTTGCCGTTTTATAGCTTTTACACCTGACGCAGCCAAATGTTTTAGATAACGTAATAGGCCACTGAAAAAGCTGCCGATTCCTCTCCCACGCTGATAGATAATTTGGGCTCGATAGAGGTCGCCAATATCTGATAAATATCCACCACTCTGGACCAAATCATAGCGTGTGTAGTGCGAGTTCATGTCGTTAACATCGGTATTGAATATTAACACTATAACCCTTACATCAATGTAAGTGAATATTTATACATTTTCTTACCGACGTTTGAAGTGAAGCATTATATATGTGGGAGTAAAACTTGGTTCAAAGTCTACTGATTCACCTTGTTGATCTGTGACTTTAATAGAAATGCTTTCAAAAAAAGTTTTCCACAGCACAGTACTCTACATGTTTGAATCTGAAAAAAAATCGCAATCTTGCAAAGGAATGGTACAAAGATTTCGCACCAATTTATCAGCCAATATTCTAGGTTTGATAATGTCTGTGTAAACGTGAATTAAATTGGAGCTTTCACAATCGCTAACGGTCTTGGATGCCGTAGCATGACGCGTTCTTTTATCAAGCTCATTCACGTTTTTTTCCAACCGACTTAGACTGTCAAAAAATATCGATTTATCGAAAGATTCTTTTATCGAGACATCAATCAGATCTGGATCGCGTTTATCAACAGGTGTTTTTAAAAATGCATCAATGAATAGGCCAGCAATATTTTCAGTTTTAGACACTTCAATCGGTACTGGTGTTGTAGGTATTGGCAGTTCCACATTTATTTTTACACCATAGCCTTTTAGATGAAACGTATGCGAGGTAGGTTTGATCCCCGCTTTTCTTTCCCACTCACGTCTTAAGCTATGTGCAGGATATATGCATTCGTCAATCATTCTTAATAGCTCTACATGATTTCTTTTTGACCTCGGAATCTGTCCAATTATATAATCAATAAAGTCCTGAAGCGTGTTAAACTTTTTTGGTGAGTCTAAATAAACTTTTTCGGCGATTTTCTTGCCTTGGAAAACATGTTAGCAGAAACCTCCAACCTTCTTAGAATCACTGATGTCGGGAATACCTCCCTCATCTCTATATTTTTCGATATGTTTGAATACCAGTTCCTTAATTGATGTCAAATAGTAATTATAGAAGTCAGGTTTAATAACCAAGAAAAATGACGATAGGAATGTTGAAAAATTGATATCGTTTTTTTCATAACAAAGTCTTCGTAAAGTAGCATCACTCTATCTTAAGAGAAAAAGATTTTTTTTCAAAGACATGATTTTTACAACTATTTCTGTTACCTCAGGCTTGCTGGATTCTGCTGCAGTTGATGGTCGACTTCTTTTCATCATACTAGCTTCTTCTTCTACGATACTGTATTTAGAACGGTTGACACTGTCTCTCCTTTTTTTCGTTTTGGCAACATTATCTCCGTCATTCCAACACACCAACCGCTCCCAAGCTTACAAGAAGCAGGAAGAATATTCTCAAAAGATGATAATGTGTTTTCAGGGTAAATGCTCAGGAATATTGCTTAAAAGGCATACGTAGAATTCATCATCTGTTACTGTTACAGGCATTTAAAATTCTTTCCCAAGCCAGATCTGGTACACTCGAGCTACTCCCTTTTTTTTCTTTTAGTCTCTCACTCTGTCGAACAGGATGTTTTCTGACGGGTTGATCAGACGTGTATTGATTAGGATCGAACCGAGAGGGCCTTAATATAGAGTAACTAGGCAGCTCTTGCATTTCCACATCCGCGATACTTTCAGAATCTTCTTCACCTTCTTTCTCCATTTTAAAGACGTTGGATCCCTCATCATCAAGATTGTCTATCTCCCCTAGAACGTCTTCTACTTCATCAGGACTCATATCAACAGGTACTGTGTATTGTGTTACTCCGTCATCACCAGTTATTATCCTATAATCTTTGTCAGTTGAAGTTTTTCTAAATTTCGATGGTGGCTTCAGACTTTTGGCTATTCCACTTGCCGATAGACGACGCTTTGCTGCAGCCGATAATACACTCCTTGGAGGTGTGGTTTCACCTAATGATTCAAACAATTTTTCCACTCGTACAGGTGTAGTTTGTGTAGGTTTTTCATCTCTAAAAACATATTTAGTTTGTGTCGTGTTGTCTCGCAAGCTTTTCTGTTTCTTGCGTACATGCTCGGTCGATGAAGGCAATTGAGTTTTTCTTTCTAGAAATTCTTTACTTCTACGACGTGTGTTTAAAAATTTTATTAGTTCGTTTCGATAATGATACCATTTGTCTTTATCGTTGAATTTTTCACTTCTCAATATCTTATTCATTGCCTTATCGAACAAGCTCTGGTTATTAGAACTTTCAATAATGTCTTTCAAATTTGCATATACTTCAGGAGACAGAAGTAGCATTTTATTCAGATTACTGTTCCTATACATATTTCTCAATTAGTGAACCAATCACCCCTGAAAGTACACTGCCCAGTAATACTGGTAAAAATCCGCCTTGTTGAATTAGTACTTTATGTTGTCGCGGAACTGATCGTTTAGCATCGACTAGCTTACGCATACACTTTTTATATTTACAGAGACGGTTATATAACTTTCTACGAGGTCTGTGGTTACCATTCAACGTATTCAATGCGATTTTGCAAAGTGTTTTAATTACCTCTGAATCAGCGTTCTTAAGTATAGCGTTTCTCAAACCCGGTCGAGCTTGTCTAAGCTCGTATACCATATGCTTGTTGTCCTTTAATCGCTTCATTCGTGACACCATTCTCTTGTTTTAAACTATCCTTTGAGCAGTAACACGTTACAAAGTTTTTGTTAAATAAATCAGTACGGAAGCGTAATATATCATTTGTATTCTGAGTCAGGTCTATTAATAAATAACTGTGTGGCGCCTGAGTGATTTCTTTAAATATTCTCACAAGCTCCTTGCTATTTTCAGGATAAATTTGTTTAGCCAGATGATGAAGTTGACTTTTGTCACGCGGGTTCTTGAAGCACACCAGATACTTGCAATTTAGCGATATGTCACGGCAAAATTTTCCCTGATGAAATACATTTTGTGTTACCAATATCACCGAAAAATTCTTATGATGTGATCCTTTGGTGAACAGTTCGCAAACTTGCCTTGAAAACGCATTACCAGTCAAAAATAAAAGTGCTAATGAAGTGACGAAGGCAATGCAAACAATTCTCGAGCAAAGACGTATTCCCAGAAATCTGCAAACAGATGACGGAAAGGAAATTTTCAATAAAAGATTTCAACATATTATGAAAAAGTATGAAATTAACCACTATTCAACATTAAGTGCATTGAAATCATCGATTGGAGAGCGCTTCAACAGAACTCTAAAGGGTATTATGTGGAAGAGCTTTAGCATGAATGGAAATTACCGCTGGTTCGATTCCTTACATAAACTAGTTGCCCGATACAACAAAACAAAACATCGAGTTATTAAAATGCGCCCAATAGATGTTAATACATCAAACAAAGTGCAATTACTCTCGGACGTTTACAGGAAAGTTAAGGTAACATCACAGCCCAAATTTAAGGTTGGTGAGCATGTGCGCATAAGTAAGCATAAACAGATTTTTGAAAAAGGTTACACCCCTAACTGGTCTACGGAAATATTTAAAATAAAGGAAGTCAGAAAAACACAACCCCGTACGTACACATTGGAAGATGATGAAAAAAATTTAATTCAAGGAGGATTTTATGAACCAGAGCTAACTCCAGTAAAATATCCCGACACATACCTTGTTGAAAAAATTATAAAAAGAAATGGTAATAAAGTTTTTGTAAAATGGCTTGGCTTTCCAGCTCACCACAATTCTTGGATTAATATGAAAGACGTCTTGTAACGACTGAAGCTAACAGTCAACATGTTAAAATTGAAATACGAAAACCACCGATTCAAAACCTTTGCTAATCTGGGTATAGATGAAAGGAAGGTTTTAAAACTTGCACGTAGTGGATTTTTTTAAACCAACATAAAAGATCTCGTGAGGTGTTACTTTTGCTCGTTACTTATGAGTGTCGCTACTGCACCTGATGACATTGAAGCCGAGCATTTACGGTTATCACCAGAGTGCTGTTACACCAATGGAAAAGACGTCTGTGGGCCTTATGAAGTTCCTATTAAAGTGAAAAAACAGAAAAGAACACCTATGTTTTTAAATTATTGTTGTCAAATAATAGGCAGGATTCTATTTATAATGATTAGTTTAGGGGTTTTCATTGACTTGTACTTAGTTTGTAAAAGATTATTCGCAAATCAAATCTAAAAAACGTTTGTGTTTATGTACGCCGTCAAATGTATGAATAAATCTAGATTTCAAAAATGTAAAGCTCTTTCATTCATTAATCAAAGATTATTCGCAAATCAAAACTAAAAAACGTATGCACGTAAAGATCATGACCTTCCTCACGTGAAGACGTGCAAAGGAGAATCAAAGAATTAATCGCTGACTGTTGACGTATTGACGATCGCTAACAATTACTCTAGAAACAGACCAGACCAGCTTACAATCAATCAAACACCCACCCACAGAAAAGCAAGATAGTTGCTTTACCTGGTGTCACGTAAAGCACTTCTCGGAGGCCTCACAAAGCACAAAGCTCTAGCACCTCCACGCCCACACCGCCTATCCTCTAACACATAAGCTCTTCTAGTGGCTACCAACGAAGGAGGAGCTACTCTGGTGTCAGACTCTGATGGCATCGAGCAGGCTGTCTCTACCGCACCCTATGCTTATAGCATTGAGTGGTGGCGCCCTTACTACTCAAATCCTGAATAAAAGTATACATACAATTCATATTTCGATCAATTGAAGTATAGAATAAACAAGTGCCACCAAATCGCTAGAGAAAACTTGGTACAATCTGAATTAAGTTCAAAAATTTACAACGATAAAGTAGCGAATACTCCTCAATATAAGGAAAACGACTTAGTATGTCTAGAAAATAATAAAGTAAAAATAGGTCATTCTCAAAAATTAAGTCCTTAGTTTGTCGGTCCTTACAGAATAATTAAACTACATCGTAACCAGAACGCGACTATTAAAATTAGAAAGAAGTATGTCAGAGTACACTTAAATCGCCTTAAACCTTCTGAATAATAAATAATTATGCTAATTGTATTTCTATTTCACTCATTCAACGAATAAGTAAGTTATTAGAATCTTAATATTGCACTTATTGTCGGGTTAAGATACACACATACGTATTCGTTGATGATCTGAAATGATAACTCTTGTCTATAATCTCTCATATCAGATGCATCTCGATTTTCTTAGTTTTAGCAAATTCGTATAGAATTGATCCGATTCAAGTTGGTAGTGGACTATTTTACGAGCAGATTGGTCAAGTCAAATTTTACTCAGATCATTGGCAACTTATCGTCTTTACAAACATTTCTTTCAATTCGAAGAAACTAGAAGTTTTGCGAAATACTTACTCTAAAACAAAAGATATATGCCGCGAAACGTCTATCAAATTCCATGCTTTACATTGTAGCCAAACGTTAAATTTCCTTTCTTTGCAAATTCCTAAACTTTCACAAAAGGAGGATGTTTTCTGACGGGTTGATCAGACGTGGATTGATTAGGATCGAACCGAGAGGGCCTTAATATAGAGTAACTAGGCAGCTCTTGCATTTCCACATCCGCGATACTTTCAGAATCTTCTTCACCTTCTTTCTCCATTTTAAAGACGTTGGATCCCTCATTATCAAGATTGTCTATCTCCCCTAGAACGTCTTCTACTTCATCAGGACTCATATCAACAGGTACTGTGTATTGTGTTACTCCGTCATCACCAGTTATTATCCTATAATCTTTGTCAGTTGAAGTTTTTCTAAATTTCGATGGTGGCTTCAGACTTTTGGCTATTCCACTTGCCGATAGACGACGCTTTGCTGCAGCCGATAATACACTCCTTGGAGGTGTGGTTTCACCTAATGATTCAAACAATTTTTCCACTCGTACAGGTGTAGTTTGTGTAGGTTTTTCATCTCTAAAAACATATTTAGTTTGTGTCGTGTTGTCTCGCAAGCTTTTCTGTTTCTTGCGTACATGCTCGGTCGATGAAGGCAATTGAGTTTTTCTTTCTAGAAATTCTTTACTTCTACGACGTGTGTTTAAAAATTTTATTAGTTCGTTTCGATAATGATACCATTTGTCTTTATCGTTGAATTTTTCACTTCTCAATATCTTATTCATTGCCTTATCGAACAAGCTCTGGTTATTAGAACTTTCAATAATGTCTTTCAAATTTGCATATACTTCAGGAGACAGAAGTAGCATTTTATTCAGATTACTGTTCCTATACATATTTCTCAATTAGTGAACCAATCACCCCTGAAAGTACACTGCCCAGTAATACTGGTAAAAATCCGCCTTGTTGAATTAGTACTTTATGTTGTCGCGGAACTGATCGTTTAGCATCGACTAGCTTACGCATACACTTTTTATATTTACAGAGACGGTTATATAACTTTCTACGAGGTCTGTGGTTACCATTCAACGTATTCAATGCGATTTTGCAAAGTGTTTTAATTACCTCTGAATCAGCGTTCTTAAGTATAGCGTTTCTCAAACCCGGTCGAGCTTGTCTAAGCTCGTATACCATATGCTTGTTGTCCTTTAATCGCTTCATTCGTGACACCATTCTCTTGTTTTAAACTATCCTTTGAGCAGTAACACGTTACAAAGTTTTTGTTAAATAAATCAGTACGGAAGCGTAATATATCATTTGTATTCTGAGTCAGGTCTATTAATAAATAACTGTGTGGCGCCTGAGTGATTTCTTTAAATATTCTCACAAGCTCCTTGCTATTTTCAGGATAAATTTGTTTAGCCAGATGATGAAGTTGACTTTTGTCACGCGGGTTCTTGAAGCACACCAGATACTTGCAATTTAGCGATATGTCACGGCAAAATTTTCCCTGATGAAATACATTTTGTGTTACCAATATCACCGAAAAATTCTTATGATGTGATCCTTTGGTGAACAGTTCGCAAACTTGCCTTGAAAACGCATTACCAGTCAAAAATAAAAGTGCTAATGAAGTGACGAAGGCAATGCAAACAATTCTCGAGCAAAGACGTATTCCCAGAAATCTGCAAACAGATGACGGAAAGGAAATTTTCAATAAAAGATTTCAACATATTATGAAAAAGTATGAAATTAACCACTATTCAACATTAAGTGCATTGAAATCATCGATTGGAGAGCGCTTCAACAGAACTCTAAAGGGTATTATGTGGAAGAGCTTTAGCATGAATGGAAATTACCGCTGGTTCGATTCCTTACATAAACTAGTTGCCCGATACAACAAAACAAAACATCGAGTTATTAAAATGCGCCCAATAGATGTTAATACATCAAACAAAGTGCAATTACTCTCGGACGTTTACAGGAAAGTTAAGGTAACATCACAGCCCAAATTTAAGGTTGGTGAGCATGTGCGCATAAGTAAGCATAAACAGATTTTTGAAAAAGGTTACACCCCTAACTGGTCTACGGAAATATTTAAAATAAAGGAAGTCAGAAAAACACAACCCCGTACGTACACATTGGAAGATGATGAAAAAAATTTAATTCAAGGAGGATTTTATGAACCAGAGCTAACTCCAGTAAAATATCCCGACACATACCTTGTTGAAAAAATTATAAAAAGAAATGGTAATAAAGTTTTTGTAAAATGGCTTGGCTTTCCAGCTCACCACAATTCTTGGATTAATATGAAAGACGTCTTGTAACGACTGAAGCTAACAGTCAACATGTTAAAATTGAAATACGAAAACCACCGATTCAAAACCTTTGCTAATCTGGGTATAGATGAAAGGAAGGTTTTAAAACTTGCACGTAGTGGATTTTTTTAAACCAACATAAAAGATCTCGTGAGGTGTTACTTTTGCTCGTTACTTATGAGTGTCGCTACTGCACCTGATGACATTGAAGCCGAGCATTTACGGTTATCACCAGAGTGCTGTTACACCAATGGAAAAGACGTCTGTGGGCCTTATGAAGTTCCTATTAAAGTGAAAAAACAGAAAAGAACACCTATGTTTTTAAATTATTGTTGTCAAATAATAGGCAGGATTCTATTTATAATGATTAGTTTAGGGGTTTTCATTGACTTGTACTTAGTTTGTAAAAGATTATTCGCAAATCAAATCTAAAAAACGTTTGTGTTTATGTACGCCGTCAAATGTATGAATAAATCTAGATTTCAAAAATGTAAAGCTCTTTCATTCATTAATCAAAGATTATTCGCAAATCAAAACTAAAAAACGTATGCACGTAAAGATCATGACCTTCCTCACGTGAAGACGTGCAAAGGAGAATCAAAGAATTAATCGCTGACTGTTGACGTATTGACGATCGCTAACAATTACTCTAGAAACAGACCAGACCAGCTTACAATCAATCAAACACCCACCCACAGAAAAGCAAGATAGTTGCTTTACCTGGTGTCACGTAAAGCACTTCTCGGAGGCCTCACAAAGCACAAAGCTCTAGCACCTCCACGCCCACACCGCCTATCCTCTAACACATAAGCTCTTCTAGTGGCTACCAACGAAGGAGGAGCTACTCTGGTGTCAGACTCTGATGGCATCGAGCAGGCTGTCTCTACCGCACCCTATGCTTATAGCATTGAGTGGTGGCGCCCTTACTACTCAAATCCTGAATAAAAGTATACATACAATTCATATTTCGATCAATTGAAGTATAGAATAAACAAGTGCCACCAAATCGCTAGAGAAAACTTGGTACAATCTGAATTAAGTTCAAAAATTTACAACGATAAAGTAGCGAATACTCCTCAATATAAGGAAAACGACTTAGTATGTCTAGAAAATAATAAAGTAAAAATAGGTCATTCTCAAAAATTAAGTCCTTAGTTTGTCGGTCCTTACAGAATAATTAAACTACATCGTAACCAGAACGCGACTATTAAAATTAGAAAGAAGTATGTCAGAGTACACTTAAATCGCCTTAAACCTTCTGAATAATAAATAATTATGCTAATTGTATTTCTATTTCACTCATTCAACGAATAAGTAAGTTATTAGAATCTTAATATTGCACTTATTGTCGGGTTAAGATACACACATACGTATTCGTTGATGATCTGAAATGATAACTCTTGTCTATAATCTCTCATATCAGATGCATCTCGATTTTCTTAGTTTTAGCAAATTCGTATAGAATTGATCCGATTCAAGTTGGTAGTGGACTATTTTACGAGCAGATTGGTCAAGTCAAATTTTACTCAGATCATTGGCAACTTATCGTCTTTACAAACATTTCTTTCAATTCGAAGAAACTAGAAGTTTTGCGAAATACTTACTCTAAAACAAAAGATATATGCCGCGAAACGTCTATCAAATTCCATGCTTTACATTGTAGCCAAACGTTAAATTTCCTTTCTTTGCAAATTCCTAAACTTTCACAAAAGGAGGATGTTTTCTGACGGGTTGATTAGACGTGGATTGATTAGGATCGAACCGAGAGGGCCTTAATATAGAGTAACTAGGCAGCTCTTGCATTTCCACATCCGCGATACTTTCAGAATCTTCTTCACCTTCTTTCTCCATTTTAAAGACGTTGGATCCCTCATTATCAAGATTGTCTATCTCCCCTAGAACGTCTTCTACTTCATCAGGACTCATATCAACAGGTACTGTGTATTGTGTTACTCCGTCATCACCAGTTATTATCCTATAATCTTTGTCAGTTGAAGTTTTTCTAAATTTCGATGGTGGCTTCAGACTTTTGGCTATTCCACTTGCCGATAGACGACGCTTTGCTGCAGCCGATAATACACTCCTTGGAGGTGTGGTTTCACCTAATGATTCAAACAATTTTTCCACTCGTACAGGTGTAGTTTGTGTAGGTTTTTCATCTCTAAAAACATATTTAGTTTGTGTCGTGTTGTCTCGCAAGCTTTTCTGTTTCTTGCGTACATGCTCGGTCGATGAAGGCAATTGAGTTTTTCTTTCTAGAAATTCTTTACTTCTACGACGTGTGTTTAAAAATTTTATTAGTTCGTTTCGATAATGATACCATTTGTCTTTATCGTTGAATTTTTCACTTCTCAATATCTTATTCATTGCCTTATCGAACAAGCTCTGGTTATTAGAACTTTCAATAATGTCTTTCAAATTTGCATATACTTCAGGAGACAGAAGTAGCATTTTATTCAGATTACTGTTCCTATACATATTTCTCAATTCGTGAACCAATCACCCCTGAAAGTACACTGCCCAGTAATACTGGTAAAAATCCGCCTTGTTGAATTAGTACTTTATGTTGTCGCGGAACTGATCGTTTAGCATCGACTAGCTTACGCATACACTTTTTATATTTACAGAGACGGTTATATAACTTTCTACGAGGTCTGTGGTTACCATTCAACGTATTCAATGCGATTTTGCAAAGTGTTTTAATTACCTCTGAATCAGCGTTCTTAAGTATAGCGTTTCTCAAACCCGGTCGAGCTTGTCTAAGCTCGTATACCATATGCTTGTTGTCCTTTAATCGCTTCATTCGTGACACCATTCTCTTGTTTTAAACTATCCTTTGAGCAGTAACACGTTACAAAGTTTTTGTTAAATAAATCAGTACGGAAGCGTAATATATCATTTGTATTCTGAGTCAGGTCTATTAATAAATAACTGTGTGGCGCCTGAGTGATTTCTTTAAATATTCTCACAAGCTCCTTGCTATTTTCAGGATAAATTTGTTTAGCCAGATGATGAAGTTGACTTTTGTCACGCGGGTTCTTGAAGCACACCAGATACTTGCAATTTAGCGATATGTCACGGCAAAATTTTCCCTGATGAAATACATTTTGTGTTACCAATATCACCGAAAAATTCTTATGATGTGATCCTTTGGTGAACAGTTCGCAAACTTGCCTTGAAAACGCATTACCAGTCAAAAATAAAAGTGCTAATGAAGTGACGAAGGCAATGCAAACAATTCTCGAGCAAAGACGTATTCCCAGAAATCTGCAAACAGATGACGGAAAGGAAATTTTCAATAAAAGATTTCAACATATTATGAAAAAGTATGAAATTAACCACTATTCAACATTAAGTGCATTGAAATCATCGATTGGAGAGCGCTTCAACAGAACTCTAAAGGGTATTATGTGGAAGAGCTTTAGCATGAATGGAAATTACCGCTGGTTCGATTCCTTACATAAACTAGTTGCCCGATACAACAAAACAAAACATCGAGTTATTAAAATGCGCCCAATAGATGTTAATACATCAAACAAAGTGCAATTACTCTCGGACGTTTACAGGAAAGTTAAGGTAACATCACAGCCCAAATTTAAGGTTGGTGAGCATGTGCGCATAAGTAAGCATAAACAGATTTTTGAAAAAGGTTACACCCCTAACTGGTCTACGGAAATATTTAAAATAAAGGAAGTCAGAAAAACACAACCCCGTACGTACACATTGGAAGATGATGAAAAAAATTTAATTCAAGGAGGATTTTATGAACCAGAGCTAACTCCAGTAAAATATCCCGACACATACCTTGTTGAAAAAATTATAAAAAGAAATGGTAATAAAGTTTTTGTAAAATGGCTTGGCTTTCCAGCTCACCACAATTCTTGGATTAATATGAAAGACGTCTTGTAACGACTGAAGCTAACAGTCAACATGTTAAAATTGAAATACGAAAACCACCGATTCAAAACCTTTGCTAATCTGGGTATAGATGAAAGGAAGGTTTTAAAACTTGCACGTAGTGGATTTTTTTAAACCAACATAAAAGATCTCGTGAGGTGTTACTTTTGCTCGTTACTTATGAGTGTCGCTACTGCACCTGATGACATTGAAGCCGAGCATTTACGGTTATCACCAGAGTGCTGTTACACCAATGGAAAAGACGTCTGTGGGCCTTATGAAGTTCCTATTAAAGTGAAAAAACAGAAAAGAACACCTATGTTTTTAAATTATTGTTGTCAAATAATAGGCAGGATTCTATTTATAATGATTAGTTTAGGGGTTTTCATTGACTTGTACTTAGTTTGTAAAAGATTATTCGCAAATCAAATCTAAAAAACGTTTGTGTTTATGTACGCCGTCAAATGTATGAATAAATCTAGATTTCAAAAATGTAAAGCTCTTTCATTCATTAATCAAAGATTATTCGCAAATCAAAACTAAAAAACGTATGCACGTAAAGATCATGACCTTCCTCACGTGAAGACGTGCAAAGGAGAATCAAAGAATTAATCGCTGACTGTTGACGTATTGACGATCGCTAACAATTACTCTAGAAACAGACCAGACCAGCTTACAATCAATCAAACACCCACCCACAGAAAAGCAAGATAGTTGCTTTACCTGGTGTCACGTAAAGCACTTCTCGGAGGCCTCACAAAGCACAAAGCTCTAGCACCTCCACGCCCACACCGCCTATCCTCTAACACATAAGCTCTTCTAGTGGCTACCAACGAAGGAGGAGCTACTCTGGTGTCAGACTCTGATGGCATCGAGCAGGCTGTCTCTACCGCACCCTATGCTTATAGCATTGAGTGGTGGCGCCCTTACTACTCAAATCCTGAATAAAAGTATACATACAATTCATATTTCGATCAATTGAAGTATAGAATAAACAAGTGCCACCAAATCGCTAGAGAAAACTTGGTACAATCTGAATTAAGTTCAAAAACTTACAACGATAAAGTAGCGAATACTCCTCAATATAAGGAAAACGACTTAGTATGTCTAGAAAATAATAAAGTAAAAATAGGTCATTCTCAAAAATTAAGTCCTTAGTTTGTCGGTCCTTACAGAATAATTAAACTACATCGTAACCAGAACGCGACTATTAAAATTAGAAAGAAGTATGTCAGAGTACACTTAAATCGCCTTAAACCTTCTGAATAATAAATAATTATGCTAATTGTATTTCTATTTCACTCATTCAACGAATAAGTAAGTTATTAGAATCTTAATATTGCACTTATTGTCGGGTTAAGATACACACATACGTATTCGTTGATGATCTGAAATGATAACTCTTGTCTATAATCTCTCATATCAGATGCATCTCGATTTTCTTAGTTTTAGCAAATTCGTATAGAATTGATCCGATTCAAGTTGGTAGTGGACTATTTTACGAGCAGATTGGTCACGTTAAATTTTACTCAGATCATTGGCAACTTATCGTCTTTACAAACATTTCTTTCAATTCGAAGAAACTAGAAGTTTTGCGAAATACTTACTCTAAAACAAAAGATATATGCCGCGAAACGTCTATTAAATTCCATGCTTTACATTGTAGCCAAACGTTAAATTTCCTTTCTTTGCAAATTCCTAAACTTTCACAAAAGGAGGAAGCATTGCTACAACTCTTAAGTCACAAAAGAGAAAAATGTGGTATTTTCAATGGCGGTGGAAAAGTTTTGAACTGGTTATTTGGATTCGCTGATGCTGATGATATTAATTATTATAATGAAATTATAAAAAAAGTTGAAGATGACGACAAATCACTCCAAATACTTATGAAAGAACATATTCAAGTCATTAAAAGTACTATATCAAATTTTAATAGTTCTATCACAAGTTTAAAATTTAATGAAGAAAAATTCAACGAAAACTTTCAGAAGCTTAATGAATTTATTGATAACACTATACAAAGACAATGAACGATCAAACATTCAATAGATCTTCTAGAACATTTAAACTTTTATTAACATTTAGACATTTAAACATTTAAAATATATTTCAAATGAATTAAATGAAGAATTTGACTTAATAACACATTCTATACTATTTGCAAAAAACAACGTTATACATCAAAGTGTTATTACACCTCAGCAACTTATAAGAGTATTAAGTACAAATACAAAATTATTAACTCATGGGAAAAGCTTCCCACTACCATTAAGTAATGACTATGCCCATCAGATTTTAGAAATTTCAAGCTTGAAGGTATATTATTCTAATAATAATCTAGTTTTTGTAATTAAAATACCTTTAACGAATACTCTAGTTTATAGCTTCTACAATCTTATACCTTTACCTACCCCTCAAAATCGAAACACCTTTGCTTTCATAGTTCCTGTATTCCCATTTCTGGCAATCACAAACAATAAAATAAATTATGTTCACTTCACTAAATTTGATGATTGCACGAAAATCACCGACGAGGACTATCTCTGCTTCAACAATGCATTCTATTCTGCGCTGGAGAAACCGATTTGTGAAACAACTTAAATCACTTCTGTAACAGATAAGATTCCGTCATCTTGTAAAACAAATGTCGTACCAGGCACATTGAAAATTTGGCATCCTTTGAAATCCAACAAGTGGATTTTCGTTCTGAGTGAACCTTAACGAATCGCTATTGATTGTCGAAATGCTGATGTTATTGATGAAGTCATCAAAAATACTGGAACTCTTACGTTAGAGGAAGATTGCCGCATTTTTTCCAAAACAACACAACTTGTTGCCACCGGAGACGTAACCATGAATTTTAAAAACATAATTCCAGAGGTAAACATTGTCGAAGACAAATGCTGTTCCAGGAAGTCTTCGAATAAGACAAATTTCAATTTTCAAATCTCGCCAATTCATCTTACTAACGTTCGGTTGGATGAATTAAAACACGCATCTCATCGTTTGGATAAACTAGAGGAGCACATCAATATGGTTCTCCAAAAGGAAGACATTGTTCGTCATTCCAAGTGGTACATAACTACTCTAAAAATTGTTGGTGCCATTACTGCTTTAATATTATTCCACAAATTTTTCGATTGGCTTGGAGTTTACATTTTCGTTAAATACATTTTCGTTCTACGTCGTTGGTTCTGCTACTATGGCCAGCGTAATTAACCAAATTCTGGATGTCTTGTTAATATATATAATCAATGTCTTGATTATCGCGAAATCGAAGACCAAAAAATTCAATTTAATTCTCATCGCGAAGTGGATTTATCTCCAACAAGTAACTACGTTCGGGAATTCACCCGTCGTCCTTTGCAAAGTCAACATGATGCTAGTCGTCAATCAATCTCATCTCTTCAACACGACATTCTCAACCGCCGACTAGTCACTTAAGTTATCAAATATGTCTTTATTAATTTTTTATTGTACTGATAAAAAAAATATAATAAATAATTTTAAATACATTATTTACAACATGTAATTCATAATTTTAATTCAATTTAAACTAAGTATTAATAAGATTCATCTTTCTTTTAAGGAGGGAGGTGTTATGTACATTCTCAAACCACTTGAGTTTATAACACTCGCAAGACGACACCAACGTAAACAATCGTAGACGTTCACATGATTGTTACATTTATGCACACTATATGTGTGGCATATCATATTTCGATATTCTTCGGTCCAAGAAGATGACCATTAAAACTCAAGTGAATGTTTATGTTTGGTTCGTTTTTCGAAGTGATTTGCATGCATATGCATGACAACATGCACATGTGTACACAAACCATGCTCATAATTCATATTGTTTGTATATAAATGTGAAATCAAAATACTTTCATATAGAAATAGGAACTCTTATGGGACATTTAGACAAGGGTCCATGCGTCCAAGCGTCCAATCGTTTTTAGATTACACGAGTCAAGTCAACTCAAATCCAGTTTTTTGAAGGCGGGGCTAAGAAAAAAGTGGTCGGCTACGGGGATTGATATACCATTGACTTAATTGTTTTACTTTCGCTCTTTGTCATTTCGAGATGATAAGTGGATGGATGGATTGACATATACATAGTTTTGAGGTACAGATTTATTTATATGGAAAAAGATATTGTAAAACTAACGAATATGATAAATCAGAATTAGAATTGTTTTAAGCTTGATGACGACGATATATTAATAATGTTTAGCCGTTCGGAGGCACTGACAACATGAAAATGATGGTTTCGATTTATGTTTACTTGTCAAATGATGATATTTCCATGATTATGAAATTTCCACGAGCCATCTTGCTTACTGCTATATTCTATTTGGGCTTATTGGTATAGTAGTTTTTGTTATTATATGAGTGGCGTAATTTGCAAATTATAGTGTGCATTTGATGAAAGTGAACAAGGAACACACAATTTAAGATAAGTTTTGAAGTGTTTCTGCGTGGCAAATCTATAATTCTTATGTTCCGGTAACTTCGAACTAAGTTATTAGATGTCAAATAGAATTGTATATTTACTTTATTTTTATTTAACACAGTTGTAATGGTTTTGCCTGCAGTGGCGGTAAACTGTTGCTAACACTGAAAATTTCCACTGCCGCTTATTTTTTTTATGACAAGCATGCGATAGTTACAAGAAGCTTAGACTATATTACTTTTCGAAAGTTTCCAATTACTACTCGTTGATATGTTTATCAAACTCCTTCAACTACAATGCGTAATTCACCACATCATGTATGCATTGAAATTGCATGCATCACGTGAAAATTACTTTGTGTAAAACTGATAAAAAGGGATAAAAATAAAGCCGAACCGTCATAAAATACGAACACAGTACAAAGCAATAATTTCTGGTTTCGCATTTCGTATCTGAAATGTACACTGCAAACAGAAGCGTTGCGTTATGTTGTTTCATATGGTCTAGTCTAATTGAGCCATATGTTCTGCAATCCTTGCTTATGATAAGGACTCAGTTGTTTCGAAGAACTATGCTTCTGAATTTTTCAAAACTACAATTGTCTAGCGAAAATCGCGCCCATTAGTTGACCACTATTATTCCGAGTGTTTTTTTGTTTTGTGCAAGTTTGTTATATTGGCCTACAGTAGTTTCGCAAACTAAATATCAAACTTTCATTAATTGTAGTTATGCATTGAATCCGTTTTATGTTTTATTATATTTCAAAGTTCAGTGAAGTGTGAAAAAGTTTAGTAAAAATAATGAAAAGTAGTGGACAATTGTGAACAATAGTGAAACATAGTGAGCAATTGCAAAACTAATCACCCAGAAAAGAGTGCAGCGTATCTACAAACAATCAGCTTATTATTATTAAACACTTTGGCAAGTTGAAATTAGTTGTCTTATAATGTACAGTTAGATGTTTTTTTTATTTAGTCAGCCCGAGTTGTGAGTTCACTGTGAATAATTAATTGGCGAGCATAGTAGTTAATTTCTGTTCAAAGCACTATGGATGAAGACTGCATTATAACGGTAGCTTTAGCTTTAGCGCTAAAAAAACAACGAAAAAAAAGGAAGCGCTGGATCAAAGAATGGTACAAGAAAAAGAATTCGTTGTCACATGTGAATTTGATGAGGGATCTTCGCTTGGAACCATGTGATTGGCTCAACTACTTACGCATGAGTGAAGATGCGTATTTGCTATTATTACGCCTTGTGACGCCAATTATCCAGAAACAGGATACTAATATGAGGGTGGCTATCACTGCACATGAAAGATTAAGTGCAACCCTCAGATTTTTGATAAGTGGAAGTTCCTACCAAAATCTTAGGTTTCATACATGCATATCCGCAGCAAGTTTATGCAAAATTATACCTGAAACCTGCAGTGCCATTATTCAGGTTCTCAAAAACTATATAAAAGTAAGTAATGAATAAAAACTTGCCATTATTTGATAGTTTAGTTAAATGCATTTATTCTATAAAGTTAACTATTGAACTATTTGATAATGATAAGATATTATGACGATATAATCAATTTATCGTTGAATTACCTGAACATTCCTATTTTTATCTACATTATAACTATATTTTATTCTTATTATGATTATTATATATATATACGTGATTAGTTTATGGACAGTGTATGACTATTAGTTTTCTGAAAAATGCTTAGAAATAGATGGCCGGTTATGGTGTGTCTCTGAAGGTGAGGGCTGGGTGGTGAAAATCAATTGCTCTTGTAGTGGTGAATCAAATTTGGGTGGTAGTGCTGTTTGTGTCAAGGCATCATGTGGTGGCAGCAAGTAAGTTTGTGGCTATTGCAATGTGATATATTGGTTAGGAGTTAGCTTTGTAACTATTGAGGATGACGCATTTAAGGTATTCATACGCCCTTCAAAAATGGCCATGTTAATGATTTTCTTGACATGGGGTATCATTTCACATGGTATTGTTTCCAGCTCATCAGTAACATGTTTCCTGCAGATGGTATCTATATGTATATATATTATGTATGATGAATGAACAGTATGTATATATATTATGTGCATATATATATATATATATATATATATATATATATATATATATATATATATATATATATATATATATATATATATATATATATATATATATATATATATATATAAATATATATATATATATATATATATATATAGATGTATATATAAATATATATTTATATATAAATAAATATATATATATATATATATACATATATATATACATATATATATATATATATATATATATATATATATATATATATATATTTATATATATATATATATACATATATAAATATATTTATATATATATATATATATATATATATATATATATATATATATATATATATATATATATATATATATATATATATATATATATATATAAATATATATATATATATATAGATTTCAAAATCACTTCACATCAGACCTGGTCCTAGTTAATACCAATATGGGTTGTGAATTGCAGTATGATTTGATTAGCCGGTCGTCAGTTCTCGTGAGCAGAAGTTTTGAGTGCTGAAAATAGAGGTTTTTAGACGTAATTGGTTGCCGTTCTTGTGCAAACCGGAATTCTGTTATTTCCAATTTGAAATAATAGACAAAAACTAAACTTTATCAACGATTTGAAGTTTTTTCAAATAAGCACAAATTTTTTGGGAAGGTCGTTGATTTAAAGGATTTTTTTTCAGGAGCCTGCCGTGGCTACAGAGTTACCCGCACTAACTAAATTCATACGTGTTAAGCTTCAGTCAACATCCACACGCTCTGTAATTTTCACGATGAGCTTATGTTTTTTGTCAGAAGTTATGACAAATCAAAATTTAAAAAAAATAGCGCATCAGAACCGCTAGAACACTAATTTTCGAAGAAATTGTCCTTGAGTGACAAAAAAATTTGGAAAAACGTAAAACATTTTTTTGTAGAATCATATCACCCATTCCTTATCCCAAGCAACAAAACTCAACTATAAACAAATGGTGAAAATGTTCAGTGCTGGCAGCATTTTTTCAACGCAGCAGCAATAAGTTTACCATAACAAGCTGATACTTAATTCAACGTATCCTTTGAATTTTGTTCTCATCAAAGGATTTCATGGAAGGTTTCAACGATTAAACGCTATTTGAGGCTGCTATCCGAAAAATTTTCAAAACTCGGAAAATTTAAAAATTGTATTCTTATTTTTATCGCAAATGCTTTGCATTTGAGTATGTAATTTCAAGCATCTGTTGGTGCAATATTTACGAAAATGGCTAATGCTGGTTACCTTGTGTTAGCAGCAAAGCAAAATATGTACCAAATCTGCTTCACGTTCAGTTAAACCTGGCATCTCTATTCTAATTTTTCAGCCGAATTTTCATCAAATGTTATCTAAAGTAAGATCCAGGTACTGTGTGAATTTGGTTAAATTCTGATGGCTGAATCGGAGGTTATAGGCCAAAAAGCTGTTTTTTTTTCTTAGTGATTTTTTAAGATGGTACCACTGCCACAGGGTTGCCCGCATTTCAAAATCACTTCAAACAAACCTGGTCGTAGCTAATGCAAACATGTCCTGTAAATTTCATTATGATCGGATAATCCGGTCGTCAGTTCTCGTGAACAGAACTTTCGAGTGCTGAAAATAGAGGTAATTTTGTGATGGGTTGCTGTTCTTGTTCAAAGTAGAATTTTAAAAATTTCAATTTGACATGATGGACATAAATCAAAATTTATCAATAATTTGAATTTTTTTTTCAAAAATCAAAAAGTTTTGAGGAGGGTCCTTGATTTGAAGGATTTTTTTTCAGGAGCCTGCCGTAGCTACAGGTTTACCCGCACTATATTGAAAATCCATGTGTGTTAAATTTTAATCAACATCAATATGCTCTGCGCATTTCACGATGATCAAATGCTTTTGCCAGAATTAATGAAAAATCAAAATTTGAAAAAAAAATCCTTGACTACTTTTAGGCAACTTATTAACATAAGCAAGCTATAAACATAATAAGCTTTCATTCCCAAACATTTGTTTTAACAAAAATTTGCACTGCTTGGAAATATAGGAATACCTCAAAATTCACTAAAATGCTCGCCGCCGCCAAAATGTTTAGAACATCTGAATTTTAGCAAATTTTGAACCTACCTTCTATATATGTACATCTACGTTCTCCGAAAATTTCAACTCAAACGGATCGGCCACCCCAGAGATTTTCTCCCTAAATCATTTTCCTGATATATATATATATATATATATATATATATATATATATATATATATATATATATATATATATATATATATATATATATATATATATATATATATATATATATATATATATATATATATATATATATATATATATATATATATATATATATATATATAAATATATATATAAATTAAAACATTCGTTTTAAAAATATTTAAAAAAATATAATATTATTGGATGCGAATTGCTTGCTGGTTACAATGAGACTGATTCTAAAAGCTTAACCTACACCTTATGCTTTTTATGTCACTACACGTGATCCCCAGTAATCAGAATAGCAGAAATGGATTTCGTGTGATCTGCAGCGGACAAAAATACGAGCAGGTGCGAATGGTCTTTGTATGAACTACTGATTTGACTGCTCGTGCGATCGTGGGAGAGGGTCACACGGTTCCATGTTGGTGTCGGGTGGTATCCGGTGTTATGTTGAATGGGTGTTGAGTGTTAACTCTTCCCCTCTTAAGTTGGATGTCCTCATGCAACTTAAATAAGGGGACGTTATACAAACTCCCGTATTCTTGTTTCATGATTGCTAGACACTCGATATTGTGAAGTCTTGGATATGGTTGCGCGCCAAGCGTGGCGATGTTTGGTTGTGACAAGTCAGTGGTATGGACCGGTTTTCGTGGTATCCCGGTAGGTATTGCGTTTATTTTCAGCACTGCCTTAAATTTCCTTTGAAGCAGATAAATTCTCACCAGTATGATATATGTTACTAGGATTGCGTACCCAAAAAGCCCACCGTTTAGCCATTGATTAACCAATCTTTTTGATGTTATAAGATTTATTTGCTTTGAGTTATTCACATAGATCTCCTTCATCATTTCCAAGGATAATACTTCTTCCAGCTTATTACTTCCCGACTCCAGTTGAAGCAATGGTGATACCAATTGAATGTTAGTCGTTTCTGTTGACGTGTACATTCGGCCGTTTATGGTAACTGTTGAGTTCTTGATTTTGATTAAATGTGTCCCCTGAAGGTGTTGTGCCTTGCTGTCGAATAGGACCTCTCCATTGAAATCGTTCAGTAAGATGAGCCCCGGTGCTATTTCTCCTACTGATGGAATATGATGGGCATTTGTGTTAGTGCATATGGCTATCTTATTTGTTAATAAGTGTGGAATACAAGTTGATTGCGAAATATTTTTAAGGCTATTCCTGTTGAAAATATGTAGTTCGTTCAATGATTTACATTTTCCAGATTTTCCAAAATAATTTTCTTTTTACCTTAAGACATATTCATATTCAATTTTATAAATAGTATTGTTTTTCTTTAATGGTTTCAGTCGTAATTTTTCTAATTTGTTTCGTAAGTTGTTGGTACATCTAAATATAATATAAAAAGTCTAGCGCATCAGAACCGCTAGAAAACTAATTTTCGAAGAAATTGTCTTTGAGTAACAAAAAAGTGTGGAAAGACGTAATGCACTGTTTTTTAGAATCATATCAACCATTCCTTATCCAAAGCAACAAAACTCAACTATAACACAAATGATGAAAATGTTCAGTGCTGGCAACACTTTCACAACGAAGCAGCAATAAGTTTACCATAACAAGCTCATACTTAAATCAACTTATCCTTTGAATTTCGTTATTATCGCAGGATTTCATCGAAAGTTTCAGCGGTAAAACCTTGCTTTAAGCTGCCATCCGAAAAATGTTCAAAAATCGGAAAATTTAAAAATTGATTCCTTATTTTTATTGCAAATGCTTTGCATATGAGTTCGTCATTTGAAGCATCTGTTGGTGCAATATTTACGGAAATGGCTAATGCTGGTTACCTTGTGTCAGCAGCAAAGGAAAATACATACCAAATCTACTTCACGTTAAGTTAAACCCAACCAGTAAATTGCGTTTCGATTGAATCACTGCGCTGGAAGTAAATCGGGTGAAAAGAATTTTAGGGCTAGCACCTTCAAAACTTTTCAATTTCAAGTGTTAATATTTGTTGTTAATTTTCATTGCAGGATCATTTCCATTTGCAAAACTAATGACATAATCGCTCAGTAAAGAAATAAAACAAAATTACAAAAATGGTCATAGCTGGCAGCCCTTTCATGATTTTTGTACTAAATTTGTACGGTAAAAAGCTTTATTTTGCTGAGCGAATTTGCAAGATTTAGGAGACAAAAATCACCATAGCTGGCTTATCTATTCTAATTTTTCAGCCAAGTTTTCATTAAACGTTGCCTAAAATAAGATCCAAGTACTGAATGAATCTTGTCAAAATCTGATGGTTGAATCGGAAGTTATAGGCCAAAAACCGGTTTTTTTTCTCAGTGATTTTTCAAGATGGTACCACTGCCACAGGGTTGCCTGCATTTCAAAATCACTTCTATCAGACCTGGTCCTAGATAATACCAACATGTCCTGTAAATTTCACTATGATCGGATAATCCGATCGTCAGTTCTCGTGAACAGAACTTTCGAGTGCTGAAAATAGAGATAAATTGGAGATGGGTTGCCGTTCTTGTGCAAATCGGAATTTTGAAAATTTCAACTTGACACGATGGACAAAAGTTTCAATTTATCAATGATTTGATTTTTATGTCAAAAATCAAAAAATTTTCAGGAAGGTCAATGATTTGAAGGTTTTTTTTTTCAGGAGCTTGCCGTTGGTACAGGGCTATCCGCACGATCTTTAACATCCACGTGTGCTAGATTTTAGTCAACATCAATACGTTCGGCAAATTTCACGATGATCCATTGTTTTTCTTAGAAGTAATGACAGATCAAAATTTGAAAAAAAATCCTTGCCTACTTTTAGGCATGCTGCACCCACACACGGCTCAAAATTTTCAACATTTTATAATATATCGCAATATATCGGTAACTGTGATAGCTCATGCACTAAAAATGGATGGAATGGGTGATTCTTCGGGATGTGATTCTGAATTTGGACAGAGGCTTCATTTAAAAATTTTTGGTATTGTTCAATTTGGAAGACATGAATAAGCCTTAGATTGCCATTTTGTACTCTTGCCGATCCTGTGCTAATAACAGAAACTTATTTCAATGGCTGCGTAGCCACTATTGGCAAACAATCTGTAAGAAATATCAACTTTTAATATCGCTCTTATGAATTACTCTATCTGTTTCAGTTAGTATCGTCGTAGGTCTATTCTCTTTAACTAACTCCCTTTTATACCTTGCTGTTAGTTTTGATCCTACCCGTTTATTATTCTTGACGTAAATTTCTTGGCCTACTTCATAGTTTTTAATGCTTTCTCTAGTTTTATTGTGAAAATTAATATCCTTTTCTTGCTTTTGCTTTAGCTTTTCTATATTATCTCTTTGTGATTTTTCCAATTGCTCAGGATCAGTTGACACGAACCTACCATAAAATACCTCGATCGGTTTCCCACCTATCACTGAGTGTATGCTACAGTTATACGCATACACTGCTCTTTCAAGTAGTTCCTCAAACGATCTGTGAGTTGCATCGGTCTTCAAGCATCTCATCAATTTGGTTAAGGTGGAGTGAAATCTTTCCACTTGACCATTTACCTCGCTTTTATATGCGGGTGTTTTGTAGAGGTTTATGCTCAGCTGGTCCTGCATCATGAAGGTGATAGATGCGGAGTTGAGAAATTTCTCTCCATTTATAAGTACCCACTTTGGCACTCCGTAGAAAAATAGGATATCTCTTAGTGGACCACGTACGTCTTCAATTGCCCTGGATTTTAGAACTCGAGTTCGGGCGAACTTTGAGAACTTATCGATCGCTGTCAAGACAAGTTTACCTTCAGTGGAATAGATATCAATATGAAATGTGTGTCTTGGGAACTCTGGAATAGGAGTAGGCTGCAAGGTTGGTTTGTTAGGATGGCGGTCGTACTTGCTCGCACGGCAAACAGAGCATTGCTTTATCATTTGCTTTATTTTAGAGGCTATTTTAGGGAAATATAAATGTTCCAAGATTTGGAGCATGTTCTCCCTAGCATTCCTATGTGCTCTTTGGTGACAGTTGAGAATTATCTCTTCCTGCTTTTGTTCACTCCCGATATCCCGCACTTCTTTCTGGGTAAACCTGATACGATAATGCTTAAAGTAAAGGGGATAGATTTCTTGTATTATTCCCATTACTCTTTCGTCAGTTTTTATTCCGTTTATCACTTCTGAATTTATATATCTTTTGAAGATACCAATCAGATTTTCTTTGTTGTATTGAGGCTCCGTAAAAGTGTGTCTGAGGTAATTTGGGAATGGTTTTTCCAGCCAATAGCTTGTTTATGTACCTATTTTGCGCGAAAGTTGGGTCTTTAATGCATTGATTAGTGTGTCAACGGACACAATGAGGTTGTGTGACGAGCTTTCGTCACTATGGGAGCTTGCAGTTATGGAATTAATATTTGAATTTAACGGTTTTCTGGAGAGGGTGTCGGCTACTACGTTGGATTTGCCTGGCTTGTATTGGAGCTCGTAGTTGTATTCTTCCAATATTGCCTTCCACCTTTTCATTTTAGTGTTGGTATTGCGATTGCTCAGGGCATACGTCAATGGTTGGTGGTCTGTAAATATCTTTACTCTCCGCGATCCGTAAAGGAAATTTCGCAAAGACTTAAGTGCCCAAATTATGGCCAAAATCTCCTTTTCGTTGGTTGCATAGTTGAGCTCAGGAGACTTAAGCGTTCGAAAAAGGGAAGTAATTGGTCTCCCTTCTTGTGACAACACTGCGTCAAGGAAATTTCGGGAAGCGTCTGTTGTTAGCTCGAAGTCTTTAGTGAAATCAGGATATGTTAGCATAACGTCTTGTGACGTAAGGGATCTTTTATCTTTTGGAAAGCCTCTAATGCTTTTACCTTACTGGACAGGCGCTTAGAAACCCTAACTTCTTCCCCTCTTAGGAGTAGCGTTAGAGGGGTTGCAATTTTTGCGAAATCCAGAATGAAACGTCTATAGTAACCTGCCATACCTAGGAAAGATCGAAGTTCTTTCAACGTGGTAGGCGGGGGAAAATTTTATACGGCTGCGACTTTTTGTGGAATAGCTTTAATACCTTGCGCCGAAATAACGAATCCCAGGAAATCCACCTCCTTCTTTAGGAACTCGCATTTGTCCATTTGCACTTAAAAGTTAGCGTTTTGCAGCGTACTGAAGACAATCTCCATACTGTGTAAAAGATCTTTCTCATCATCTCCGTAAATAACGATATCGTCTATGTATGGCTGGCATCTGTGTCCGATATGTTCCCTAAGTACATCGCCGTCTGCTCTTTGGAAAGTGGGTGGTCCGTTTTTTAGACCAAATGCAAGGCGAGTAAACTCGTACTTGCCATAATTGACGGAAAAAGCAGTTTTTTCCATATCGCTGGGTTTCATCGGTATTTGATGGAAACCACTCTTTAGATCAATTACCGTTAAGTATTTCTTTCTGCCAAAATTGGCAAGAATTTCATTTATTTCGGAGATAGGCTAAGTATCGGCAATGGTATCCTCGTTTAATTTGCGGTAATCGATAACGAGTCGGTATTTCCTTTCGCCCGGCGCGTCCATCTTTTTCAGTACTACCCATACTGGTGCATCGTATGGGGACTTGGATGGTCGGATTATACCATCTCTGAGCAGTTTGTCAATTTCTTGATCTACTATTGGTTTTAGTGCCATAGGAGTACACGGGCCTATCTGATTTCATACGGATCTCCCCTTCTACCGCAGTGGTGTACGTGAGTTTTTCATCTGGCTCACTAAAAAGGTTGGGGTATTTATTTAAAACCTTGAAGAGTTTGCTCATCTGATCTTCAGAGAGGTGATCAGTGCGAACTTCTATAGTATTTACAGCCTCAGATACTTGCTGTTTGATAGGAACTCTCAAAGAATCGAGAATGGTTAAGTACTCTTCAGAAGTATGTATTACGGCGCGTAGTTCTTTTAAACTATCATTTCCTAGTATACCATGGAATGATTTTATTGTGGGAAGAATGAAGAATTTCAGGGTTGGAGTGTCAGCGCCGAAGAGCTTGATCATAGAATGGTGGGTAATTGTAATACTGCCGCCAACAGAATTGGCCAAGAAAGGTTTTTCATTAGGATAGCATGATTTTACACAATTAGGTTTAATGTAGTTCTTGTTAGAACCAGTGTCTATTAGGAATGTCATGATATTTCCACTCCTCGTCCTATTTCGAAATACGGGAGCAAAGAGTTCGTCAGCCTAAAAAATGTATACCTTGAAAGTCTGAGTTTCCTGTGTTTTCAGAAGTTTCCACCCCTTCGGACTCCCATTGCGTATGTTGTTCGTTTTCCAAGTTGGAAGGTTGAACGTATTCTACCAACGTTTGGCTATAGTGTTGGTCTTCAGCTTCTATCGCATCTTGCTGTTCTTACATGTAGGCCTCTAATTCGGATCCTTCCGTGAAGTACAGACGTTGTTGTTTAGCAACGTGATCGATATGTCGCGGATTATCCCTTTTATGAGTGTAGAGTTGGTCTAGGTTGTGGTCGGTTTTGATAGTTCAAATTCACTGAGTGAATAGATTTGTCTACATACATAGGCTCAAGGCAATTTGGTAGCTTGGATAATGGTTGGAATTGCGGTAATAGTGGCGTTGGGTTTGAGTAAAAACGATTGGGTTGTGTGTTATCATTTGGACGGTAATTAGATAAATTTTGGTTATTAAAGTAACTAGGTTTGGGAGGTAATCCTGAACGTAATGGCAATACTGGTGGAAAGAAGTGCCTTGGTGCTGGTATGGGTGAGAACTGAGCAAAATTTCTGGGAGCTGGAATGGGTAATTGCTGGTTAAATTTTTGCCTAGGCGGAATTGGTGGTGCAACATTACCGTGAATTCTACGTACCGTGTTACTGCTACTCTGGGCGTAATTGATTCGGTAATTGATATTGATTTGCTTCAAACACAGTCTTAGTGCTTGCGGCAGATCAACAGGCTCTCTTAAAGTAAGTAGTAGGGTAGGTTTCCGTTAAGACCTCGGATAAATGTGTCCAACGCTTTATCTCTAAAAGTTTGTACCATAACATTTGTTGCCTTCTAAACCCATGTCTATAGATGATATTTTGTCTAAAATCAGCGACAAATGATGGTACACTTCTTAATAGAACCGTTGAATGTTGTTATTACCTTGAACTAAAGAGCTCATCTGATATTCCAATGTTGCAATATCTCGTTTGTCTGAATAATGGAGTGTTAAGCAGCGACGAATTTGTTCCCAATTGAGTGGAGTATTGTATGATTCTAAGTCAACGTCTGCTTGCCCTACAATCTTATTTCGAATCAAGTTCGGAATACCGTAGTATTTCGGTGATCCCTTCATGTGATCGTATAATCTGAGGACCCTCTCTACATTTTTCCACCATGAGCTGAACTTACCAGGTGCTCCAGAAAATTCCCTGAGACCCTTGATGACATTGGGGATGCGGTCCATGTCCGCTAAATTCCCTATCTGGTCATCGTTAATACCCTGGTCTCCTCCTTCGTGGAGGTCAGCACCCGGGTTCAGCATTTGCTGTAGGATTCGCGGGCACTCACGGTGTAACAAATTCGTCACTAATAATTCTATCTGGGCCAACGTATTATTTGCTGCGGCTCCAGCAGGATTGGCACCAGCATTGGGAACATTTTCGTTACTTGAAGTATGGGTGGACGGACAAGAGTTTCGTTTCTGGCCATTTTATTTTAAGTTATTCAACGGTATTCGAAATGTTTTAGCATAAATTTAATGTATGTATGTGT
>OX376372.1:133784545-133807598 GCA_947369275.1 Nemotelus nigrinus
CCTGCTAAGAATGAAGTTATTAAAAACTACCCCATCCCAAAGATCGCGGATGAAGTACGAAGATTCGTAGCTTTTGTCAATAACTATCGACGATTCATACCAAATTTTGCAGAAATTGCAAAAAATTTAAATGCTCTTTTAAAAAAACAAGAAGCATTCGTTTGGGAACAGAAGCAGAAAAAGCATACCAACTCCTTTAACGCAAACTGATTTCACCACCCATACTGCAATACCCAGTTTTCGAGAAACCATTCATACTGACTACTGACGTACTAATCCAAGGAGAAATTTGTTCGGATTTACCAATCTCACACGCAAGCAGGTCGTTAAATAAACACGAGCTGAATAAACCAATTATAGAGAAAAAACTACTAGCAATCCATTGGGGAATACATTTTTTTAGACCATATCTGTATGGACGAAAATTTATAGTCGTATCTGATAACAGACCCTTAGTATCGTAGTTCACGCACAAAAATCCATCATCAAAACCAACAAGAATACGTTTAGATTTGTCGGACTAGGATTTTGAAATTACATACAAGAAAGGTAACATAAATGCGAATGCGGATACACTGTCAAGAATACAACTCAACTCTGATATGTTGAAATCAATGAAACCTCCAACAGACGATGAAAGTATAAGCAAAAAATTATTGGCGATAACAAGAAGAAAGACGAAAAGGTACAAAGCAAAAATAGCAATATAATTGACAGACAAAGTGACCAACAAAACGAAAAGAGTGATCACCTCCATGCGGTTGATTGCATTTCTCTGTCAGACATTTAAGGCGTTATGAAATTGATATTTTATATGCTGCGCAGCAAAGATAATAAATCAAAAACAGATGATATACAGATAGCTAAAGAGAAAAATGGCAAAGCAGTGCGCTACAGTGATGAAGAGGACGAGAAAACCGTACCCGTCAACGATTAACTGAGAATTTGCGATAAAATACATAAAGCTGAAGAGAAAGATGGCATAGCAGTGCGCTACGCTGATAAACCTGACGAGAAATCCGTTTACGTCAACAATAAGCTGAGAGTTCACGATAAATACAATGATAATTCATACACGAAATTCGTTGCAGTCATGAAGAAGTTGATAACATATGCAAAGAACAATAGCATAAATGCATTAGCACTTTCTAATAAAGATGAAATACTTAGGAAATAAATTCAAGATATTGTTTAATACGTTGCAACGTGAAGAAAATCATGACTTGAATATATTGATATACGAGCCGTGTTTTAATAGTCAAGATATTAACAAGCAAGACTTAGGGGCACAGACAATTGAATATCACAATTCGTCACATGGGGGACATGCAGGAGTACGCAGAACACTTTTAAAGTTGAAACAAAGATATTGTTGGAAGGATATGAAGAAAATTGACAAGAAACACATTAACCACTGAGATAAATGCAAATAGAATAAAATAACATAGCATACTAAAGACAATATGATGAAAACTGAAACACCGTCTACTAGTTTTGAGATTGTAAGCGCGGATATAGTTGGACCATTGAGAATTTCTAATAAATACCGATACATCCTAACTATACAGTGTGAGTTGATTAAGTACATAATTGCTTTACCCATTGAAAGGAAGGATGCTACTACAGTGGCAAAAGCAACAGTAAATAAATTTATTCTTTTATACGGACATTTTAAGGTATAAAAACAGATTTAGGCACTGAATTCACCAATAATTTCATGAAAGAATTATGCGATCTCCTAAACATAAAACAAATATTTATTGACACCATATCATCATGAGACATTAGGCGTAGTAAAAATAAATCATCGTGTGTTGAACGAATACTTATATCCTGTGTTGGCAATAATAATTGGGACGAATGGATACATTTCTACACTTTTTCCTATAATACAGCCCTACACATTGATACTAATTATACACCTTACGATATAGTTTTTGGGAAGCTTTCATATTTACCGAATGATATTTTAAAAGATTCAGAAAACACATACAATTTGGATAACTACAAGAATGATTTAAAATTAAGATTAAGAACGTCTCTAACAAAAGCCAAATTATCGAGATAGCTGGAACAGCACGAAATAGCATACATAATTATTCAAACCCTCTGAACTTAGACTAGGCAATTTAGTATTGTTGAAAACTGAGAATAGAGGAAAACATGATAAACCGTATAAAAGTCCGTATAAAGTAATAGACACAGAAGAATTTATCACATTAATCGAAATAGAAGATAAGAATATATCGATACATAACAATAGGCTTAAGCTATACAACAACAAAATTTGGTAAATAATGTACTAAATGGGATATTCCAAATTTATATAAGACAACTTTATATAAGACAATATAATAAAATCATATATTTGATAAGAACCTATCAAGAATACATGACCAACAGATTAGTCTCGCATTTAAATCTAAATGCTCAACTCCGTGAAATGGAAGGGGTGTAATGGGTCAGTTGTTGAAATATGCATACATAAAATGCAAGACAATAAAGGTTGAAATACACTGCTGTCAGGTCACGTGACCTCACGTGCTGTCACGTCATGCATGTGGAGGCATGAGCTCACGCTTGGAAATACACTTGTGTCATGATAGCAGCTCACGGTTGTTGCAGTTGCTGATCGACGATTGACGGTTTACTATTTGCAGATGTGTGATAATAGTTTATCTCGCGTTTTTGAAAAGTGTTTTATTAATTAAGTAACTGTATTAATAATTCATAACAACATAAAAAGTGAGAGTACAGATTCAACCATAAGCTCTTCAGATTTTGAAGAAGAGTTGGAAAAGGTTCTGTTTGTGCAGTTGTTCAAAAGGAACGTAGATTTTGGGTTCATCCGGTTAATCGTGCGAGGGAAACGTCTGGAGAATACCATTCATTAGTGCAAGAGTATTTTATCCATTAATAGCTGCAGAGTATATTGCAAAGCAAAAATGAGACAAACAAAAAAAAATTCTGTTATGAATTTGCGTATGACATCTCCTATTTCCCAAACGCCAGATGGAATTGGATATTTGAAAAATTGTTGTTGCCATGCCTGGTTTGAGGTTTGAGCGAATTTCGCTGCGCAACACAGTTCTGCTGCATTGATTATGGCTTCAGCATTATAATAAACTTTCAGTGGTTCTGTAATGTATGCCTCAGGCAGCACACCTACAAATTCCATGTTTCTTTGGTAATTTGAGCAAACGTATTCAGCCCTACTAGAAAAGTATTATAGTTTGTCTTATACATGTTACCAAAAGTATTTATTAGCATGCATGTAAGTAATGATAAAACATACCAATTCAAATTCCACATAAAAATTATGTTACATCTTTATCCCACTATTTACCAGCATCAATGTATTTCGCATTTTACAATTATTTATGCTTAAACATTTTAAAGAAATCACTTACCTTATACATTTTAAACAAATCAAATACCAAGAGGTAAAAATATTGGCTAAAACTACGATTTCAATTAGAAAATACATATTTGTGTTACTCAATTTGCATATACATGCACTTATAACAGATATTTTGATTAATCAGTACTTATTTCGCCATTTACGACATTCAAAAATATACGTTACATGTTAAACGTGCTGTCACGTGAGCTCAAAAATCTGAATTTGGAGATTATCAAAAACGTGAGCTCACGTGACAGCACATGAGTCCGGGTGACGTGCCGCCAAAGTATTTCTAAGCATACAAAATGGTACTGCAGATCTATGGCACGTGAGGTCAGCTGATGTGACGGCACGTGAGGTCACGTGACGTGATAATAGTGTATTTTTAACTTAAGTAGCAAACGCATCTCTGTAGAAGACTCTCGGAAGATTATAACTGTACTAAGAAGACCCCAAGAACCTTTACATTACGTATGAGAAGTTTAAGTCAGTCAGTGTATCATCAATTGAATTTCAAGAAATTATTTTCGTGAGGGGAAAAAATATTTCAGATTAAACGGCATTTGACTGTTTGGGAATGTTTTCTAATTGTGAATTTAGAGGACGGTCGTTTTTTGTCTGGTTCTTTCTTTGGTTTGCTCTAATTCACCAACGGTTTGTTAAGCGATCAAGATAAATGCTTATTATTAATGTTGTTGTCAAATGAAGTTTAGTACTTTGATTATTGTATGTATAATATGAAATTCAGTTAGCTGAGAAATAAAAAGACCGTTGAGAAAATTGAATTGAATCAAAAAGTGGGAAGATTTTTAGCTCAGAAGTGAGTCGGCAAGTGACCGTAGAAAAGGGTTGTCGTTTTTGAGACTACACATTTTGGAGAAATTGTAGTAAACGAACAAAAAGTCATAAACGGAAGGACAGATTCGAAACTTTCCCAAGTGGAAACACTCAATCAAATAGGAAGTTTGTGAAATACGAGTTTTAAGCATATTTTCCAAAGTGCACTACGAAAAGCTTGAAATCCGATATTTTTCGCAAAATAGTGTGCCGACGTTTGCGAACTAAGCTAAGTCTCTAACGTTTGATTAGTCTGAATTCAGTGGAAGCTAACCGTTCCGAAGTGCGAGTTGTGGTTTGGCGAACTGTCGGATTCGACGAAGTTGTTTCCGGTATTACAGGCAGACATCTAAATTTTAACCAAGTTCCGTTACGAACGGATTTTGGAGAAAACCAAAGAAAATAAGCAGTAGTGAACATAAGAACATTAGCAGAAGTGGAAAAATTGTGAGCCAAAATGAATTCAGGAGGAATTGGAATTGGTGCTGTTGCAGCGGTGTGTGCAAAAAATCGTACGAAACGTTACGTTTGTCTCGCTTTCGCTTGAAGTCCTGTAAAATCAATTCTTTAGTTCAATAAAAAGTTTCAAATTCAATAAACTGAGAAGCCATTCATCATCAGGAGGGGCCCCACAGAGAGAATATTTACTTTATGTATATATAAACATATATGTATAATTATAATAATCATTTTGTTACATAAATTCTGTTCGTTCAATACCCTCTGTAGCTTTATATTAAGAAAGAAAAAAAAAACTCTAGCGCACCTGAACCGCTAGAAACACTAATATTCGAAGAACATTAGAAGAATCGTGCAGACTTTGAGTGCATATTCTACCACACGGGCTCCTTATTACAGTAAAACTGTTTCAAACGCCACGTTTTACTTTGGTCTAAAGAATGCATTATAACTCATATGGAGGAAAGGTTTCAGATGTTACCACTGGCATGAATTTCAACGTTTATGAGGGCAAAACACTTGTTAATTATATTCGTCATCAGTTGCTTATTTCGCAAAACTTAGAAAGCACCATCTCATATAACATCAATGAAGAAAATGCTCAGTGCTTGCAGCACTGTAATTAAAGTTGGTGTTTGGGGCTGCGATCCGAAAAATTTGCAGAACTTTGGGAATTGAAACATTGGATACTTATTTTCATTGTGATTTCTAATTGTAAGCATCTATTGATCCAAAAAAGCACAACCGACTCGTGTTGGGAACCTTTTGCCAGTGTCAAAACAAAAAATGTATCACATTTGCTTCACGTTGAAATTTACCTTCCCTGTGGATTTCATCTCGATCCGATGACTGCGTTCAAAGTTATAGGTTAAGTTCTATATATCATAACAATTTGAAAATTTACGATAAAGTTGCTTAATAAAGATATTGCAAATAAACACAAAACCAACAATAGCTGGCAACCCTATCGTGGCTTTTCAACCAGATTCAACTCAAATAATACCTAAAATAAGTTCCATTAATTGTATGAAATTCGTATAGATATCATGACTGCGCTGGAAGTTATACCGCAAAAAGCTCTATTTTCCTGAGCGAGTTTTCAAAACCAAAGACCCAAAAATTACCAAAGCCGGCAGCACCAATCGAAATTTTCAACCAAATTTCTACCAAACACGATCTAGACTAAGGTTCAGCTACTGTGTCAATTTCATGAAAATTTGGTAACTATATCAGAAATCATAGGACAAAAAGCAGTTTTTTATCTATGTAATTTTTCAAGGTGGCACCACTGGCACAGTGTTGCCCACAATTCAAAATCGCTTCTATCAGACCTGGTCCTGGTCCATGTATTCTGTATATTTCAACTGCAACTGATTATTGGTTCGTGAGTTCCCGTGAACAGAAGTTTTTGATGCTAAAAATATAGGTAAGTTGGGAGAGGGTTACCGTTCTTTTCTGTCAACGAATTTCCGAAGTTTTACTTTGACTGTGTAAACAAAGCATAAGATTTATATACCAAATAGTTTTAATTGTAAGAAACTGACATTTTTTAGGAGATTCGATAGTTTGAATGTTTTCATTTCCAGTGTCTGCTGTAGCTACAGGGTTGTCAGCATGCTCATCAAAACCAATGCAAATGTGAAACTTTACAACGTTAATATGTTTTGAAAGTTTCATATTAATCTGATGATCTAATAAAAAGATATCGCAATTTAAAAAATTTCAAAATTTTCCCATTCTCATTTTAGCACTTTTGTTGTCAAATACTAGATAATAGTGAACTGCCACCACATCGCAGTTATCGATACGCTATTTCCAATTATTTTGCCACGACAATGTGAAAAGCCACTCAATGCACCCATTCGCAACGTGGTGGCAACGTTAACATCGGAACCATAAGCATCCGAAATTTCAAACTACAGTTATGATATAGAAATAGCAACAAAAACGTTTTAAAAACTTCTGAAGATTCCGTTCACTTTAAAGGAGTTTTATTTATTTTTTGCTTGGCTTTTGCTACTACATTTGGCCACCATAAAGTGACCAAATTAATGGTGTTCGTTTTGGTGGCAAAAACGTTCCCAATATCGTTTATTAAACACAATCAAGTGTGCTGATTTAATATTGTGTTTCGCTTAGTGGCATTTACTCGTGAAAGACTCTATAGTGAGTGGCATTTGCTACAAGAAAGTATTAGAAACGTTCTTTTCTTACTGTAGTATCCTCTTATCGAACCTTTCTTGAACCCCATTTGAATTCAGTAACACTTGTAGCATAAGAAAATACACACAAACGATTTTAACGTTAAAAACTCTAGCGCACCTGAACCGCTAGAAACACTAATGTTCGAAGAACAGTACAAGAATCGTGCAGGCTTTGAGTGCATATTCCACCACATGAGCTGCTTATTATGGCCAAACTGTTTCAAATGCCACGTTTTACTTTGGTCTCACGAATGCATTATAACTCATATGGTAGAAGATTTCAGATATTACCACTGGCATGAGTTTTAAAGTTTATGAGAGAAAAACACTTGTCAATTATATTCGTTATCAGCTGCTAATTTCACAAAATTTTGAAAGCAGCATCTCATATAACATCAATGAAGAAAATGCTCAGTGCCTGCAGCACTGTAACTGAAGTTGGTGTTTGGGGCTGCAATCCGAAAAATTTGCAGAACTTAAGGAATTGAAACATTGGCTATTTAGTTAAGCATCTGTAAGCATTTTTGATACAAAAGTAGCACAACCGACTCGTGTTGGCAACCTTTCGCCAGTATCAAAGCCAACAATATATCACATCTGCTTCACGTTTTTATATTACATTCGAAGTTATAGGAGTATAAAGAAATTTATGGTTACCTGCAGCGATCTTTTTCAAATAATCGAACGCTTAATATTTACTGTTTATTGTCACTACAATATCATTACCAATTGAAAATTCTACGAAAAACCGCTTAATAAAGATATTGCAAACAAACACAAAACCAACAATAGCTGGCAACCCTATCATGGCTTTTCAGCCAAATTTGGCCTGAATAACCTGTTTATAATAGATTCTATGAATTGCATGAAATTCGTATTGATTTCATGACTGCACTGGAAGCTATAGGGTAAAAAGTTTTGTTTTCCTGAGCGAATTTTCAAAACCAAAGACACAAAAATTACCATAGCTGGCAGCACCAATCGAATTTTTCAACCAAATTTCTATCAAACAGAGTTTAAAATTAGGTTCAGCTACTGTGTCCATTTCATGAAAATCTGGTAACTTATTCACATTTCATAGGGCAAAAAGCAGTGTTTTTTCTTTGTTATTTATCAAGATGGTACCACTGGCACAGAGTTGCCTACAATTCAAAATCGCTTCGATAAGACCTGGTCCTACTTAAGTCCAATCCATTCTGTTAGTTTCATTTGTATCTGATTATTGAATCGTGAGTTCCCGTTAACAGAAGTTTTTGATGCTAAAAATATACGTTAACTGTGAGAGGGTTACCGTTCTTGTCCGACATGAAATTTCCAATGTTTTACTTTGAACGTGTAGCTAAAGCATAAGATTTGTATACAAATTGGTTTTATTGTAAGAATCGGACATTTTTTAGGATATTCGATGGTTTGAATGTTTTCGATTCCATATTTTTTCAAATTTAATTTTAATTTAATTTAATTTTAATTTAATTTTTTATAGCTGGCAGTTCCAACCGAATTTTTCAACCAATTTTTTACCAAACGGGGCTTGAAGTAAGGTTCAGCTATTGTGTGAATTTCGTCAAAATAGAACGATTCAATCAGAATTTATAGGGCTAAATGCAGTTATCTTTTTTAATTGATTTTTCAAGGTGGCACCACTGGCACAGAATCGCCCTTACTTCAAAATCACTTCTATCAGACCTGGTCCTATGTAAAACCAGTACATTCTGCTAATTTCAATTAATTCTATTAATCGGATCGTGAGCTTCCGTGAACAGAAGTTTTTGATGCTAAAAATATAGGTAAATTGAGCAAGGGCTACCAGGCGTACCCGTTATATCATATCAAGTTTTTTTTTTGCCTATGTAAACAAAGCACAAGATTTACATATGAGTGGCTTTTTTTTTAAGAAACGGCATTTTTTCAAGAGAGACGATGATTTGGAGGTTTTCACTTTCAGTGCCTGCCCTAGCAACAGGGCTACCAGCACGCTCATCAAAAATCTACAACTAAATCATACCAATATGTCCTGAAAATTTGATTGAATAGCTCTGTTAAAAGTTATCGCAATTTAAACATTTTCAAGTTTTCCCGTTCTCTTTTTTAGGCACCCAGCGCACACATGGGGTTAAAAAAATCCAAAACATTATCCGATTCACATGTAAAATACGTTCGAAATGTATTTCGTCAACTTCATTTTTGCAAAAATTATTTGTGTACGGAATAATAGGTATATTACAAATATCACTAAAATGGCCGCCAGCGCCAAAGGGTTAAAGATAATTAACTTTTTGGCACTATTCTGCATATACACCAATCTGTCTTGAAAATTTCAGTTCAATCGGATGGCGCGTTTTTGAGATTTTTTCACTGAAATTTTTTGATAATATATATAAATATATATATGTATATATATATATATATATATATATATATATATATATATATATATATATATATATATATATATATATATATATATATATATATATATATATATATATATATATATATATATATATATATATATGTATATATGTAAAGATGTATATATATATACATAAAGAGAGAGAGAGATATATATATATATATATATATATATATATATATATATATATATATATATATATATATATATATATATATATATATATATATATATATATATATATATATATATATATATATATATATATATATATATATATATATATATATATATATATATATATATATATATATATACATATATATATATATATGCTTCCGTTTCTTCTCAACAAAATGCAAACAATGTTTGCTCCTCTTTACTCTCTAGCCACCTAACTTCTTATGTCGCCTCTACCGAGGCAACTACGAATACTTCCACTATTGACAATTTAATGACAACTGCTTCTCGTCGAAAAGCAGTCAACTCTGTTAGGCATTTGTCCTAACATAAGCCCTTCTTTCAATGGACTCAGACTCTTTTACCACAATTGTAGTGGTATGAGAGGCAAATTGAATAAATTATATCTTGACGCAAAATCCTGCCACTTTAATTTACTCGCCTTCACTGAAACTTGGCTAAATGACTCCCATAAGAATGAAGAGATCCTTGATAGCAATTGGACAATTTACAGAAATGATCGCGACTATTCTTCCACAGGTCAATCGCGAGGCGGTGGGGTTTTACTGGCGGTTAGCAACACTATTTCAAGTGAGATTATTGACATCACCCCCAATGTATTGTTCCAACACCTTGTTATTCGTGTTTCTTTGAATAACAATTTCCTTTACATTAGTTTGGCCTATATCCCACCCAGATCGGACGAATCAGTTTACAACCATTTCTGTGAATTAATATCTTCCATTACAACATCTCTGAATGAAAAAGACAAAATAATATTCCTAGGGGATTTCAATCGTCCCAACTTACGTTTTATCCCCGATGAAAACGACGCATTTCTTCTCCCTGTTTACCTCTCAGATTCCAATGACTTCAACCTTGCGAGTACTTTTTATGGCAACGATTTGCAGCAAGTCCCAACCAAAACGGTCATTGGTTGGATCTTGTATTTACAAACGCCTATGACGAGGTAGTGGTAGGTCCAACTGATGATGCAGAACATCTTTTTTCAAATAGTTTACACCACACTGCACTATCAATTGAACTTCCCACTTCTGATTCTATTTATTTTAGAGCGTACAATAATTCAATTGTATATGACTTTCTTAATGCTAATTATGAAAGCATTCACCATCACCTTGACTCTATAGATTGGCCGAATACTCTTTCAACGTTAGATCTTGAGGAAGCCATTTCCAGTTTTTATGACAATATATTTGACGCCGTTGAAAGATATGTACCTAAGATAAAAAAAAGAAGAAACTGTCTGAGTCATGGCTTGATAGGGACCTTAGGCATTTGCGAAATCGAAGGAACAAACTTTATAAGCGGATTAAAAACAATATCGACGTTAGTTCTGCTATTCAGGATGAATATAATGAAACTGCTAAGCAATTTCTGGCAAAGTCTCACGAGGCTTATGACAATTACATTAAGGCAACAGGTGAAAATATAATCCGCGACCCGAAAAAATTTTATGATTTTGTAAATGTGAAGCAAAAAACTACTGGTTATCCATCGTCGATGTTCTTTAATGATATCACTTCTTCCTCTCCTAATGAGATTTGTGATTTATTCGCAGATAATTTCCAGAATATTTTTATTGCTCCTGACTCATCAAACTCACATCTCCCTTCCTCTCATTCCACTGCTACAGCTTTTACCAGCCACTTAGAAATTACACGTGACGAAATACGTAAAGCTGTTTCGGAACTCGATTGCAACAAAGGTCCAGGGCCAGATCTTCTTCCTCCAACTTTCTTGCGCTAATGTGTAGAGCAGCTTATAACTCCCTTTCATATCTTTTTCAACAGATCACTTTCGTCTGGAGTTTTCTCATCCCGTTGGAAACTTTCATATGTCACACCCATATTCAAAAATGGTGATAGACGCTGTATCGGAAATTATAGAGATATTGCCATCTTATCTTCTATTCCGAAACTTTTTGAAAAGATTGTCTACGATAAACTTTCTCCACTTGTTGACTCCCGTCTGAACGAGCAACAACATGGTTTTAGAAAAGGTCGCTCAACTACCACAAATTTGACAGTCCTAATCTCAGAAGTCCTATGTAAAATGGAGAAAGGATACCAAATTGACGCAGTCTATACAGACTTTAGTAAAGCTTTTGACACAGTTGACCACCCTACCTTAATTCTAAAGCTACTGAAATTCGGACTTGGTGGATCTTTGCTTAGCTGACTGACTTCTTACCTTGGAAATCGAACTCAGCTGGTAAAATTTCAAGGACTCTTATCGAAAAATATCTCTGCTACCTCTGGTGTACCACAAGGTAGCCATCTTGGCCCACTTCTCTTTAATATATTTATTTCTGAGCTATCTGACGCCCTAGCAAATATACCTCATCTACTTTATGCCGACGATCTCAAAGTCTATCATATCATTAAATCTAAATCCGATGCACTCTTTCTCCAATCCAAACTTGATTCACTTGACCATTGGTGCAATGAAAACAAGCTCTCTCTCAACATTGCTAAGTGCCAAGTTATAAGTTTCTCCCGAAAATGCACCGTCTGACATAACACATACTTCCTCGGGAATTATTTGTTAGCTCGAGTTGATAACGTTGTCGACCTTGGTGTTGTCTTGGATGAGCGACTCCGCTTCACCTTGCATTATGATAAAATACTTTCCCGTGAGTTAATGACTAACATTCTTATCCATGAGAAAATAAAGATAAGCACATGGCAGAAAATGCCAATGATAGCATTCTAAGTAAACAACATCGTAACATTATCTAAATATGGAAATATTGAATAAGCGATAATGTGAACATGAGCCCATGCAAGCGTAAATATGATAACGCATATGAACTCATGGTATGAAGATAAGAATAGACGATAAGGAAAAGATATAAATACTGCATACGAGCATTGTAGCGGCATTCCTAATACTTAGTTGTACCATGATTGTTACTTCTACTATAGTATCTGTCATGGACTAAAGAGCTATAAATAAAGGAATCATTTATTTGTTAACCAAGTATTTTATTCTTTATAAAGTATAGGTGAAGCAGGTAAATTAACTGGGGGCTCAACCGGGATACGAGGCAAGTATCCTGCATCATAAGCTGTAACAAGTTCCTGAATCAACCTTCTACAAGTACAACCGAATCTAAGGCACGTATCAGAAGCAAGGACGAACAGCGATCAAACTTGAAACTCGTATCCAGCCAAAAAATCTACAGCTATCTGACAAACACCACAAGGACCAGGAAATCCATAGCAGATTCAACCTATGGTGCATATCATCAGAAACTGAGAACGTCATACAACATTCCCGGACGGCAAAAAAGAGGGAATCTCGACTGTGCAGAGCATTATCATCCGAAATCAAGGAAAGTTACCCTGCTACAACGAACAACAACGAAGAAGAAAACAGGTTAGTACAAAACCCTACAAAATAAAGAAATCTATTACGAAGAAGTTATTGTGTGCAAACTGTGAATAATAAAGTGAATAATAGTGAAAAATAATATAGAACGAATTAGTGCGTGATAGATCATAAGAAGAAGTGAAAATTGTAAAAAATTAAGGGTATTAAATACACCCGAGCAGAATTTTAAGAGAATTCGCTCCCTTCCACCATTTATGTGAGAAGGATAAATAACAAGTAGACTCATTGCAAAGAGTGACAGAATTTTAGGAGAATTCGTCACCACCCGTCCTTTATACGAGGTGGAAAACAAGAAAATAATTAAAAGAAAATACTGTAAACGCACGAAATAAAATTTTCTCGAAAACGAAAAAATTAATAAAAAATATAACAAAACGTAAATCAGCAAGCAATAAAATGGAGTTAACTCGCATTTCAGCAGAATGCGATGCATTAAAAACTCAAGTATTACAAATGCAATCAAAAATTGATGCACAGAACTTGAGGTTACAAGAGATGGAAGAAACGAACCTATCTAGTCCCATGAGTGACTATGAGGATCAATTATGTCAATACGACAGTTCCACACAAATTAATGTAAATATATTCAAGAATTTACATACCTTCTCAGGAACTGAGTCAGAATACAGACCTTGGAGAAAAATGGTCTTATTATTACACAACTCAGTCAAAACGTTTCAGAATACTAACATATATCGTGAAATATTATTAATCATACGCTCCAAAATAATCGGTTCAGCAGCAGAGGTCCTAATAAACAATAACACGAAACAAAACTTCGATGCAATAATTGCACAATTAGACCATACTTATGCCGACAAAAGACCCTTATGCGTTTTAGAGAACGAAATGTCTGTTCTACGACAAGGCGCACAAACGCTTGAAGCGTTCCACAACAAAATAAACTTACAATTAAATCTTGTAATAGCTAAAGTCGAAATGACGTATCACAATGAAGATGCAATTAAGGCTCTAACGACCGAAATGGAATCAAAAGCCATTCGAACGTTTATCGCAGGCCTAAACAGCATAGCCACCAGGAACATGCTCTATGGACAAAATCCTAGAACACTGAGTGAAGCGTATGCAGCCGCCCAAACGATGTTCCATGACACGCAAGTCCATGGACTCGATAATCATTTCCATACAGGATAAAGACCACGTCATATACCGTTTCAGCAGCATCACAGACATTACAGCCCGCCGATAAATAGAAGAAATGATTTCCAGCCAAACAGAAATTCTTTCAATAACAATGAACAACGACCCGAACCGATGGAAGTAGATTCATCAAATCACTTCAGAAGAAATAATAATAATTTCAATAACAGAAACAATCAATTTCATAATAATAATAACAACCTAAAACGAGAAAGAGAAATGTCCTCACAGAAATTCAGACACCCGCAAAAAATGCATCGAATGAATGAAACAAATCGTAACAATACTGAGTCGTTAACAAACAATATCCCAGATGAACGCGAAGAAATTGACGGGAGTAATTTTTTAGAATTTTGTAAGGCTTACCACACCTCAAATTAAAGACGCGATCGGATAGTAAGCCATTAGAAATTTTCATATTATTAGACTCAGGAAGTACTAATAATTATATAAATCCAAACATAAAATTAGGAAAAAATGTAAAACTAGATGTACCCATTGTAACTATGACAATGCATGGGACTTCAAAAATCTTCTATAAAAGAATAATAAATATTTTAGGTGAAAACGTCACATTCTATGAATTAAATGCATTAAAAGAATACGATGGTATATTAGGATTTAATGGTTTATCAAAGTTACGAATAACCTTCGACTTAGCAAATTTTAACCTAAAGATCTTTACAAATAAGAAATCAGTAGACTCCCAAGAAATAAATTTTACAATTCATGATGAAACTTATACAAATAATATTAGGGAAATTATGAGAAATAATTCGTGTAACGAAACCTTACCCTTCACGACGACTATAGAGGCAACTATACGCACGAAAGACAATAACCCTATCTGGACAAAGCAATATCCTTACCCGTATAATAACAATGAATTTGTCAACGAGGAAATAAATAAACTATTACAGAATGGAATTATAAGGCCAAGTAACTCACCTTATAACTCTCCGGTCTGGATCGTACCAAAGAAAGGTACCGACGATAAAGGTAACCCTAAAAAGCGACTAGTGATAGACTTCAAAAAGTTGAATTCTAATACTATTACGGACAGATATCCTATCCCAATCTTTCACCAATCTTTGATATATTCCATTTCAAGCAAGAACCCAAATACGAAATTAAAGCGATGGAAAAACCTCATAGAGGAATATGGCGCAAAACTCTTATATAAGCCAGGAAACCAAAATGTAGTAGCAGATGCATTATCAAGACAAGAAGTAAATAATTCAACTGATCACAGTATACACTCAGAAGAAAGCTCTGGTACGGAACATATAAAAACCACATCAAAGGCAACGAATACATTTAAAAATCGAATAATATTAAGAGAAGGAAGTAATGAAAATGTAAAGCTAACTCAACCATTCCGAGGATATACCCAATGGGAAATCACATTTGCATCAATAAATTATGTGTTACGACAATTAAAAACGATACTAAATCCGAAAACAAAAACCGTATTTCATACAGATCTCGAAACATGGCACAAAGTAAAAGACCCAATATATCAGAATTACACCACATATAAGAAAGTATTCTCATAGAAATATCTCATCGTCGAAACAGATGAAGGAAAACAAGCATACCTTATACGAAAAACACACGATAGAGCACATCGCAACATGAAAAATAATATAATTGAACTCCAAGCGAAACACTTTTGGCCAGAAATGAAGAAACAAGCTCATCTATATGCAAAAAATTGTGAAAATTGTCATATAAACAAATATGAACGCCACCCGAAGAAACATATACTAGGAAGAACTCCTTTACCACTAAAACCAGGCACACATATCCAAGCAGACATTTTCCATATGAATAATCAAACATATATATCCTGCATCGACAGATTCTCTAAATATACGTACTTTCATTTTATACCCAACAAACTAAATATCCCCGAACATTTAAAACAGATATTTCGAACAATATTTCCTAAAATAACACACCTCACTACGGACAATGAAAGCATATTTACAAGTAGTACCACCAAGAATATACTACAAAATTTAAATATTGAACATTACTTAACACCGGTACGACATTCCACCACAAACGCTTCGATCGAACGAGTACATTCAACTATCATCGAACTTACAAGACTTCTTAGTACCCAAAATAAAACAAACCCACAAGATGAAATCTATAATGCAATCCACGAATATAATAATACTGTCCACTCAGTTATAAAACAGAAACCTATAGATGTCCACTTTAATCATGATAAATATGCAAATATATCTGAAATATTGAAATCATCACAAGAGAATATGATACGGCATGAGAATAAACATAGATCTTATAAATCCTTTCAGCCGAACGACATAGTGTATGCACGGAACAACCAACGCAACAAGGCCAGTAAAAGATTCATTAAATATATAATACAAGAAGACCGTGGGGACACGATTCTCACTACCACGGGGAAGATCATCCATAAGGATAATTTACGGAACCATACCACAAAACAAAATGGAAACAACCAAATGGATAATGCTACCACTAGTAATATACAAAGTACAGACACTCAATGTAACTAACGTAGGAAACAAAAACTTTATCCTAATACAAGGAGACCACGCATATACGTTCCAAGAAACTAAACTCTTATTCCATATAGTAGAATTATCCCAATATAAAATTGCATTAGAGCAAATTAAGGAAAGGAACAAACCTGATAGTATAGACATACATACCATAGAAAGAATTGAAACTTTACTTGAACAATTAGACGAACATAGACAGAAACGTTCTATTGACTTCTTAGGGACTATTATAAAGTTCATCACAGGAAACCCTGACAACAATGATCTATTAGAAATAAAAGGAGCATTGAACCAATTGATCACGAATAACGAACAACAAAAAGCCATAAATTCAAACTTTAATAAACGATTGTCAGAAATTCAAGAAACTTCAGCCCATTACTCATTCCTTTTAAACGATATATACCTGAATTTACAGAATGTGATGGAAGCCATTAATCTTGCCAAGAACAATATTGTATTATCGTCCATACTCAAAATTAAAGAAATAAAAAATATAATAAAAAGTGAAAAAATTCGAGTACCCATAATTAATGTCTTAGAGTATTCAAACATCTATGTTATGAGAGTTCACGAGAACATAATATTCACATATATATACCCTGTAATCGAAAATCGAATAAAATTTTACGAAATTATAACAATCGCACATACCTATGGAAAATATGTAATGTACCCATACATTGGAAAAATTGAAACAAATTATATTGCTTAAAGGCGGCTTTAGATATGCGGTGTTTGTCAAATAACGAGCACCTAGTTTGGCAAACTTCGCATGTGTGGTTGGGTTGCTCGCCTAGTGCTTGCCCTAGGCCAAGCACAAACATTCGGGTGCTCGCTATTCCCGTAGTTTGTCGAACTTTCAACAAACATCAAAGTAGACGAGCACTGTGTTTGGGTATGTTCGGTTCCCCGCTTTACACATTCGGTATTTATAATTACATATAATGTCAACTGAATCTGCTTAATCAACATCCATATTTAAATCCATGTTTAAAGATATAAATATAATTAATTATTAATGCTCAGAGATACAGCAAATATTTTGTTTTTTCACAAAAAAATTGCAGGAGGGAACAACGACGAGCAGCTCGTACATGTTCCAGTTTTGGCAAACATTCGGCAATCCCCGAATATCTAATTCACTGTGCTTGTCATTCCGCAAGCACCAAGCCAAATGACTTGACTAGGTGTTCGGTATTTGGCGAATAGGAGGTGTTTGACAAACACCGCATATCTAAAGCCGCCTTTAGAAAATTGTAAGAATTATTTGAATGTAAACATATGTAAAGTAAAGAAAACAAATGACAATTGTACTATTCCAATGTTAGAAAATAAGAAAGCATATTGTAAACTCATGCAAGAGAATGACAAAGAATTTGTAAGACTCAACCAAAAAACGATACTCCTCACAGGAAAACACATTTTAAATAATGAGTTAAAAATAGGAAAATACCTAATTGAATTCGACCAGAATATAACAATAGATAATGAAACTTACGAAAATCATGAAAGAAGAGCACTTGAAACATTGCATAATTTTGAACATAACGAAGTAGAAATCCTAGAAATAATTGAATCAGAATCCAACCTAAAATTTTCAAACGTACAGTCCTTAAATAAATTTATATTACCAATACAAAAGAATCCAGTAAAAAGCACTCTAATATTGATCACTACAGCCATAGTAACTTCACTTATAATATTTCTATTAGTAAAAATCTTGAAGAGATATAACGAATATAAAAGAATCAAACTAGAAAAAGAAAAACGTAAATTATACTTGCAAATTTTAAAAGATAACGGCATTGAAAGTGAGGACACTTTATTTTAACAACGGGGGGAGTTAATGACTAACATTCTTATCCATGAGAAAATAAAGATAAGCACATGGCAGAAAATGCCAATGATAGCATTCTAAGTAAACAACATCGTAACATTATCTAAATATGGAAATATTGAATAAGCGATAATGTGAACATGAGCCCATGCAAGCGTAAATATGATAATGCATATGAACTCATGGTATGAAGATAAGAATAGACGATAAGGAAAAGATATAAATACTGCATACGAGCATTGTAGCGGCATTCCTAATACTTAGTTGTACCATGATTGTTACTTCTACTATAGTATCTGTCATGGACTAAAGAGCTATAAATAAAGGAATCATATATTTGTTAACCAAGTATTTTATTCTTTATAAAGTATATGTGAAGCAGGTAAATTAACTCGCGTGTACCCTTCATCCACTTGCCCAAATATAACCCAACCTAACTGAGTGCCCTGAGCTATTGGTCCAGCCGCTAATTGTTTGAACCGTCCAACCACAATTTTAGACACTACATCTGCACCTAACGGGATATCGACCCGACTAGGGCGATCAAAAAATGGGTCGGCCAAATTAAGCTGTTTTAATTCATTCCAATCCCCCGTGTACATTGCACGAGGTGGAATCATATTTGTCAACCTATCCATAATTAATGAATTGAATTCTAAGATCTTATTTCCTGAAATCCTCATTTGAAGCTGTATTTCACCCTTGACTTTATGGTCACTTGAATGTCCTATATCCGACACTATAACGTTTGTTGACCTTCTCTTTATTCCCAACTGCTGAGCTGCTGCTTCAGTAATCAAGCTAACTTGTGATCCTTGGTCTAACAGCGCACGCAATTGAATAGGACCACTCTGCGAAATCAACGTGACCATAGCAGTGGCCAGTAAAACTTCTCGACGTCGGTCGATGGCAGATGAAACATGCACCTCCCGAATTTGTGAATAATTTGGTTGCTGACTCAAATTATTTCCGTTTTCCGACCGATCTCTATGCAAGATGGTATTATGGGCCTTTCCACAACGTGCACACTTAAACTTGCTGGGGCAATTGCGGACAAAGTGTCCCGATTTCAAACAATTCAAGCAAAGTCCATTTGTTTTTACTAGTTCAAATTTACTTGTGTGTCACGCCTGCCAAAATTGATCGCAAGCTGTCAATCTATGTGGTGATTTGCACTGATTACAAAGGATGGGTGTTTGTGTTTCCAACGAATGAACAGTTCGAATTTGTGCACTGTTCTTCACAAACTTTGCCTTCGAAATCCCTGACGCTTCGAGCGCCCGAAAACGTTGATGCAGGAATGTTTTTAGTTCTTCAAAGGCTGGCAGATCTTTCCTTAACGCCTGCCCTTGCTCCCATAATTGTCGTGTTTCTTGCGGCAATCTTTGAGCTGTCAAATAAACGATCATCGACTCTCCTAAGTTTCCTAACTTCATAGCTTCTAGAGATTGTACACATTCTACTGTACAATCTAATAGTGTTTTCAACTCTGAAGCTGATTCTGAAGCACCTTTTATGTTAAATAAAGCATTAAATTTTGCGTTGAGCAACACACGTGGGTTGTCGTAGCGATCACTTAACAATTTCCACGCTGAATCGTAATTGGTTTCGGATACAGCCACATGTTGCAAAAGATTTCCGGCTTCTCCAGAAATACTACATTTCAAATAATGCAGTTTTTCCACTTTCGATAAAGTGGTTCTAGAGTGAATGAGAGACACAAACAGATCCCGAAAAGTCACCCATTTTTCATAATCTCCCTTAAATGTAGGAAGAGTGATTCGTGGCAGTCTAAGTTCTGGTTCGTCAACCTTGACTTCAGACTTGCCATCAACCTCTTGAAGACTCGACCCAAGTGCTCCCTGTAACAAATCTTCTAATTCTGACTTAAAATTCAAGTGAGTTGTAATTAATTGATCGTAATCTTGCGCGAAATATGGTGAATTTAACTCCTTTTCATGACTTAATTGATCGGTAATTTTCTCATGATTAGAAATGAATTTACTGTATAGTGTCAGCAGGCTTGATAGCAAGTTTTGCAGATACGATACAGTTTGACTTGACTTTGAGTCTTTACGAAAGTTGGTGTTCATTTTACCCAACTGATCCCGAAGCAGCCTTTGTTGCAAAACCAAATTTGAAATTGCAAGAGCCAATTGACGAGCTCAGAAATCACTCTGTTGCTCAAAGTTGGCCTTGAACGACTTCGAATGAATTTTGATAACGAATGAATTCACTGTCCACGCAATGTTAAAAGATATGTGCGATATGAATTATAGATATAAGTAATATAAGTAGATATGTGCGATATGAGCAGCCTATTGACGAACAGTTAACCAACTGTCCTCCTACCTATAAACGAACGATAATACCGTAAACTTTGCCGTAACCAACGGTTTTAATCACGCTGCATGACACGAATTTATATGTTCATTTGAAGTATGATCGAAAAAATTTAAATTACGAACACACTTAACACACATAGATAACATGCAAATAAGGAACTTACATGTGGACTTGCCCAACTTCCAAGAGCGATGAACGATGCTCCTCAATGTATCCACCCAGATATACGACAATAGATCCGAAAATCAGAACTTCGATATAAATTGATTCCAACAATATTTCCACCAAGATATACGACAATGAATCCAAAACCAGAGCTTCGTTATCAAATGACTCCAACAATATTTCCACCAAGATCCGACAATGAATCCAAAAATCAGAACTTCGTTATCAATTGACTCCAACAATATTTCCACCAAGATATACGACAATTTATCCGAAAATCAGAACTTCGATGTCAATTGACTCCAACAATATTTCCACCAAGATCCGACAATGAATCCAAAACCAGAACTTCGTTATCAATTGACTCCAACAATATTTCCACCAAGATATACGACAATTTATCCGGTTCGAAGGACCATGTGTAAATTTCAAAACCTCCAAATTTCTAGAAAGTTCTTACTTTATTTAAATTATTCACAAACTACAAAACTTATCTTGTTCCAACGAAGATTTTCAGACAAAGAGAGCGAGAATCCGTTAGTTTTGCTATTTATACGATGTTTCCGAAAATTTACAGTTTTAAGCAACATTTTATCAATTACAATCCAAAGTTTAACATATTAACAAACTTCAAGTTTTCAATCCAAATTGTAACATTTTAACAAACTTCAAGTTTTACTTTGCGAACTAATACTACAAATTACTTTACAATTGCTGACTAGTAAGAGTAAAAGAGATAACAAGAGTTGTCGAGAACATCAGGCGAATTGACAATTTGACAAGTCTCCATTGTGTACAATCGGTGACAGCGACGGTGACAGGAGGTAAGTCAATTTGTTTATTTTAAATTTATTTCACTAATAAATTTCCTTTTAGGTTTTAATTCGAACAATATATGTATTGGGTGTACAACTTAATAACCGGAATTTGACGCTAGATGTCCGTACTAACAAATATCGTGAGAGCTCGAACTTTATATATATGTCATTTTGAAGGTACATTTGACAGCTATCAAAATCAGTCAACAAATCAATTTTATCTTGTGTGCATCATTATTATTTTCCACGATGAATAACTTCGAAAATTGGAGAAAAAGACAGCATTTGCGGGAGGTTCTGTTGGGTCATTTTTTTGCAAAGAAAACTGCTGCGGAAAGTCATCGTTTGCTTGTAGAAGCTTATGGCGACGATGCTTTAGTGAAAACACAGTGTTTTGAATGGTTTCAACGCTTCAAAAGTGCCGATTTTGACATCAAAGACAAAGAACGCCCAGGACAGCCAAAAAAGTTTGAAGACGAAGAATTGGAGACGCTACTCGATGAGGATTCGTGTCAAACGCAAGACGAACTTGCCAAATCGTTGGGAGTGACTCAGCAAGCCATTTCAAAACGTTTGAAAGCCGCCGGATACATTCAGAAGCAAGGTAATTGAGTCCCCTATGAGTTGAAGCCGAGAGACGTTTAACGGCGCTTCTGTATGTCTGAAATGCTGCTTGCGCGCCATAAAAAACAAATCATTTTTGCATCGGATCATGACTGGGGATGAAAAATGGATCCATTATGACAATTCCAAGCGCAATGGTTATGGTGTGTATTTGGTGGGATCAAAAGGGGCCGTTATATTATGAGTTGTTGAAATCAGGCCAGACAATCACAGGTGACCTGTACCGAACACAATTAATACGTTTGAAGCGTGCCATCATCGAAAACCACCCGGAATATGCAACCAGACACGAGGCTATAGTTTTTCATCATGACTACGCTCAGCCGCATGTTGCAAGACCCGTGAAAAATTATTTGGAAAATAGTGGATGGGAAGTTTTGGCCCACCCGCCTTATAGTCCGGACCTTGCTCCGTCTGACTTTCATTTATTTCGCTCGATGCAAAACGCCCTCACCGGAATACGCTTCACTTCAGAGCAAGGCATCCGAAATTGGATAGATCCGTTTTTGGCCGCCAAGCCGGCGCAATTTTTTTGGGATGGAATTCATAAACTGCCTGAAAGATGGGGAAATGAAATATATTTGAATGAAATATATAGTAAGAATTTTCCACAATATAGCATCAAATT
>OX376372.1:133807798-133835298 GCA_947369275.1 Nemotelus nigrinus
AAGCTAAGAAGGAAGTTGAAAGCAACAAGGGCCACAGTAGAAGCTTTTAACCCTCCACCAAATCGAAGGATGTCAAAGTTTTAAGAACCCAATATGGCATATGTAGATCTTTGTTTAGTGGAAGTTGTTACTTCATCAAACGATAGGCCACACGGAGTTTGTTGGAACTGTGGCAGTAAGCCGCATTTCGCGAGACAGTGCTAAGAATTGAAGCGTTGTTTTTGATGCGGCCGACCTAATACGATTTGCTCAAGGTATCCAGAGTGTACCGCGCTCGGAACGCAATTGACATGGCATTCAAAAGACCGAAAGCAAACGAAAAATGTGGGACACGACCGCGCTGTTTGATAGGCGGCAAACAAGGCACTGTAATAAACTGTAATGGACAAGCTCCAGAAAAAAGACCCGCGTGCATTTTTGCTTCACAACCCGGTGATGCACGTCCTCACCTTGAGTTGGATATTGATAAGATTATAGGTTTGGTGGACTCTGGTGCTTCCACTACGATTGTGGGGCAGAAAAGTTGGCAGCAGCTGCGGAAAATTGGAGTAGAACTGGGAACTACTGGAGTAGAACACAAGAAGCGGTATAGTTGGCAGATGAGGGACGGTGTAACATCCTGGGCCAGGTGTTGGTGCTCATTTAAATTTATAGAGCGACAAGGTGGATGGAAGTTTCGGTGGTCCCTTCGTTACCACATGAGCTGATTCTTGGGACAGATTTTCTAAAGCAGTTTCGAATTACCTTAAATTTAAAACATGATTGTTGGAATTTTTCTCAGGAGAAGGAGTCAAAGTTGCGCAAATGGGAGATGGATTGGGATGTACTTATTTTGTGGAGCACATCATCAAGACGTATTCAATAATCATTAAAAAAAGTATTACCTAATTTAACCAGCTCTTCAAAATAACATCAACGCTGAGTTGAAGGAAATGTTGAAAATAGGGGTAGTGGAGCTATTCTCCAGTGCATGGTCTTCACCAATTTGGATGGAGATAAAAAAATGGGACCTATCACTATTATGTCGATTTGAATGGGTGTCTGAAAAGGATACTTATCCTCAACTTTATGTTTCAGCTCCGTTGGATAAGTTACGGGACGCAAAATATCTTTCGAATCTAGATATCAAGTCCACCTACTGGCAAGTACCAGTGGCTGAAGATTTCTGTCAGTTCACCGTATTCACAATTCTAGGTAGGGGTTTATTTTAGTTTCGTAGGATGCCGTTTGGATGGCCAATTACTCCGGCTCCATGGCAACGCTTGATTGATCGTGTTATAAGTCCTATTTTGGAGCCCTACGTTTTCACGTATCTGAATGATATCGCCATCGTCACCCAAACGTTCCACAAACACTGAGAGATACTCCAGGAGGCATTTAAGCGGCTGAAGGAGGTAGCTTTGAAATAATCTCGGAATAAGTGCCATATCTGTTGTCACCAACAAAGATATTTGGGATATCTGGTTGATTAAGATAGTTTAAGTGCCGATTCCGAGAAAGTTGGGTGCGTGATTACAAAGCCCAGACCCCAACCTGTGAAGCAGATCTGACAGTTTTTGGATATGGTATCATGGTACTGGTGGTTTATACTAGATCCTTTATCATTGGTGTCACCACTAACGGATCAACTAAGGAAAAACTAGCATTTCAGCGGTCTTCAGAATGTGAACTGACTTTCAACAAATGCAAATTGAAACTGGCTTCTGCTCCGATTTTGTCGTATCCAGACTTCAACTTACCATTCATTGTCCAGACAGATGCGTCAGACATCGGGTTAGAAGTGGTACTAAGTCAAGTTTTCCCGGAAGTTGAAAGAGTTATTTGCTGTTTGAGTCCTTCCCTAAACAAAACAGAGAAGAATCATTCGACTACTGAAAAGGAATGCCTGTCCGTTTTGTGGGCGATAGAGAAATTGTGGCCATATATTGAAAGCAGATTCTTTGGTGTGGTTAAATAGCCTTAAGAATCCGGCAGGATGACTCACAAGATGGGCCGTTTGGATACAGCAGTTTGAAAATGACGTTGTTTGCCAGAAGGAGAAAGAATATTTAGTGCCAGACGCTTTGTCAAGGTCGGTTCCTGAAGTGGCGTCAGTTATGAATGACGGCTTGTTAGAGGATAGATGGGTATAAGGAATAATGGATAAGATGAAGAGCAATCCAGATCAATTTAAAAACTGGTGGATGGAGGACAGCTTGCTATGGAAAAGCGTTTCCAATCGTTATACGGCTCTCAAAGGAAACTAATGAAAACAAGTGATTAACAAAAGGGACAGGAACAAGGATCTGCAAGAATATCACAATGAACCAACAGCGGGGCATATGGGTATAAGTCGCACATATGATCGGATGGCACATAAGTATTTTTGGCGTAAAATGTGTACCAATATTCAACGGTATGTGGCCAGATGTAAAGTTTGTCTGGCCACCAAAGTAGAGAGGTGACCACCATATGGAACCATAACTACAAGGGTGCGCTAAGCAAAAGAGCCATGGGAGATTATCTGTCATTTGGTACCCGTTTGCAATATACAGCCTTCTATTACCCTCATACAAATCCGGCAGAGTGTATAAATCAAAACATTAAACTTATGCTTCGGGCGTAAGTCAGCGAAAACCGTTGGAAGGGGGATCGTGATTGGATGCGCACTGCGCACTTACACACACGAGGCCATGGAATCCACACCCTATTGTGTGAATTTTGGGTGAGAGATGATCATTTCACGAAAAAGACCACAGCCTCCAAGCGAGGATGAGCTAGTCAGTTACCTGGTGCAGAGGGCGGAGAAACTGATAAAGATCCGGGAAGTAGTACTTCAATATCTAAAAGAGGCCGCAGGAAAAAGTATGCAGGATTCCTCCATGTCTTCCAGATTACCTGGTTTGGAGGCAAATTTCGCCCAATCCAACGTAGCTCAATTTTATTCTGCGAAACTAGCTCCAGAATATTTGAGACCTTTTTGAATTTAACCGCGTGAAACTCCATCTATTTTTAAGCTGGTGGATCTGGCAGGGCATAAGGCAGGACGTTGGGATGCCAAGGATCTTAAACCGTACGTAGACTGAGATAATCTTATTAAGATATAATAAGTATGAATAAGCACAATAAGGGTTACGTGACATCCATCAAACAAACAAAAACAAAAAAAAATTGTAAATTTTACAAGTCGCGAGTTTTGTTTTCGTTTCTTCGAGACTTCTGTTTTTTTTTTACATACAGTTGAGGACAAAACTCTCCATTTATCCTCAAAATTTCACAAATTTGGTAGAAAATGCAAATATTTATGAGAATTTTATATGCAGCTTTATTGCAAATGTATTTTTATTAACATAAATTTAAAAAAAAAATTACATTAATTAACTTATAACCGTAAAAACACCAGAAAAAACGAAATTCAGTAGGGACAAAAGTGTTCATACATTGATCAGATAGTGTGCTCTGGTCTTCATTGCATTGCTATATTGTTGTTTATCTTCACAGAACCGTTGTTTTTTTCTAAGAAATGCGTTAATAAGATCTAATGATTAATTTGTTTTAGTAATCTATTTATTTTATTTATTTATTTGCCAAACAAGGCATGATACAATAGAATATTGATACAATAGATATAGATATGATACATAGATATATAATAGATATATCTATGTATCTAGATATGATACAATAGATTACAATAGAATATGCATAAAATAGAACAAGCACGTATTTCAAGTTAATGTTTATTTGCATTTAGGCGAATAAGGATGGGAAATAAGTAGGTTAAGAAGTTACTAGGGCCTTTGTCAAGTTATTTTTGAAAGTAGATTTGGTGATACCTGAAGAGTAGTGATGACTTACAGTGTTGAATGTTCTACAGCACCTATTGATGGGTTCATTATACCCATAAACTGTAAGGTGCTGGTATTCCTTAAGGAGGGTTGTATGCCTAGTCCGTCTTATTTGATTGTTGAAAGTAATTCAGTTAGAGAGAGCTGCTATACTTACTGTTCCGTTAATGACATCAAAGGCTAGGCATGCGCTAATTATGGTTCTTCTTGATGAAAGAGTCATTAGGTTTAAAAGACCAAGTCTGTATTCGTAAGAGGGAAGATTACTAAAGTCGTTTGGATTATAGAGGTGCCTCAAGGCGAAAAGCAAAAATTGTTTCTGAACTGATTCGAGCCTTTCGCTGTGTAGTTGAAAAGCTGGGCACCAGACTATGCAGGCGTATTCCAGTAGAGGCCGCACTAGTGATGTATATAGAGACTTAGTAACCCAAATGTTTTTGAACTCTTTAGCGCGCCTCTTAATGAAACCTAATTGTTTGCTCGCTTTCGACAAGACTTTGTCGATCTGCAAATTAAAGCGCAATTTGGTGTCTAGGGTTACACCTAAGTCTAAGATATGTTCAACCCTAATAAGTTCGTTGCTATTAAGATAGTATGAATTGGCTATTACACTATTTTTCCTGGAGAAACTTATCACTCGACACTTGTCGACGTTGAGATTTAGTTTATTCAGGAGGCACCACTGTTCGAGAGATACAAGTTTTGATTGAAGAAAATCAATGTCGGACTGCGTTTTGATAGTGTGGTACAATTTCAAGTCATCAGCGTAGAAGAGGTGTGGGGTATCAAATAAAAACCTAGATAGATCCGAAATGAAAATATTAAAAAGAAGAGGGCCCAAATGACTGCCTTGCGGCACCCCCGACAGAGCAAAAACTGTTTTTGAAAATTTTCCTTGGAATTTGACAATCTGGGTTCTGTTACAAAGATAAGATTGAAGCCAGTTAAGTAGGCAGCCAGATATACCGAAATTAAGTAATTTCTGTGTCAAAATTTGATGGTCGACTCTGTCAAAAGCCTTACTGAAATCATTATAAATCGCATCAACCTGGTTTCATTTTTCCATCTCACAAAGGACGTCCGAAACCAGGATCATGAGGTTCGTGATAGTTGACCTGCCTTTTCTAAACCCATGTTGCTGTTCGTTGAGAAGGGGACTTATAATGAAAGTCAGTTGATCGCAGACGAGCTTCTCGAAGAGTTTGGGGATCACTGAGAGAATAGCGATGCCTCGATAGTTGTCAATAGATCTTTTATCGCCACTTTTGAAAATAGGCGTAAGATGGGAAGATTTCCAAAAGGATGGAAATACGCCTAATGACAGCGACTTGTTAAAAATTATATGCAGAGGGGTTATCAATTGATTGATACACTGTACCACAAAGCATGGAGGTATTAGGTCAGGGCCAGGTCCTTTATAAATGTTTAGCTCTTGGATAGCGTTGGCAATCGCCTCTTTTGTTAGAATGATTCCCTCAATGAGTGGTGTTAATAAAGTTTGGGTAGGGCAGGCAGTTGAATTCATTGTAGGGATCAAAGGAGGACAGAACGAATCTTGAAAGTGATCTGCAAATAAATTGGAGATTTCCTGTGGAAGCGAAGATATAGTGTTCCCTCTGAACATAGAAGCGGGACAGCCAGTCGTTTTTGTTTCATATTAACGAAATCAAAAAACTTTCTTGGGTCATTTACAATTTTGTTACCCATTAAAGTCACGTAAAGCTCATATGCTTCCCGAGATTTAATTGAGAATTCATTGGATAAAAGTTCGTAGCTTTCCTTTAGCCCTACGCTGATATTGCGATCATTTTTAATTGTTTTATAAAGTTTGTTTCGTCGGTTCCTTAATTGTCTCAAATTATTGTCAAGCCATGGCTCAGAACGTTTATTGCGTTTTTTTATCTTTGATACATAATTGTTAATGGCTTGAAAGATTTTTTCGTAGAAAAAAGAAACAAGTTCATCCAAATCTAACGTTGAGATAGACGTTGACCATTCTATGGTATCCAGATAATTTTTAATGCTTATGTAGTCAGCATTATGAAAATCAAATACAATTTCATTATCGTATGATTGGTTAAAGGCAATATTGATAGTGGAAAGTTCAACGGTAATAGCGGAGCAAAGGGAGTGAAAAATGAGCAAGCGTAAGGAAGTAAGTGTTGAAATAAAAAATTTAATTATTGCTGAGCACAGAAATGGAAAATCATACCGCGCAATTTTTGTTTTGTTCAATTTATCCCATGCCACTGTCCAAGTAATTGTTCAAAAGCATAAAAACACAAGATCAGTGGAAAATAAGCCAAGAAATGGACGACCAAAGAAACTTTCCAGGCGGGATATCAGCATGATCTTAAAAGAGGTCGACAAAAACCCAAGGCCCACGGGTCAGCAACTAGCGGAACATGTTGCTTATACTTTGAATAAGTGTGTTCCCCCTAAAACCATCCGAAGAATCTTACGTTCCGATGGATATGCAAGTAGAGTTCCTCGGAAAAACCGCTAATATCTGAAAAGAATAGGCTGCTTTGACTTGAATTTGCATAGAGATATTTAGGAAAGGATTTAAAGTTCTGGAAAACTGTCTTGTTTACTGATGAAAGCAAGTTCAACTTGTTCGGTAATGATGGCAAAAAAAGAACCTGGCGAAAAAAGGGAACAGCATTGCAACTGAAGACTTTGATACCAACAGTAAAACACGGCGGTGGCAATGTGATGGTGTGGGGTGGAATTGCAGCTGGTGGGGTTGGCAGATTGGTCTTTATAGACGGTATTCTGGACCAATACTATTATAAAAGACTGCTAGAAGAAAATTTGCAACCTTCCGTGGACAATTTGAGTCTTGGTCGGCATTGGATATTCCAACAGGACAGCGATCCCAAACATACGGCACGCTTTTTAAAGAACTGGTTGCTTTATTATGCACCAAGGCAGCTGTATTCTCCTCCTCAGTCACCAAACTTAAACCCCATTGAACATATTTGGGAACTTATGAAAAGAAAAATATCGATAATTCACACCAGCAGCAAGGAATCACTCAAAACTGCGCTTCAACAAGTCTGGGGAGAAATAACTCCGGAAGTCACTAAGCATTTGGTGGATTCAGTGCCACGACGGTTGCAGGCTGTTGTTGATGGCCCAACGGTGGAACAACAAAATATTGAAATAAAAAATGATATTAAATAATGTGGCATTTTCAGTTCAATTACATAATGTATGAACACTTTTGTCCCTACTGAATTTCTTTTTTTTGTGTTTTTACGGTTATAACTTAATTACTGTATTTTTTTTTTTAATTTATGTTAATAAAAATACATTTGCAGTAAAGTAGCATATAAAATTCAAATAAATATTTGCATTTTCTACAAAATTTTTGAAATTTTGAGCGTATATGGAAAGTTTTGTCCCCAACTGTATTTATGTTTGTTAGTTGAAGCAACTGAATTTTCTTAATTGGACAGATATTATGGAGTTACGTATGAGAAGTTAAAGTCTGTCAGCGTATCATCAACTGAATTTTAATTCTTTTCGTGAGAGGGGAAATAATTGGGATTAGAGGGCATTCGTCTTTTTGGAAATGTTTTAAACTGTGAATTCAGAGGGGAATAACTTTTGGTTTGATTCCTTGTTTGGTTTTCTTCATTTCACTAACGGTTTGTTTAGTGATCAAGATAAATGTTTATTATTGATGTTGTTGTCAAATGTAGTTTAGTACTTTGATGATTGTATGTATAAAATGAAATTCAGTAAACTGAGAAATGAAAAAAATCTAGCGCACCTGAACCGCTAGAAAACTAATTTTCGAAGAAATTATCTTTTAGTGGCAAAAACATGTGGAAAGACGTAATACACTTTTTTGAAGAATCATATCAACCATTCCTTGTTCAAAGCAACAGAACTCAGCTATAACACAAATGATGAAAATGTTCAGTGCTGGTAACATTTTCCCAACGAAGCAGCAATAAGCTAACCTTCACAAGCTCATATCGTCGCTGTGAAATCAAACCGGCATATCTGCAAAAATTGAGTTTTTGAGTTTTTGGCATCAAAAAATTCCTTATTTTCCCCTCTATTTTTATGTCGCACCGGCATATCGTAAAGTTGAATAAAAACCCGTCTAATGGTGTTTTGCCGCTTTGCATTCACGTGGAACTAGCCCACATGCGAAAGCTTTAAAGCGCTCTAGTGAAGAATGTGTATTTTGCAGATATGCCGGTTTGATTTCACAGCGACGATATGTACTTTAATCAACTTATCCTTTGAATTTCGTTCTCATCGCAGGATTCCGTCGAAAGCTTTAGCGGTTAACGTTTTTTGAAGCTGCCATCCAAAAAATGTGCAAAACTCGGAAAATTTAAAAATTGGTTTCTTAGTGTTATTGCAAATGTTTTGCATATGAGTATGTTATTTGAAGCATCTGTTGATGCAATAGTTACGAAAATGGCTAAAGCTCGCTACCCTGTGTCAGCAGCAAGCAAAATATCTACCAAATCTGCTTCACATTAAACTAAACCCAACCAATAAATTTCGTTTCGATTGAATCACTGCGCATATGGGTGAAAAAATTTTAGGGTTACCACCCTCAAATCTTTTCAAATTTTCAAAGCGTTAATATTTGTTGCTAATTTTTATTGCAGGATCGTTCCCATTTGCCAATCTAATGACATAATCGCGCAGTAAAGAAATTCCAAAAAATTACAAAAATGGTCATAGCTGGCAGTTTTTTCACGATTTGTGTACGAAATTCCTATGATATTTGGCTCACATCAAAATCTAGTTACTGCGTAAACTTCATTTTGATATCACGACTGCACCGGAAGTTATTGGGAAAAAAGCTATATTTTGCCGAGCAAATTTGCATGATTTAGGAGACAAAAATCACCATAGCTGGCAACCCTATTCTAATTTTTCAGCCAAAATTGCACCAAATGTTATCTTAAGTAAGATCCAAATAATGTGTGAATTTTTTTTAAATCTGATTGCTGAATCGGAAGTTATAGGCCAAAAACCGGTTTTTTTTTCTCAGTGATTTTTCAAGATGGCACCACTACCACAGGGTTGCCCGCATTTAAAAATCACTTCTATCAGACCCGGCCGTAATTGCTACCAACATGTTCTGTGAATTTCATTATGATCGAATAATCCGGTCGTCAGTTCTCGTAAACAGAACTTTCGAGTGCTGAAATTAGTGGTAATTTAGTGATGGGTTGCCGTTCTTGTGCAAATCGGAATTTTAAAAATTTTAAATTGACATGATGCACAAACGTTAAAATTTAACAATGATTTGAAGTTTTTGTCAAAAATCAAAATTTTTTCAGGAGGTTCAATGATTTGAAGGATTTTTTTTCAAGAGCCTGCCGCAGCTACATGGTTACCCGCACTACCTTGGAAATCCATGTGTGTTAAACTTTAGTCAACATCAATACGTTCTGCAAAGTTCACGATGATCCAAAGTTTTTGTCAGAAGTAATGACAAATCAAAATTTGAAAAAAAAATCCTTGCCTACTTTTAGGCACGCTGCACACGGCTCAAAATGCCCAATTCTTTACCATAAACAAGCTTAGAACATAATAAGTTTTCATTTCCAACACTTGTTTTGAACAAAATTCACACTGCTTGGAAATATAGGAGTACCTCAAAATTCACTAAAACGCTTGCCCCCGCCTTTCTCCGAAAGTTTCAGCTCCATCGGATTGGCCACTCCACAGATTATCTCCCTTAATCATTTTGATGATATATATATATATATATATATATATATATATATATATATATATATATATATATATATATATATATATATATATATATATATATATATATATATATATATATATATATACATATATATATATATAAAGAAATTTGAATTTGCGGCGAAACGAGTTTAATGCTACTTTTCTTCGAAAATTAGTAAAAACAGTTGAGAAAATTGAATTGAATCAAAAAGTGAGAAGATTTTTATTTCAGAGATCAGTCGGCAAGTAACCGTAGAAGAAGGTAGGCGTCGCTGGGACAACACATTTGGGAGAAATTGCAGTAAACGAAAAGAATAATAGTCTTAGGGTCGGCGCAGAAGAAAAAGTAATAAACGGAAAGACAGATTCGAAACTTTCCCAAGTGGAAACACTCAAACAAATAGGCTGCTTGTGAAAAACGAGTTTTAAGCATGTTTTTCAAAGTGCACCGCGAACAGCAAAATAATGTTCCGACTTTTGCAAAAGAAACTAAGTCTCGTGCTTCTGATTTATCTGAACTCAGTTGAAGCCCGCCGTTCCGAAGTGCGAGTAACGGTTTGGCAATTTGTCGGATTCGACGAAATTAGTTGGGGTTTCACAGTTAGACATGTTAATTTTTACCAAGTTCCGTTACGAACGGGTTTTGGAGAAAACGAAAGAAGATAAGCAGAAGCGAAAAGTGTGGAAACGTTGTGAGAGAAAAAGAATTCAGGAGGAATACGTTTGAAGAGTACAGAATTGGTACTGTTGCAGCGGTGTGTGTAGAAAAACGTACGAAACGTTACGTCTGTCTCGCTTTCGCTTGAAGTGCTGAAAAATCGATTCACTAGTTCAACAAGAAGTTTTAAGTTCAATAAACTGAGAAGTCATTCATCAGCAAGGGGGGCCCCCACCGGCAGAATATTAACTTTATTTAAGTATAAACCTATATGTATAATTAAAATAATCAGATTCTGAATTAAATACTATTCGTTCAATTTCTTTAGTTATTTCATATTTAGAAAGAAAAAGAAAAAAAATAAGTAGTTATCAAACTTAGAAAATTGTTGGTGATTTCGAGTCAATTGTTGGATTCAACATATTTGTCTGAGTTTAAAGAAAAAAGTGACTCACCCTACTGAATAGATTTTGGGGCCATACCCTTAATTAAGTGGGGTTTACCGTTAAAATATTTTCCCTCGCTCATTCGTGAGTTACGTCTCGTTTTGTAGCATAGTGAACGCACGGGAACGAACGAGTGGCGCATTTTTCCCACGACCGTCTGCGGTTGTGGCCGGGCAAACCCTCCAGCGTTCCTCACGGTATTTGCGTGACAACGTTTCTTTTTTAAACTATTTGACGGATGAATATATTGATCAATCATATTACTGTATTCGTCATGGTCTCGTTTCTTTCTCGAAATGTTGCTTCTTATGTAATTCACAAGGTCTGTAAGTTTGTCATATTTTTCATATATTTTAAATACATTATATCAGGAACCTTACTGGATTGATAAATATGTGTTCGAAAACCACAATCTTCTTTAGTAATGCTTATATCAGAAATAACGTTTCTGTCTTTATCTTCTTTGATATGGTCGTCAATTATTTGTTTAATTTTAGCCATGTAGAGATTGTTATAGTCAGGGATGATTACTAAGAAGAACGATGAAAGAGTTGTTGAAAAGTTGATGTCATTTTTTTCTTATCATAACATTCTAAATTCATCACCGATCCACCTGAAACGATAATGAAATATATTACGAAGCAACTGTGACAGATGCTTGTTGTAAATGACTTGTTTCTACTGGACCTGGTAAATGTCATAGCCTTTTAATGTTGGTTTCAGCTTCTTCAGGTCTATATGGTGCAAAACGCTTAAAAATACCGCTACTGACACTTACAGTTTTCTCATTTTTACTAATTTTCGACGAACATTAGTATTAAAATCGATTCGGCCAAAAATTTCGGGAACGCGCCATCCGATTGAGTTCAAACTTTCAAAATACATTGGTGTATATGCAGAATAGGTCCAGGTCTCACTAAATGTCAATTATTTTTAACCCTTTGGCGCCGGTTTGAGTAGCCTAGTGGGTAGAGCACTGGCTTCTTGCGTGTGGGGTCCCTGATTTGAATCTAGGTTCGGACGAGGGTCCACACACCAAGCTTTGAGTTCACCTTGCTCTGATTAGGTACCTGATTTAAATCAGGGGTAAAGTGAGTCGTGGAAATAATCACTCACACTCGTATCCACAATGATTAAAAAAATTATAATGAAGCTCTCTACCAGCTTCAACAACTAGACCCGTACAAGGGTATCGTGGGATTGCTTTACTTTACTTTGGCGCCGGCGGCCATTTCAGCGATATTTTTAATATACCTATTATTCCGTACACAAACAATTTTTGCAAAAATAAAAATGACGAAGTCAATTTCGAACGTGTTTTAATTGCAATAAAACCAACCTGTAAACAAATCTTATGCTTTATCTACACGCTCAAAGTAAAACTCTGGAAATTTCATGTCGGACAAGAACGGTAGCCCTCTCCCAGTTAACCTACATTTTTAGCATCAAAAGCTTCTGTTCACGGGAACTCACGAACCAATAATCAAATACAGCTGAAATTTACAGAATACATTGGACTTAAAAAGGACCAGGTTTAAAAGAAGCGATTTTGATATCTAGGCAACTCTGCGCCAGTGGTGCCATCTTGAAAACTTACAAAGAAAAAAACTGCTTTTTGCCCTATGAAATGTGAATTAGTTACCAGATTTTCATGAAATTGACACAGTAGCTGAACCTTACTTTAAACACTGTTAAATAGAAATTCGGTTGAAAAATTAGGTTGGTGCTGCTAGCTATGGTAATTTTTGTGTCTTTGGTTTTGAAAATTCGCTCAGGAAAATAAAACTTTTTGCCCTATAACTTCCAGTGCAGTCATGAAATCAATAAGAATTTCATACAATTAATGGAACCTATTACAAACATTATTCAGGCCAAATTTGGTTGAAAAGCCACGATAGGGTTGCCAGCTGTTGCTGGTTTTGTGTTTGTTTGCAATTTCTTTATTAAGCGGTTTTATCGTAGAATTTTCAATTGATAATGATAATGTAGTGACAATAAACAGCAAATATTAAGCTTTCGATTATTTGAAAAAACTCGCTGGAGGGGACCCTAAATTTCTTTATACTCCTATAACTTCGAATGTAATATAACAACGAAAAGCAGATGTGATATATTCTTGGCTTTGATACTGGCAAAGGGTTGCCAGCACGAGCCGGTTGTACTACTTTTGTATCAATGAATGCTTACAGTTAGTATTCATACCGGAAACATTTACAATGAAAATAAATAACCAATCTTTCAATTCCCAAAGTTCTGATAGTTTTTCGGATCGCAGCCCCAAACACCAACTTCAGTTACAGTGCTGCAGGCACTGAGCATGTTCTTCATTGATGATATATGAGATCCTGCTTTCAAAATTTTGTAAAATAAGCAACAGATAACGAACATAATTAACCCGTGTTTTGCTTTCATAAACGTTGAAATTCATGCCAGTGGTAATATCTGCAACCTTTCCACCATATGAGTTATAATGCATTCTAGAGACCAAAGTAAAACGTGGCGTTTGAAACAGTTTGGCCGCAATAAGCAGCTCATTTGGTGGAATATGCACTCAAAACCTGCAAGATTTTTTTACTGTTCTTCGAACATTAGTGTTTCTAGTGGTTCAGGAGCGCTAGAGTTTTGTTGTTTTGGTTGTGCGATCATCATCAACACACTTACCACAATCAAACTTACAGGACGTCAGTAGCTTGTTTTCGAAAAACGATTGCGTATTTTCAGGGTTTTTATTCAGGGAACTAAAAAGCATACGTAGAATTCATCATTTGTAACTGTAACAGGCATTTTAAAATGCTGTCCCAGAAGAAGCCGGGTGAACTTAAACTGCGCATTTTTTTTCTTTTAGTCGCTCACTCCGTCGAACAGGATGTTTTCTGATGGGGTGAGCAGTCATGTATTGATAAGGATCCAACCAAAAGAGTCTTAACCAAGAGTGCCTAGGAAGCTCCTGCATTTTCAAGTCCGCGATACTTTCAGAATTTTCTTCACCTACTATTTCCATTTTAAACACGATATGTCCCTCATTTTCTAAATTGTCTATCCCACCAAGAATGTCTTCTACTTCATCAGGAATCAAATCAACAGATACTGTGTATTGTGTTTTTCCAACATCACCAGTTATTATCCTTAAGCTTTTGTCACTTGAAGTTTTCCTTAATTTCGATGGTAGCTTTAGACTTTTTGCTCTTTCACTTGCCGATAGATGACGCTTAGCTGCAGCCGATAATACACTACTTGAGGTGTAAATTTACCTGCTGATTCAAATAGTTTTTCCAATCGTACTGGTGTAGTTTGCGTAGGTTTTTCATCTCTTAAAACATACTTTTTCTGTGGCTTGCGTACGTCCTTGTTCGATGAAGGAAATTAAGTTTTTCACTCTATAAATCTTTGAAATTTTATAAAATTGTTTCGACAATGATACCATGTGTCATTATTGCTGAACTTGTTACTTTCCAATATCTTATTCACCGCCTTATCGAACAAGCTCTGGTTATTAGAACTTTCTATAGTATCTTTCAAATTAGCGTAAACTTTAGGACATAGAAGTAACATTTAGTTAAGATTACTGTTTGTTAACATATTTCTCAATAATTGAACCAATCACACCTGAATGTGCACGTCCTAGCAGTATGGGTAAACATCCGTTTTGTTGAATTAATACTTTACATTGTCGCAGAACAAACCGTTAAGCATCTATTAGCTTGCGCATACGCTTTTTATATTAAAAGAGATGGTTATATATCTTTCCATGAGGTCTGTGGTTACGGTTCAACAAATTTAATGTGATTTTACAAAGTGTTTTAATTACTTCTGTATCAGCATTCTTAATTATAGCATTTCTCAAACCCGGTCGAGCATGTCTAAGCACGTATAACATATGCTTGTTTTCCTTTGATCGCTTCATTCATGACACCATTCTCTTACTTTAAATTATCCTTCAAACAATAACACGCTACAAAGTTTTTGTTAAATAAATCAGTACGGAAGCGTAATATATCATTTATATCCTGAGTCAGGTCTATTTATTAATAGCTGTGTGGCGCCTCAGTAATTTCTCACAAGCTCCTTGCTATTTTCAGGATAAATATGTTTAGTCAGATGATGAAGTCGACTTCTATCACGCAGATTTGTGAAGCATACCAGTTACTTGCAGCTCAGTTAAGTGTCACGGCAAAATGTTTCCTGATGAAATACATTTTGTGTTAACAATGCCACCGAAAAATTACTATAATGTGATCGTTTGGTAAAAAGTTTGCAAACTTGTCTTCAAAACGTATTAAGCATCATATGGTCCAAAACAATAAGTGTTGGCTCATTTACATTGTTCACAAACTCTTCTAAAATTCTGCTTAAATATTCTTTATTTTTAAAATCTACTATTGTTGGAACAGCTTGAGTTTTAGCATTACACCAAATAACCTTCTTCGCCCGTGGTTGTATCAAAGAGTCAGTTTTAAGAAGTGTTTCTGTAAAACTTGTTTTGCAACATCCAGATGTACCGGCAACCATCACTGGAAATGGATGAATGTATTGAAACATTTTTTAATAAACTTTAGCATAAAACAAGTAAACTGCCTATATTTATAAACTTTATTGCTATGAGTAGAATACAAGTTGCTAACGAGTTAAACAAACCTGCTCGCAAATTTTTCCTCACAATAATTGACGCTTTTTCCAGGTACGCTTGGGTATTACACACACAAAGCGCTAATGAACGGATGAAAGAAACGGAAACAATTCTCGAACAAAGACTTTTTCCTTGGTATCTGCAAACGGATGATGGAAAGGAGTTTTCCAATAAAAAATTTCAGCATGTTATGAAAAACTCTAGCGCACCTGAACCGCTAGAAAACTAATTTTCGATGAAATTGTCTTTGAGTGACAATATCATTATCAAAAATATCAACCATTCCTCGTTCAAAGCAACAGAAATAAACTATAACACAAATGATGAAAATGTTCAGTGCTGGCAACATTTTCCCAACGAAGCAGCAATAAAATAACCTTCACAAGCTCATAATTAAATCTACTTATCTTTGAATTTCGTTCTCATCGGAGGATTTCGTCGAAAGCTTTAGCGGTTAACGTTGTTTGAAGCTGCCACCCAAAAAATGTTCAAAACTCGGAAAATTAAAAAATTTGTTTCTTAGTTTTATTGCAAATGTTTTGCATATGTGTATGTAATTTGAAGCATCTGTTCATGCAATAGTTACGAAATTGGCTAAAGCTCGTTACCCTGTGTCAGCAGCAAAGCAAAATAAACACCAAATCTGCTTCACGTTAAACTAAACCCAACCAATAAATTTCGTTTCGACTGAATCACTGCGCTAGAAGTTATACGGGCGAAAAATTTTTTTGGGTTACCACCCTTAAAACTTTTCAAAGTTTTAAAACGTTAATATTTGTTGTTAATTTTCATTACAGGATCGTTCCCATTTGCAAATCTAATGACATAATCGCGCAGAAAAGAAATTCCAAAAAATTACAAAAATGGTCATAGCTGGCAGTTTTTTCAGGATTTTTGTACGCAATTCCTATGACATTTGGTTCGCATCAAAATCTATTTACTGCAGAACTTCATTTGATATCATGACTGCAGCGGAAGTAATGGGGAAAAACGCTTTATTTTACTGAGCAAATTTTGCAAGATTTAGGAGACAAAATCACCATAGCTGGCAACCCTATTCTAATTTTTCAGACTAAATTTTTATCAAATGTTACCTTAATTAAGGTCCAAATATTGTGTGAATTTCGTTAAAATCTGATAGCTGAATAGGAAGTTATAGGCCAAAAACCGGTTGTTTTTTCTCAGTGATTTTTCAAGATGGCACGATTGCCACAGGATTGCCCGCATTTCAAAATCATTTCTATCAGACCTGGTCCTAGTTAATATCAACATGTTCTGTGAATTTTATTATGATCGGATAATTCGGTCGTCAGTTCTCGTGAACAGAACTTTCGAGTGCTAAAAATAGAGGTAATATAGTGATGGGTTGCCGTTGTTGTGCAAATCGGAATTTTAGAAATTTTAAATTGACATGATGCGCAAACGTTAAAATTTATCAATGATTTGAGTTTTTTTGTCAAAAATCAAAAATTTTTCAGGTTCAATGATTTGAAGGATTTTTTTTCAAGAGCCTGCTGCAGCTACAGAGTTACCCGCACTTCCTTAAGAATCCATGTGTATTCAACTTTAGTCAACATCAATACGCTCTGCAAATTTCTTGATGATCCAATGTTTTCGTCATAAGTAATGACACATCAAAATTTGAAAAAAATCCTTGCCTACTTTTAAGCACGCTGCACCCACACACGGCTCAAAACTTCCAATTCTTTACCATAAACAAGCGTAGAACATAATAGGTTTTCATTTTCAATACTTTTTTTTAACAAAGAATTCACGCTGCTTGGAAATATAAGAGTACCTCAAAATTCACTTAAACGCTCGCCGCCGCCAAAAAGTTTAGGATATCTGAATTTAAGGTAGTTGTGGACCTACCTACTAAATACATCTACGTTCTCCGAAAGTTTCAGCTCAATCGGATCGGCCACTCAAGAGATTATCTCCCTTTATCATTTTGATGATATATATATATATATAGATATATATATATATATATATATATTTATTTATATATATATATATATATATATATACTATATATATATATATATATATATATATATATATAGATATATATATATATATATATATATATATATATATATATATATATAAATATAATATATATATATATATGTATATATATATATATATATATATATATATATATATATATATATATATATATATATATATATATATATTATATATATATTTATATATATATATATATATATATATATATATATATATATATATATATATATATATATATATATATATATATATATATATATATATATATATATATATATATAAAGAAATATGAATTTTCGGCGAAACGAGTTTAATACTACTTTTCTTCGAAAATTAGTAAAAATATAAGTAGTGCATTGAAAACGTCAATTGTTGAGCGCTTCAATCAAACTCTTTAAGGTTAAATAAGATAAGAATTCAGTATGAATGGGCATTACCATTAGGTTAGTTTACTCCAAAAATAAATTTGCCGGTACAATATGGTAAAACTCGTGTTATTTAGATACGTCCTATGGGTGCTTACACCACAAATGAGATAGAATCACTCTCAAGCGTATTCAGAAAAGTTAAAGTAACATCAAAACCCAAATTTTAAGTTGGAGATTATGTTTGTATAAGTAAACATAAACACGTATTTGAAAAAGGCTTCACACCAAACTGGTCTACAGAAATATTTACGATAAAAGATGTAAAAAAAACACAGCCACAAACATATTCACTTGAATACTATCAAGGAAATTTAAATCAAAAGCGTTTTATGCGCCAGTGTTAGCTTCAGTAAAACACCCCAACGCATATCTTATGGAAACAGTTATAAGAAGAAAGGAGGATGAAGTTTTCGTAAAATGGCTTGGCTTTCCATCTCAGCATAAAACATGCATCAGTTTAAATGACGTCCTGTCACTTCTGAGAATTTCAATGAAAATTTCAAACTGAAAGCAAGAATACAATCGTCTCAAAACCTTTTTCAAGCTAAAGATCGATCCGAGGAAGGCACTGAAGCTCGTGCAAAGTGGATTTTTTTTCGCAAATATTAAAGATCAGATCAAATGCTACTTTTGTACTCTAACGATGAGCGATCTAAATACACCAACAGATGCCGTCAAAAGTGAGTATTTTAATGCCAACGGCAAAGACGCCTGCGAACCCCACATTACATTACATCAAAAAAATATTCCAGAACAGGATACTACCTCTTCAACATATTTAAATGTGTTGAGTTCGGAATATTTCTCGGAGAAGCTATATGTGAAGCTGTTTCTCTGTACAATCATTTTTCCATACAGATATAATAAACCAAACGAAAATATTTAATAAAAATTCAACTGTTTCTTAGCTATTTGTATACAGACGTTTTATTTTAAAAAAAAACCCCTAGCGCATCAGAAGCGCTAGAAACACCAATGTTCGAAGAGCAGTAGCGGATTTGTGCAGATTTTGAGTGTGTATTCCACCACTACTTACTTTTCCTACTTGAAACTAATACACCCTAAGTAATAATAAAATCTAAGTTTATTTTAATTTCGGTGACTTCATCGAAAGTTACTGCGGTAGAAAGGTGCTAGGCGTTGCCATCCGAAAAATGTCCAGAGCTTAGAAAATTCAAACAATGTTTACTTATTTTCGTTGCAAACTTTTGCGATGAAAATACTTAATGCAAGCATTTATTGGAACGAAAATAACAAAAAGGCCTAGTGCTAGCAGTCCTTTGCTAGCACTCTTTGCTGCCTTACGTTGAAGTCAACCTGTTCTACGAATTTTGTATTGATCCGGTGACTGCATTGGAAGTAATAGGGATGCAAAGAAATTAAGGGTTACCATTCGCAAAAGTTTTCAAACTTTCTAGATCTTAATATTTGGTGTTTATTTTCACTATAAGATCACTACGATTTGAAAATTCTATACTAAAATCGCTTACTAATGGTATGCCAAAAAATACAAAAACAACCATGGTTGGCAACCCTGTCATTCTGTTGAACTCAAGTTTTTACTGACCATTACCTACAATAAGTTTAATTTGCCGTTTGAATTTCGTTATGATAAAACTACTGTACTGGAAGCATTAGCACAAGGCACAAGGCTTTATTTTCCTCAGGAATTTTCCAAATTTAAGACACTAAAATTACCATAGCTGGCAGCTCCAACCGAATTTTTCAATCAAATTTCTACCAAACGTGACTTAAAATAAGGATCATCTACTGTGCAAATGTGATTAAAATCGAATGACTGAATCAGAATTTATAGGGCAAAAGCAGTTATTTTTCTTAGTGATTTTTCAAGATGGCAGCACTGGTGCAAACTTGCTCGCATTCCAAAATTGCTTCCAACAGACCTGGCCCTACTAAAAGCCAATACATTTGGTAAATTCCAATGAATTCTGATTATCGGATCGTGAGTTTCAGGGAACATAAATTTTTTATGTTAAAAATATAGGTAAATTAGGAAAGGTTTACCAGGTGTGCCCGTTGTAAAATTTCAAATTTTTTATTTTGGCTATAGACACAAAGCATGAGACTTCTTTATGAGTGGGTTTTTGTCCAAAAAGCGATAATTATTCAGAAGATTCGATGACTTAAAGGTTTTCACTTTCAGCGCCTGCCCTAGCTGAAGGGTTGCCAACATGCCCATTAAAAGCTACACAAATTTACAACTAAATATTACTAATACGTTCTGCAAATTTCATAATAATTGAATAGATCTATCAAAAGTTATCGTAGTTGAAAAATTTTAAAATTTTTCCGCTTTTTTTTTAGGAATCTAGCGCGCACAGGGGGGTTAAAAAATTCCAAAACATTATCCGATTCACATGTAAAACACGTTCAAATATAATTTTATTAACGTGATTTTTAAAAACATTGTTTGTGGACGGATTAATAGGTATATTAAATATATCACTTAAATGGCCACCGGCGCCAAAGAGTTATAAGTGACATTTAGTGAGACATGGACCTATTCTGGATATACATGAAAGTTTCAGCTTAATCGGATGGCGCGTTCCCGAGAAATAGTCACTGAATTTTTTTGATGATATATATATATATATATATATATATATATATATATATATATATATATATATATATATATATATATATATATATATATAAAGAAATATGAATTTTCGGCCAAATCGATTTTAATACTAATGTTCTTCGAACATTATTAAAAAAATAGGTCCTCTCAGTTTATGACCATTGCCGCTTATTGACGCAACCTGCCCGCTGTCTTTTCATGCATACACACACGCTGAGAAATGACCGAAATCAATGTATTAACATCTAAATATTGTTATAGTAACAGCATTGTCCTTAATATATAATTTTAACAGCTCAATATTTTATGTTAGGAAGTTACAATATTATGTTTGCAGTTTAACATTATATATTAAGCTGATAACATTTTATGTTAAGAACATCTGTAAATATAAATGTTTTTACATCTTAACATAAATATATTACTATGCTAATATAAATGTATTAGCCAAGGGTGTTGAAATTGTTGGTCATACAACAGAGTACATTGCTAGTATTGTTAGTTAGGATGTTAATATCAAATACGGCAATAGCACAATGGAATAACCTTATCTTGTCCAATCATCGAAGTTAGGCAGTGTTGGGCACGGTTAGTACTTAGATGGAGGACCTGTAGCGGAAATGATGATTGGGAGTGGCCTTGGCACAACTTAAAACCAGACCGAAGTCCAGAACCAAGAGTGCTAAGGTCGGAAGTGGAAATGGCTAATGCCATTCAAGAGGCAAAACAAAAAAAAAAAAAAGAATTGCTCTGAGAGCACGCTGCCCTAGAAATGGCCGTGAAGGCCCCTCGTCCGCATTAGCGGAGCACCCTTTAACCAACCCCGACGGATGCTGGTGTGCCGCTTTGCTAGCTCGCTGAGGCTGGGGTGGGTTCATGAAAAAATTGGGATGGTTTGCTCTCAAAGAAACGGGATGCTACGTAATATTCATCCGTCATGAATTCGTAGCCACAAACTGGTATATAAAATACCCAAGGACAAAAGGGGGCATAGTTCCGTTAAGGGAACCACCCAGGCTCTGCAACATGGGCTGACTAAGCAGACCCAGTGCTCGTGACAAAACACGGAGCCAGAAAATTGAAAATCTAAAAAAAACGGACAGGGAAAACGCGCTACCTCTCTTTTCAGAGGAACCCGGGTGAGGCAGACAGCCCCGGGCCCCCGATGGTAGTGGAGCCCTGACCCCGATGGTCTGGGGTCCTCCACCCTCTGATACTGGCCATAAAAATTCCAAAAATTCAATCAAAAAGCTAATAGACACCAGAAACTAATTATGGATGGCCAGTATCCCTCCCTTTAAAGAAATGCTGAAAATACCGAAAAATATTCACGAATCAATCATTTATAGGCCAGCCAGGCCACGCGCGGACCCTGAAAAAGAAAAAAAACTTCTCGGGCTTTCGCCCAATAAGAAGGCCTGTGGGTTCAAATTCAACAGTTCATTATTATTATTACCGAGTCAAGTACAAAGAAAGTATATAACCTAGTGGCGCACTCGGTTAATAGCTTTTTAAGCATCTCCATATACAAACAAGGTTCAGCCTTGAGGTAAATGTTACTATAGAAAAACAAAATTTTCCCTCCTTTTTGTTTTTTTTTTGTTTTTTTTCTTAATAACTAAACTTTCTAATGTGCAGCTTTTGTTTCCAAGCCTAAAGTAAACTTGCATTCCATTAATTCATAAAAAAAATACAAGAAGCATAGTAAGGAAATTATTAATTAACTCCGATTAGTTCGGATCAATAACAGATAACTATAATAGCGCGAGAGAAAAGAAAACCCAACTATAGACAATTAGTCTAGATGCGTCTTTCTTAAAACGCTGGGCAAGGAAGTTGCTGCAAATTGGTGCAATTCTGTTCTATTCATGACACGAAATAATAATGATCTCAAAAAGATTTAGTATAGTGGGTACGCCCGTTTATGTAGTTATCTAAAAAAAAATTCTTCTATAAACTATAGAACACTGTGTTTGTACTGTTACATTTAACAATTTATCGTGGTCAGTTTATTCATTTCTTGCTACTCTAGGTTCAAATAACGTAATATCTTCTTCTCTTAGACTAAGAGACTTAGAGTTTCAAAGAACATTACCGTTAATACCAACAAATTAAGAATTCCTCAACTTAAATTACACTTAAAGACCATCTTCAGAGGACATGAATTCAATATGGACCCATACTATTGGGTGCCTTTCCCAAATTTCTTCTCTTTTTCTAGCATGAAGGCGACAATACTAATAGAATGACGTAATATTTGATCTTTTTATTTCATTATTAGCTTCTACTCAGGAATGGTTATCAGCGTTAGTTGTACGGAACCCCACCAGACAGGAAAATTGTTGCAACAAGTTTCATGGGATATATAGGCCGTCTTCTCTTTTAATAAAATGTATTTCCTAAATGTTAGCCATTCTGCATCTACCGATACATTATTATTTATGTACGTGCGCAAATAGAACTTTATGAAAACAGAAATATAGCTGTATTTTCTTTCTCGGCGTTAAGTGTTTCATTACTTTCGCTACATGCTATGACCAAGTAAATTTTCATGAAACATTGGGAACTTAAGAGTATTTTATTTCGTTAATTTTCATTCACCGGCCATAGTTTTATGTTTGTCCTAACTGATCAATTGGGCTACTTTGACAGTTAAAGGTGCAAAGAATAATCATTATACTTGTAGCAATTTAAAAAGAACATAATTAATTATTGAAACTTTAAGGCTGTTTCATTATTTAAACTAAGGAATCAAGAAACCGTTTTCATTATCTGCTAGTTTGTAAATTTTTACCATTTGAGTATGGAACATGTCGAGTCTTTTACAGGAAGAACAGCAGGTGACTAATAAAATGTGACACATTGCAAGAACTTTAACATGCTTTTCTCATAAGTTTTAATTATTTTTAAAAATTCAAATTTATTCTACAAGTTTTTGCATTTTATCCTACAGGCAAGTAAGATGCATACTATTAAATATCGGGTTATACAAAAGCCATTAAATTTGTTTGTGTAATCATCTATGAAATCTTTTTATTATGCGTAGTCCACGCATTTGCCATGAACCTGATAAGTTGATTTGTACAACAGACGGCGGAACAACTGCCTTGCCATGCAATTCTTTCTGCGAATCAACATCGCGACCTGCTATTCCATCGTCTCCTATATCGCTTACTTCAGCTTAGTCTGGAAACTGTCTGTGACTCGTTGAGTTACTTCGTTCTCGAGCTCAATCGCTGACTCGAGGCCTGCATACATTTCAATTCTGCTTTCAGTGAAAACCAGTACTTACTGTGTTTGTACGTTTTTATAAGTCGAGAAACATCTCCTCTACGCGTTTTCTTCGTCTCTCACCCGAATCTAGGTGGCGAAGGACTTCCGCCAGGAGCGCACGAATCGTCTGACAGCTGGTGGTACTCGGGATCGTCCCGGGATCAACTTCTTCGACATTTGGGCCGATCGTAGGACTTGGATGCACAGCCTCCGTAATTAATTTGTGTTCATTATTCCCAAACATGCCCCCCCGCGTTTCGCTAGCAACAGGCCCCTTTTTTCCCATGTTTCCTTATCAGTCATTTACACCCAACCAATGAACTTAAGAAATCAAACCCAGCACTATTTCCATCACCCCAATAAATTGCCGTCGACACGACGAAATAGCTTTCCGTATCCAATTGCATCCGTAGGAATCTCGAATATCAATCACTTGCAATACGCATTCATATGGATTATAACAGTATTCTGAATTTCTATAAGTTGCCGAATGGTCATAAAGCCGATTTATCAATTACACATCTTATTCACTTGATAACACCAATCAAATCACTGATATATCTCTGAATCTTATTGATCAACTCCCTCGAGTCAAAACGATTCGATCAGCCGCCTATGGATAACTCCCCGATCGAGCCGAAAAGTATGTGTAAATGTGTCTGTCTGTATTGCTAATTGGCACCTGGAACGCGAAGCAACTTGCACACAGTTTTAAGACACAATGCACTTTCAGGTAAAAGGGATATTTAAGCTGTTGCGACACGATGAAGATATTTTGCTGATCGTTTACAGTTAATTCACTTGAATATCGCGAACTTTCAGACAAGTACGATCACTTTCTACCGATATGGTTCCCGACCGGCCAAAACGACTCGTCTCCACCGTGACACTCCCAAGACTCTCACGAGATTCAGAATAAACAACTGAGAATTTAGATAAAACTGAACAATTGTGAGTAACAGCACTTTTCCAAAGCACATGGTTTTCGATCTCGTGGAAACGAGGTATTTCACTTTTCTCTATACACTTATGTGTAATCCCAAATTTTCGTTTCTCGTTTCCCGCTGACGAATTTCTTGTAATCCACAATTTAAACAATTCATCTTATCGTCTCCAATACGATAGACACCATATTAATTTGCTTAATGCACTCACAAAAGATTAGGGGGATTTTAGCTACGGGGTTCGCAGCTTACCACGCGGAAACTATTTTGTAGATCACGGAAGATCAAGTTGATGGCTAAACTATAACTTTTGTACTTTAGTATTCGATTTAAAAGATATGTTGATGGTTTCTGGAGAACAAATAGAAGCGGATTATTACTATTTACTTGTTGTTTTGAGCAGAAACTAATTTACCGGCCCTAACACTTCGGCACTGCGCCCGTCCAGCCTCTGGCCACGGCCACGATTTCCGGTCGACTCTCTCGATTCCAGCGCTGCATCTCACAATGCGCGATTGCACAGCCAAAAGATATCCCGTTAGGAATTTCGTTGCTGTGCGAAAACAATAATAAGGTCACCGGGGGACTTGCGGGACTTTATTTTTGTGCAAATTGAAATGCGTTTTCAATTAGAAAATGTTATAGCGTCTCCGATCACATACAGTGTGGGTCGGAGGTATGGGTCCAGTAATTTTTGAATAAAAAGAAATAAAAAAACTCTAGCGCACCTGAACCGCTAGAAACACTAATGTTCGAAGAACAGTAGAAGAATCGTGCAGGTTTTGAGTGCATATTCCACCACATGTGCTGTTTATTACGACCAAACTGTTTCAAATGCCACGTTTTACTTTGGTCTCAAGAATGCATTATAACTCATATGGTGGAAGGTTTCAGATATTACCACTGGAATGAATTTCAACGTTTATGAGAGCAAAACACGGGTTAATTATATTCGTTATCAGTTGCTTATTTCACATAATTTTGAAAGCAGCATCTCATATAACATCAATGAAGAAAATGCTCAGTGCCTGCAGCACTGTAACTGAAGTTGGTGTTTGGGGCTGCGATCCGAAAAATTTGCAGAACTTTGCGAATTGCAACATTGATTATTTATTTTAATTGTAAATGTTTCCGGTATGGATAATAACTGTAAGCATTTATTGATACAAAAGTAGCACAACCGACTCGTGCTGGCAACCTTCTGCCAGTATCAAAGCCAAGAATATATCACATCTGCTTCACGTTGTTATATTACATTCGAAGTTAAAGGAGTATAAAGAAATTTAGAGTTACCTGCAGCGAGTTTTTTCAAATAATTGAAAGCTTAATATTTGCTGTTTATTGTCAATACAATATCATTACCATTTGAAAATTCTACGATAAAACCGCTTAATAAAGATATTGCAATTAAACACAAAACCAACAATAGCTGGCAACCCTATCGTGGCTTTTCAACCAAATTTGGCCTGAATAATGTTTATGACAAGTTTCATTAATTGTATGAAATTCGTATTGATTTCGCGACTGCACTGGAAGTTATAGTGCAAAAAGTTTTATTTTCCTGAGCGAATTTTCAAAACCAAAGACACAAAAATTACCATAGCTGGCAGCACCAATCAAATTTTTCAACCAAATTTCCACCAAACAGAGATTTTATTCACATTTCATAGGGCAAAAAGCAGTTTTTTTTCTGTGTAATTTTTCAAGATGGCACCACTGGCACAGAGTTGCCCACAATTCAAAATCGCTTCTATCAGATCTGGTCCTACTTAAGTCCAATGCATTCTGTAAATTTTAGCTGTATCTAATTATTGGTTCGTGAGTTTCCGTGAACAAAAGTTTTTCATGATAAAAATATAGGCTAACTGGGAGAGGGTTACCGTTCTTGTCCGACATGAAATTTCCAAAGTTTTATTTTGAACGTGTAGATAAAACATAAGATTTATATACAGATTGGTTTTATTGTAAGAAGCGGACATTTTTTTGATTATTCGATGGTTTGAATGTTTTCACTTCCAAATTTTTTTTTTTCAAAATGAAGACACCAAAATTATCACAGCTGGCAACTCCAACCGAATTTTTCAACCAAATTTCTACCAAACGTGGCTTTAAGTAAGGTCCAGCAATTGTGTGAGTTTCGTCAAAATCGAACGATTCAATCAGAATTTATAGGGCTAAAAACAGTCATCTTTTTTAGTGGGTTTTCAAGATGGCACCACTGGCACAGAATCGCCCGAATTTCAAAATCACTTCTATCAGACCTGGTCCTATTTAAGACCAATACACTCTGCAAATTTCAATTAATTCTGCTCATCGGATCGTGAGTTTCCGTGAACAGAAGTTTTTGATGCTAAAAATATAGGTAAATTGGGCAAGGGTTACCAGGCGTACCCGTTATACCATATCTTTTTTTTTTTTTGGTTATGTAAACAAAGCACAAGAATTACATATGAGTGGCTTTTTTTTGAAGAAACGGCATTTTTTCAAGAGAGACGATGATTTGGAGGTTTTCACTTTCAGTGCCTGGCATAGCTACAGGGTTGCCAGCACGCTCAATAAAAGCTACACAAATCTACAACAAAATAATGTTAATATGGGAAAATTTGAAAATTTTGTAATGATTGAATAGCTCTGTCAAAAGTTATCGCAATTTAAAAATTTTCAAATTTTCCCGTCCTCTTTTTAGGCACCCAGCGCACACATAGAGTTAAAAAATTCCAAAGCATTATCCGATTCATATGTAAAACACGTTCGAAATTTATTTCGTTAACTTTATTTTTGCGAAAATTATTTCTGCACGAAATAATAGGTATATTAGAAATATCACTTAAATGGCCGCCGGCGCCAAAAGGTTAACAATAACTGACATTTAAAGAGACCTGGACCTATTTTGCATATACACCAATGTATCCTGAAAGT
>OX376372.1:133837798-133844963 GCA_947369275.1 Nemotelus nigrinus
TGGTGAACTCAGTGGGTCTATCACTTAGTGATGTCTTTCTCGTGAAAGACGCCCACTAATCGTCCATTTGGATCGGCCAGCTGGTAATAAGCACCGCCGATCTTTTTTATTTCCTTACTAGGTAAGAGCTTCCGGTCCAGCTTTGCATTGTAGTGCGCGGCTGCGTCACTTTGCCGGAAGTTGCGCCTGAAGACCAGTTCGCCAGGCTGGTATGTAACCAATCTGGAACGAAGATTATAGGCCTTGACATTGCGAGACTGGGCCTGGGTAGTGAGCTGGCGAAGGCGTTGACGGATGATGGTGAGGTTGTCGGGTTGAGTCAAGGTCACCTCAGGTTCCTCCAACAGTTGCAATTGCCGGAGGAGGGCGTAAGACTTCCCATGAGTAATCATGGGTTGTCCGAACACCGCTTGATATGGAGAAGTCCCAATAGTTGCATGAGGTGCTGAGCGCAATGCGCAGGTTGTCTCCGAAATTTTGGCGTCCCACTCCTTTTGAGCAGGATCAATATAAGCCCGAATGGCTGCCAGTATGGATCGGTTAAGACGTTCCGAGGCGTTAGACTGAGGGGAATATACGGCGGTAAAGGTGTGTCCGACACCGAATTCTTGTAGAAAGGTTTGAAATACCGAAGAACGAAATTGCACACCATTATCAGTCACGACACTTTCCGGGACTCCAACAAGATGGAATATCCTCTTCCTCAGGATGTCGGTGATTGCTTTCGCAGTGAATTTTCGAAGTGGCTCCACGAAGGGTAATCGCGAAAGATGGTCTAGGACGATGAGAGCTCCAGTGTTGCCAGACTTGGTCCTAGGGTAGGGGCCGATAATATTGATGTACAAGCGCTGGAATATGCGCTCGGGAACGGACTGCAGCGTCATTGGTGGACGAAAGGTGTGTGAAGGGGCTTTGGTGGTTTTGCATGTGAGGCATGATCCCACATATTCTCGCACTTGAGCGGCCATTCGTGGCTAGTAAAACCATTGCCGTAACCACGCCACCATGCGCACTCAAGGGTGGGTCATGAGCTCCCTTCACTAATTCTGCCGTCATTTCTGACGGCACCCACAACTTCCAGGCCAACTGGTCTTGAAGTCCGTTTCCGATCGCATACTCGGTCCGCTTGTACACGAACCCGTCTACAACTTTTAGGTCCGGCAGCTGGTGTTGTTTTGCCTGGACTTAAGCCGCCAGCTCCATATAAGAAGCACTTTTGAAATGTGGCGACTCTAAGTCTAGCTCCATTGGAATCTCCTCGCCTTCTGCCGGCATCAACGCCTCGGCAGAGAACATGCGCGACAAAGAGTCCGGCACTACGTTTTGGCTTCCCTTTCGGTGGGTGATGGTGAAATTGAACCCTTGAAGTTTAAGGGCCCACCGGGCTAAGCGACCATTTAGATCTGGTTGGTGCATTAACCATTTTAGGGAAGCATGGTCGGTCACGATTTCAAATTCATGACCTTCCACGTAGGCACGGAACTTTTTGATTGCCAACACCGCTGCCAGACATTCTTGCTCAGTGACGGTGTAATTTCTCTGAGCGGGATTCAATTTGTGGGACATATAGGCGACGGGGGCTTCGTCTCCTTCTTTCGTCCGTTGCACTAGCACGGCACCTACTCCATGTTGACTGGCGTCACATTGGATGGAGAAGGGCTTGTTGAAGTCGGGGCTGTGCAACACTGGAGCCGAAGCAAGGCTCACTTTCAATTGCTTGAAAGCATTTAGCCTCTCGTCGGTCCACACAAATTGAGTCCTCTTCGAAAGCATGTCTGTCAGTGGTGTTAACAAAGACGCATATTCCCTGACGAAGCGTCGATACCAGCCGCAGATTCCCAAAAATCTCCGCAGCTGCTTCGTGGTCGTTGGAAGAGGGAAATCCATAATGGATCTCACCTTGTCAGTATCTGTCCGAATCGTCCCATTACCAACAATGTGGCCAAGATACTTTACCTCGCGCAAGAGGAACTTGCTCTTCTCCACATTGATGCTAAGGCCAGCTTGTCGCAGATGGAATGCGACCTGGTGCAGTACCTTCAGGTGTTCGTCGAAGGCCTCGGTTATCACCAACAAGTCATCCAAGTATACGAACACTTGGTGCTTAAGATGCGGGGGTATCACTTTGTCCATGAGTCGTGACATCGTTTGAGGTGCATTGCACAAACCAAACGGCATCACGAAAAAGTGATACAAGGGTCGCTCGGGCACAGCGAAAGCCGTCTTCTCCCTTGACCGTTCCTCCAAATGAATCTGCCAGAAGGCATCTTTTAGATCCAGGCTCGTAATAAATGTGGCCTTAGGGAGTCTGCTGAAGATGCCGTCTATCAGTGGTAAGGGATAGGCGTCTCTCACCGTGACCGAGTTAACCTTTCTCGCATCCAAGCACAGGCGTACCTTGGAGGGCTTGACCACTAGGGTCACTGGCGAGGACCAAGCGCTCTTGGACTCTTCGATCATACCCAGCGCGAGCATACGATCTATCTCTTTATATAAGAGTTTTTCGACAGCTGGCAAAACAGGGAAGTGTCTTTGTGTTATCGGTTTTTGATCGCCAGTGTCTATTTCGTGCTCGATCAGCGCTGTTTTTCCTAAACCCTCTACGGCGAACGACGGAAAGCTAGCAATCACAGACGTAAGTCTGCGACGCTGCTCCGGTGTGAGAGGGTGGGCGTGATCGTCGAGTTGTTCGAGGCTACTAGTGGTGTTGACTTGTTGGGATGGCGCGAACAGGTCTGCTGCTAAGGCGAATTGACGCACGAAATCCACTCCCAGATATAAGTTTTGGCTGAGAAAGGGGATTATCCAGAGCGTCAAGGACTTGGTAACTCCCCTGAACGTGATGTCAGCTGACACACGGCCTACGGCCTGATGCAGTCTTCAACCCGAGAGAAGCTCTTTTCCAATTAAAAGCGTTCCTCTCGAGGAATGACTTTGCCAAGTCAGCCGCCATCACGCTCACGGAAGCTCCCGTGTCGATCAAGCCTGCAATTGGTTGGTCAAACAGCAGAACCTGCGCGTATGGACGGACGTCACCTGAAGACACATCCATCAGAGTGGCACAGTTGAGCTGGTAGCACCAATGCCGAAAGCGAGAATAGAATGCTCTCATCCTCAGCGTTGTGTGCTTGGGTTTGGAGCGATCATGTTTCGGTCGGGAAATTTCGGAATGAAATATTCGGTCTTGGACCACCGTATATTTCCACCATCTTAGGTGGTATGGCAGAAAAGCCAAAGGTGTAGGAGGCTCAGCCTGTAAGTGTGGTATAGATAAGGTGATGGATTCCCCACACGGCTGAATACTAGTATCATTGGTGGTTGGGCCAGAGGAATGTGGTGACAAATCGCCGGTCCTGTCTACTTGCTGGAGCGTGGGGGAGACTGTTTGCTCTGGGGGAGGCGTAAAATCTTGTTCCGTGCTCCCTGTGGTAAATTTTTTGTTTGGCAGTTAGCACAATTTGGCTTGTAGGTGTCTGCCTTTCCGCAGCCTTAACAGAAGATAGTTCTGGCCTCCAAGCAGTCATCAAAACGGTGTCCCACCTTCCTACAATTCCAGCATGTAGGCAGGACCGCGACTGCTTCCACTCCATGCTCTTCAGGTGAATTTTCAAACTGGTCCAGCGAGTCTTCTTCATGTAATTCTTCCACGGCATTTCTCCAATGAGTAGGACGGCGTCGATCTCCGAGCTCCATTTCAAAGTTCTCCGCACGGATGACAGCCTGACGGAGCAGTCGGACAGAAGGAATATGAATTTGAAGCAGTCCACGACGAATTTCTGGCTGTAAATTTCGCCTAAGCATATCTGCTAAGTCAGCGTCAGCAACGGGGAGTTGTAGGCGGTCAACTAATTTGTATATTGCCGCACTGAAATCGTCGAAACTTTCATTCGGACGCTGCTTTCTACTCCGAATTTGCTCCATCAGGTCGGCATCCGTGAAGCGATCAGCGAAATGATCGCCCAGGGCCGTCTCCAGTTCTCTCCAACTGAATTCTCGTCTTATACTATGGAACCTCAAGAGCCAATCAGTGGCAGGTCCAGTCAAAAGCAGGTGAATATGCTGGCATAGAATGCTGAAATTTCCGCCCAGTGTATTTCTTGTGAGAGCCGCTACCCTGTAAATAAAAACTACAACTGGCACAGTAGATTCGCGGCCCGAGAATTTTAGGCCCCACCCACCAATGATGCTAGCCACCTTGTCGTGGTGAAACTGGACATTGTTGCCATGAAGGGTGCGCGGTGAGTATGAACGCTGCTCGGGTACGAACGATTGCGCGCGAGGGTTGAGTCTCGGCGACTCTACATTCCCAGTCCGGGACGGAAGGTTCAGTTGAGCCATGCGCTCCAGCATCGCACGCATGCCGCTCTGTAAATCAGAAATTTGTTGTTGAAGTCCGCCTAATTCTTGGTGCACTAAAGAGCGCACTCCAGCGGCTTCGGATTGTACGTCAGATATTGGGGACGCTTTCGATGACGGGCCAGGTGGCTGAATTAAACCTTCCGCCCTTGACTCGGCTTGCAGATCGAAGTCCAGGATGTCTACTTCTTCAGATCGCATGCCTCGGGTTTTTACTCCCGGCCGTTGCGATTTAGGCCGAGCCCCTCGTGGCATAGATGCTGCAGCAGTGGGGCCTGTCTGGCTCCTAAGGGGAGACTCAGTGGTCCACGGCACAGCGGGCAATCCGTATGGTTTCTGAGCCATTGCTCCAGGCACGTTTCGTGAAATGTATGTCCACATTTTGTGGTATACTTGACCTGGGCAGTAGCGAATTACTGCTGGCATATGGAGCACTGAGCCTCCACTGTGGTGCCAGACAGATCCTTACTACTGTGACGCAGTGGCATTGTTCAGTCTGTGAAAAATTTATGAAGAATGAAAATTCAAATTTGGGTTTTGCACGTTAACGTGACTGACGAGTTAATACGCTTAAACTAAAGTTGGTTTGTGGAGAATTCAGGCCGCAACCAAGTGCACAACAATGTGTGTCTAACTCTTTTTGAAAAAAATCGCTTAAACTATGCCAAAGTGGCTAAAGTAGTACTTAATAGCTAATAGGCCAAAGTCCCAAAATTCAAGAATAAGTGGGCGCACACCAGTGGTGTGACTAACTCTCAAGAATTATAACCAAGTAGCAAAGCCAAATCGCTGGAGTTAATTAATGGATGAAGTAATCCAAGGACTTCCCTTCATTAAATGTAAAGAGATAAATTCAAAAAATTTTAATTTTCACAGGTAAGTTCAAAATTTAATTTTCAAAGGTAAGTGCAAAAGTTTAATTTTCAAAGATCGGCCTTCTTATTGAGCTGAACCCGATCCATTCTTCCCCACTTCAGGTCCGCTGGCTGGCTGGCTTTTGTAATAAACGCAAGAAAGTTGAAATTTTTTTTTTTTTAGTTATTGGAAAATTTAATGAAGTGTTAAACATTTTTAAGTGCAAAAATTGTAGAAAGTTAAAATTTGTTTAGGTGCGAGAAATTTGATTATATAAGAAAAATAAAACTTGGTCGATTCCTGAAGGGAATCGCCCTGTATGGGGGACTATTTACCCACCCGAAATTCCTCGAAAAGAGAGGAGCAAAGGATCAAAACAACTATGTTGTTGCTTGACTCAACCTCAGCAAATCGTTCAAGTCTGGCCAAGCTGCAGGAACGTGTAGGTGGCGCCACGCAAACCCCACGTAATCCACTACAGCTTGAACCAAACCCAAGCCAAAAGCCATAGCTGGGTCAAGACAACAAGGATTCAAAGTTTGGGTCAGCTTCCCAACACAAAGTGAGGCAGGGGCCCTTCGGATGACCGGGACAGGAATGGCGGTAAACCACCAAAACCTGTTATCCGCGGCCATCCTCCAGGTTGCACCCAGAGTCAAAAAACTCAAAAGGACAACACAACAGGAAGCTGCCCAAAAGGTAATCTAAAAGGAATGAAGTTAACAGGATAGGATTGGGAAGGATGTTTGCGGCTATTAGGACAGAGCGAGCAATGCAGGTCTTAATAAAAAGGGTTTGTTCTCTCCAACGAAGTAATATTGAATCGCAAAGGAGGAGATTCTAAGACCTGCTAGTGAGGATGGAAATTTTAGGATTGAAGACGTAAAGTCTTAAGGGGAGTATGAGTTTTTCTCACTGTTGTAGGTTGTCCAAAAACAAGTTTCGGGCTCCACGTTGGGCGCCATTTGTAGCGTAAATGTGGTTGGGAGTGGCCTAAGCACAACTTAGGACCAGACCGAAGTCTAGAACCAAGAGTGCTAAGGTTGGAAAGTGGAAATGGCTAAAGCCATTCCAGAGGCAAAACAAAAAAAAAGAATTGCCCCGAGAGCAGGGTGCCCTAGAAATGGCCGTGAAGGCCCCTCGTCCACATTAGCGGAGCACCCTTCAACCAACCCCGACGGATGCTGGTGTGCCGCTTTGCTAGCTCGCTGCGGCTGGGGTGGGTTCATGAAAAAATGGGGATGATTTGCTCTCAAAGAAACGGGATGCTACGTAATATTCATCCGTCATGAATTCGTAGCCGCAAACTGGTATATAAAATACCCAAGGAAAAAAGAGGGCATAGTTCTAAAAAGGAAACCACCCAGGCTCTGACTAAGCAGACCCAGTGATCGTAACAAAACACGGAGCCAGAACATTGAAAATCTAAAAAACTCCAGCGCACCTGAACCGCTAGAAACACTAATGTTCGAAGAACAGTAGAAGAATCGTTCCGGTTTTGAATGCATATTCCACCACATGAGCTGCTTATTATGGCCAAACTGTTTCAAATGCCATGGTTTACTTTGGTCTCAAGAATGCATTATAACTCATATGGTGGAAGGTTTCAGATATTACCACTGGCATGAATTTCAACGTTTATGAGAGCAAAATACGGGTTAATTATATTCGTTATCAGTTGCTTATTTCACAAAATTTCGAAAGCAGCATCTCATATAACATAAATGAAGAAAATGCTCAGTGCCTGCAGCACTGTAACTGAAGTTGGTATTTGGGGCTCCGATCCGAAAAATTTGCAGAAATTTGGGAATTGAAACATCGGTTATTTATTTTCATTGAAAATGTTTCCGGTATGAATACTAACTATAAGCATTTATTGATACAAAAGTAGCACAACCGACTCATGCTGGCAACTTTTCGCCAGTATCAAAGCCAAAAATATATCACATCTGCT
>OX376372.1:133845163-133910270 GCA_947369275.1 Nemotelus nigrinus
GGGTAGAAAATAAGAGGAGAAATGCGCCAAACAATATTTTCACCGTATCCGACGAACGATACATGTAAGGAAAGTGAAAACAAACACAAAGATTTCCGCTCCAAAATTGGTTACTGAGGTTCATCGTGAATTAAGGAAGTCATGTAGTGCTGAATCCGTCCGACGAGTGCTTCGCGACCATGATTTCAGGGTCCGAGTAGCTCGTAGGAAGCCTTTCATTTCCAAAAAAAATTCAATAAGCCGATTTGCCTTTGCGAAAGAGCATTTGCCTTTGCCATCCGCGTTCTGGAATACGGTTATTTTTGCGGACGAGTCCAAGTTTAACATTTTTGGCTCCGACGGAATGTCATATGTCTGGCGCAAGGCAACCACTGAGCAAAACAAGGTGTACCTCAAACCTACTGTGAAGCATGGTGGTGGTAATGTGATAGTTTGGGCCTACATGTCTGCAGCGGGAGTCAGAAATTTAAAGTTTATTGAGGAAACAATGGACCAAACAAAGTACCTTGATGTACTCAAAAACAATTTGCTGCAAAGCACTGAAAAACTGGGTGTTAGCAACCAATTTCGGTTGTACCAAGACAATGATCCAAGGCCCAAGTCGGGAATTGTGCAATCCTGGCCAATTTGGGATTGCCCTCATTTGATGTCTCCGCCGGCACAGTCACCAGATATGAACGTCATTGAGAATCTGTGGACTTTGTTGGATAACAACATTAGAAAACACAAGATTTCTAATAAACAAGACCTGAAGAAAGCACTGCTAGAGGTATGGCAAAAAAATTACTCCTGACATCACAAAAAACTCGTTGATTCAATGCCGAATAGGCTCCAGGCTCTGCTTAAGTCTAAGGACTATCATACAAAGTATTGAAATCAACTGGAAACCTCATAATTCACAACAATTTTAATGTTTAATCAAACTGTATCAAATAAGCTGTGACATGAAATTTGTTATTATTTTTAATTTTTTTGTTTTTTAAGATGTAAAACAGCAACTTTGTAACAAATATAAACTTGTTTAATAAACAACAAACAATTGCCTTCAAAATGGTGTTCAAATTTTTTTGATATTGTAATTATTTTTTGAGTTATTGCAACTTAATTTTTTAAAGAAGCACTGTATCAAATAAGCTGTGAGCCACTGTATATAGAAATATGAATTTTTAGTCAAAGTGAATTTAATACTAATGTTCTTCTTCGAACTTTAGTCAAAATGAGATTATGTTTAGATCCGAGGAATTTAAATAAATAAGGCCATAAAGCCTTTAAATCAATCTTTTCCGTCGTTTTCTGAAATAAGTGAAAAATTGACTAACAAAAATTTGTTTACGGTTTTTGATTTGAACAGATGGGTATTGGCAAATAGAACTTGATGAAAAATCAAGTCAGCTGCATGTGTACTTTCAGCACGCCATTTGGCTGCTACTGTTTTAAAAGACTACCGTTTGGAATAAAAACAACCCCAGAACTATTTCAAAGGTTAAATAAAGAGAATTTCAAGGGTATTCCCAATGTTGCTATTTATTTTGATGACATACTTATTGCTTCAGAGATAGAAGAAGAACATGATGAGATTTTAGAGCAAATTATTAACAGGGTACGAAAGTTAGGAATAAAATTTAATGAAGAAAAATTGCAATGTAAAGTAAAGTCAGTCAAGTTTTTGGGTCATGTAATATCAGGACTGCCTGTGATTCTGAGCGGGTGAAAACTATTGAGAAAATTGGAAAACTGAGAGATAAAAAAGATTTACAACGAATTCTAGGCTTGATAAACTATGTTCGTGACTTTATACCAAATTTATCGCAGATTGAACAACCATTAAGGGAATTACTACGCAGAGGCAAAATGTTTAAGTGGAAACATATTCACGACAAATGTTTGCTTGAAGTAAAAAAATTAGTTATAAATGCTCCAAGTTTAAAAATTTGGGATCCGTCAAAGTCCATCGTAATTCAGTGCGATGCTTCTTAATTTAGGCTGGGTGCGTGTCTTCTTCAAGACGGAAAACCAGTATGGTTTGCATCAAGAAATTTGTCAGATACTGAAACGAAAAATTCCCAAATTAAAAAAGAGCTTCTGGCAATAGTATTTACTTGCACAAAATTTCATTATGTTATTTATGGAAAGCATATTAATGTTTTCACAGATCACAAACCTTTCTTAGGTCTTGTTACCAAAGATCTATCGAAGATCGCTAGTCCACGACTTCAAAAATGCTACTTCGCTTATTAAAATATGATTTAAAGATAACTTACTTACCGGGCAGACAAATGCTCGTTGCAGATTTGCTGTCCAGGCATTTTGATAAATCTAATGGAGAATCAGAAATCCACGATATTGATTTGTTCGTGCATTCTTTAAATGTAAGTGATAGTCGTAAAGAAATGTTCAAAAAGGAACCTGTCACGGAGCCAGGAGTTGCAAGTTATTATTAAATATTTGAAAGAAGTTTGGCCCGAAAAGAAGATTAACTTTCCAGATAATGTTAAAAGTTTTTATAAGCTGAAAAATGATCTCACCTTAGATGAAGGTGTAGTGTTTCTTCATGATAGAATTATCGTTCCCCGGACCATGCGTCAAGAAGTTCTTCGGCAACTTCACGAACCTCATCTGGGGATTGAGAAGACAAAAAGTCGGGCTCGAACCCTCATTTTTTGGCCAGGCCTGAATAATGCAGTTGAAAAAAATATAATTGTAAATTGTGAAATATGTCAAAAGTACAGAAGCTCTAACGCAAGAGAGCCCTATATTCCCCACTCTGTCCCAAATATTCCATTTGATAAAATCGGTATTGATATATGTGAATTATATCGAATAGCTTACTTGATAATTCATGATTTTTTTTTCCTCCTTCCTTCCACTCTCTCCATCATCCAATCAAAATGCACGGTCCGCTCCTCAATATTACTACTTTCGTACTTCCCAGACAATAAAATATTGGTATAAGGGAAAGCACTTCATTTTACACTATCGTCTTCAGATGATATCGCCTATTTCTTGTCGTCAAGACTTATGCCCAGAGAAAAGTTTAGAAAAAACTCTGGTTGGCGTCTTCGATATCTTTGTGTAAGGAATGATCTTAGATTTTCCTTAAATTTAACCAAATTTGCTGATTTTCTTATATCCTCTGGTAATTTATTATAATAAGCCAAAGGCTGTTGTACTGGATTCATTTTCAAACGATCTGTCCTAGATTTTTAAATCGCAAGGTTATGCGCCGATCTTGTGTCTGTCTGAGTTATTTCTCCAACATTTCTTACAACATATGGCCATTTGAATTTTTTGTTAAGTATCTTTAATATCAGCTTTCCTTGTTCAAGACACATTATTTGTTGTATGCTTAGTAGTCCTGTTTCACGATACACATGTAAGCTTGGAGTCAAAGTTGGCATTTTGTACATAGTCTTGATAGCCTTAGTGATTAGTCTTCCAATCAGATCAATATTTTGTTTCGATGTTTGCTTCCACAAAACTGCTCCATAAGAGATGTTTGACAAAATAAAAGCATTGAATATGTCAAGTTTGATGTTGAGAGATAAAAAATCATATTTTTTTAGGATTCCTATCATAGGCGCTACTTTATATCTGATGTTATTGATATGTTGTAGCCAAGACTTTTCTCGTCTAAAGCTAATCATAAGTATCTAATTGAGTTGGCCTTTTCCAATTGTGTTCCATTTATTTGTACCGATGGATTAATTTGCTGCTTTTTTTTTTTGTTGGAATATTAAATATTTAGTTTTTTTGGGTGTTTATAATTAATTTACTTTGCTCGAGCCAATTCCAATATTTTCCTAGCTCATCATTTATATTTTGCTGAAGAATTGATTCATTTTTACCGGAATACAGAAGTAGTGTGTCATCAGCAAACAAAACTATTTTTCCCATCAGATAAATGTCCTGTACGTTGTTAATGTACAGTAGAAACAGTAATGGCCCAAGGATTGATCCTTGAGGAACGCCGATGTTTATTCCTGACTTTTATGCACATTGTTGGTTGTAATAATACGCCTGTTTGAAGAGATAATTCTTTATCAGCAGCTTGAACATGTGATGGATTCCGTATAATTCGAGCCTCTGAAGCAGGATGTCATAGTTAATGGTGTCAAAGATTTTTTTCAGATCCACGAAAATTGCCGCTACATAGTCGCCTCTATCCAATTCACTGTTGATAAAATGTACTGCATCTAACATTGATGATATTGTACTACTATTTTCTTGAAATCAATACTAAACTGGTGTCAGTATTAAGTTAGTCTTAACAAATTGCAGCAAATGTTTTTGAATGGCTCTTTCGAATATTTTACTTAGGACACTTGTGACAGCTATTGGGCGATAATTTGATGGCTCTGTTTAATTTAATATTTAATATCTTCCGATGAATATCCTTCGATGTTATACTATCCAGACAAGAAGAAACCTTTGATTTAAGGTTATCGATTATATCAGATATTTCAACAGGATCAGTGGGACGTAAGTGAACAGAAGTGAACATATAAGGCTCAGTATAAAAACTCGAGCGTGATGAAAGTTGCAGTTGCTCGGTGACTAGTGTTCCAACGGTAGCGAAGAAGTTGTTTAACTGCTGTGCTACTTCTTCGGGGTCTGTAATGGATGTTTCATTTATCAACAGTTCTTCTATGCACGTTGATTATTTGTTTTATTGTTTAGACAAGAGCTCATTTACTAGTTGCTAATATCTGGAGGTTTTTCCCGGCTAAAGTTTCAAACTTATTCCTGTAGAAATGTTTTTTGGCCTCCATAGTAACTCGATTCGATTCTTTCTTTATAGCTAAATAGATCTGCTTTTTGGTGGTGGAGTTTGGATCCAATTTGTGCTTTTGTAAGCAATTTGTTTTCGATTTGAAACATTAATTACATTCTTAGTGATCCAAGATTTTACTCGTACACGAACTTGTTTTGTTATTGTTGCTTTTGCCTTAGCTTCGGTTATCTTCTTAATTAGCTCATCAAAGTCGGAAGTTGGAGCAGTACTCTCGAAGACTATCTATAAATTTCCTTAAGAAATCTTTATGATTGGTTCTGCTCATCGGAATTTGTTGAGGCCATATTTTGGCTTTGACGAAATTTTTGATGGATAAATTAATTACTTTATGGTCTAAGCTTGGCCAGTCATCATCATTGTAAAACAAACTTTCACTCATGTTTGGATGTTTTATGATCACATGATCTAGTAGAGTTTTGGACGTCAAAGTGATGCGTGTTGGCTTTGTCTTGTTAAATACAACTCCATTATTTGACGCAATTATATCAAGATATTCGCTGGATATGGTAGAAGATGTTAAAATATCAATATTTGTATCGGCCACAGTGATTAATTTCTCGATAGTTGAGTAGAATTCGTCGATATGATTGAGAAAGAGATGGTCTTCTTCACTTGTTACTTTATAAAAGGTGCCGATGCTAATTTTTCCTGAATTAAGTGCAAGCTCAACTACTATAGTGTTATATTTATCAGAAATGCTGACAAGCTTTGAGCGAATGTATGACCTCACAAGTACTGCTGTGCCTCCTCCACGGTCCGATTGTCTTGTGCAAAAATAGCCTGTATATCCTCTCGGCGTGTAAAGTTCCTGTTCGTTGCCATATATCCATATTTCATTAAGAACTACAACATCGATATTTTTTTTTTTTGGAGCATAAATAAATATTGATGTCGTCAATTTTATTCCGAATGCTTCTAACGTTTGCGTAGAAGATGTTGAAAAGACTACTTTTTCCCTTTGCTGTTGTTCTAATATCCATAGTTGATTTGCTTTTGATTAACTTCAATCATTCTTTAAAATTCCGGGCACTCATAGCTGTCTGCACGAAGTTGTGTTATTTTTACTTATGCAATGATTGCATTTTAAAGATGTTACTGTGCATGCGTGGGTAAGATGATTCCCAGCACATTTGCCACACACTTCTTTTGCCTGGCATGTTGACGATTTATGCCCGAATCCTTGACACTTAAAACATCGCATTACGTTGTGGTCTTCAACAATGTAGTGGGAACCAAAATTGATATTGATGTATTGGGTCACCATTCTTTCAAATAGCTTCCCACCAACCTCCACAAAAGCTATCCATTTGTTTATTTTCTTTACCTGCCTCATATATACCACCTCAAACTTATCACTCATGTCTATCTGATGGTTTAGACTGATTATTTCTTCTTTCAGCTCTTGCGTGCTTTATTTTTGTTGGAGTCCTCTTATCATCAGTCGAGGCAATTTCTCCTTGATACACTCGATTTTGTATAGCGCTCCTAAGTTTTCTTCCAGGTTTATTTATTAGAACCTCAGTATTTTGTTGGTTATTCGACTTCATTAATATACCCCCACTTCTGAGTGATTTCGTAAATTCAACAGGGGTTTTCAATTTTACCGGGTTGATATTTTTTTTAATGTCCCTGATCGTACTAGCAGCATCTTGATCACTTTTTGGCTTGATGATTATGTCCTTGTTGAATTTTTTCATTCCAACCGCGCTAATTGATTTTGCCCTGGTGACATCTGCGATGTGGGAGTAGGAATAGGCGTAACAGCTGCTTTCGTAATTTGCTCAATTTTACCACTAATTGTTTTTAATAGCTCATGGTTTTTTCTACTTGCAGTGTAATTCTATCCTCACGACTTTTGCGAAGTGCTGCTTCACACTTCTTGCAGAACCACTTAACTTTACTACCAAGCTCTTTTATTAACTCATAATCCACTTTGGTAATGTTCATGCAGCCGATGTGATACCACTTGTCGCCACAGTAGCCTTCGCAAGCGAGTGCAGGATGTTCTTCCACTACTTGCTTTTTGCATTTCGCACACTTTTCTTCGTCAGTCATTTACTTTTTACTCAAAAAAAAAAACAAACAAATGAAACAAAAATTCAATAAATTGAGAAAAATGAATATATAGATATTTTACAGCTTAAAAATAAAACTACAAGTGAAGTGATAACGAAATTAAAGCACGTATTCTCTTATCATGGAATTCCTAGAACTATCATAGCAGATAATATGCCATTCGGATCATATGAATGCAAAAAGTTTTGCATGAGATTCGATATATATATCGTCACTACAAGCCCTACCTACTCACAAGCAAATGGCTTGGCAGAAAAAATCGGTGAACATAGCCAAAAACTTAATTCGAAAAACAGTTGAATCTAATCAGGAATTATGGCTCAGTTTTTTAGAATATCATAATACGCCCAATTAAAGGCTCGAAGAAATTCCCCACTGAAATCTTATTTGGTAGAAAGCAAAGATCTTTAGTTCCAGGTCGTCAAAAATTATTTGAAAGCCATACCAGTCAGTTAGAAACAATACACAAAAATAACTGTCGAAAATCAGAAATATTATAATCGAACCGCAAAATCTAGAAGGGAACTTTCTCCAAACCAACAAATCTGGTACAAGGTAACAAATTCTGGGAAAAAGGAAAGTTACTGGCAAGATATGAGTCACCGCATTCGTATTGGGTCAAAAAAGAGATGGAACAGTAGAAATTCGTCAGTTTTGAGAACAAGAAAATAAATTGGTTTTATAACACAGTTTAGTTATAAATGCTTTATTCAGTATTATTAGATATAGAACAATGTATTTGAGGGAGACCCTAAAGTGCTCGCCTCAATGTCAGCTCTGAATCTGATTTACTTCTGGTCGCGTTACTCCTTTTATATCCTCTGCCCCATGCAGTGTGGTGAAGATGGGTGGTTTGGTGAGTTCGAGGTGGTGAGTTTGTGGTTTGAATCCACGGTGTTGATCATAGGGGGGTTAGAATATGTGGTGGTGGAAAGTCGTGGTGCTATAGTCTCCCCTTCTGGCTCTGTAAGGCGTCTCGGCAAAGAGCCAGTTCACGTGAATCAAGATGATTCTGTCTGGGTGACTTGTTTCCGGGGGCGACCACGTCTACGTAGAGGAAGTATCGGCTGGCTGTCGATCGCAAGCTGCTTACTGTTAGAATTGTATGGGGTGAGCATCGAAGTATGGTAGACTCCTAGCGGACAAGAAGGGTTTTCTCCTGTGGCTATCTCGTAGCTAGTAGTCCCTTCTTGGATAATACGGCATAAGGTCCATCTCGTTTTGGGTGAAACTTAGCCGTGATTTTGCGGGTCATCTGACTTCTACCGTGGGTGGTAACCCATACTAAATCGCCAGGTTGATATGTAGGATCTGGGCGACGTTTGATGTCTGCATGCTTCTTTCTTCGTGTTTGTTGAATCTCTGTTGTCTCATGTGCGTCCTTCAATACAGAGCTTATTTTTGATAAATATGGTGAAATTTCTGCAACAAAGTTAGCTGATTGAGTAATGGCTGTTATGTCGTCGCTGACTTCTTTGGCAGTCCTTAGCTCTCGTCCAAAAGTAAGATATGCGGCAGAAAATCCAGTGCTTTGACATCGGGCTGAATTTAGAGCGAAACGGATGGCTGGAAGAGCTTGGTCCCACGTGTCATGTGCGTTTCCTACGGCCATGCTTATTTGGAGCTTGAGATCGCGGTTCTTCCGTTCTGCAGGATTTGCTTCTGGATGGTAAACAGGTATGAGTGACTGCGTGATGTTGAAGCAATGCATGATATGCTGCATCACTGTGCTAATGAACTGGGTTCCATTATCGCTTACGATTCGCCTGGGCATCCCGAAGCGAAAAAATACTTCACTAACCAAGACTTGTCCGCATGTAACAGCTGTGGCATCGCTTAGTGCAAAAAGCTCCACCCATCTGCTAGCAAGATCTTCTACCAGCAGGATCCATTTGTTTCGTTGGGCCGTCTCGGGTAGCGGTCCGAAAAGGTCAATAGCGAGCACCTCAAATCTTTGCGAGTTGGGATGAGTCTGAAGAAGTCCAGCAGGTTTCAGGTTTGCAGGTTTGTATCTCTGGCATTTTTGGCAAGTCTTGGTGTACTCCATTACGTATCTTCGGAGTCCAGGCCAATAATACCGTGTTGCGATTCGATGGATCGTTCGTTCCACTCCATTATGTCCAGCGGTTGGTGCGTCGTGGAAAGCTTTCATAACATCTTCGCGCTCGTGGGCTGGTACGACTAACTGGGCTTGCTCTGCATCGTTGTCGGGGGCATATCTATAGAGTATGCCTGAAGACATTAGGTATCCTTTTGACGTCCACCTAGTATAATCTTCGTTAGGACTGTCACTTTCGAAACAGTCGATGATCTTCCTTATGTCGGCGTCTTTCAGTTGTTCATCTCGGATTTGCTTAGAGGTTCGGTGAGGAATGTCCGTTGTGATACTAGCTAGGACCACTTCAGTTTGGAAATCTTTTGGAGGTCGTGATAAGGTATCTGCGAGGACATTCGATTTTCCTGGAGCGTACTTTATTTCAATGTCGTATGCCTGGAGAGTAAGTGCCCATCTTGCCAAACGACCGGTTGGTGACTTAAGAGACATCAGCCATTTGAGGGGTTGATGATCTGTAGTAATCGTCAACTTGCAGCCTTCGATATATCCTCGGAATTCGCCTACTGCCCACACAACGGCAAGAGCCTCCCGTTCGGTTGTGGTGTAATTCACTTCGGCTGGTGTGAGTAATCGACTTGCGTATTCGATTGGTCTTTCGTCTGCTCCCTCCCCTTGCAGTAAAGCTGCTCCCAACGCAAAACTGCTGGCATCCGTGCGCAGGATATATGGCAACGTGCCATCTGCTTGACGTAAGATCGGTGCGGATGTGAGAAGCTGTTTCAATTCGTTGAAGCTAGATTCCTGTTCGTCGGTCCATCTCCAATTGGCGGTTTTCTTCGTGAGTTGTGAAAGTGGTCGAGCTACTGCGGCAAAATTTGCTATAAATCGCCGATACCACGAACAAGTCTGCAAGAAAGTAATTAATTCTTTAAGATTTCGTGGAGCTGGCCGGTCACTGATTGCGGTTGTCTTTGTTGGATCGGTACTGATGCCATCCTTCGTCAAAAGATGACCTAGAAAACGTACAGTGCTGCAAAAGAATTGGCATTTCTTCAGGTTTGCTCGTAGTTGATAACCACGCAAGGTGTGGAACACTGTCTGCAAATCGGCTAAATGTTCCTCGAAGCTTGAAGAGAGTATCAAAAGGTCGTCTAGGTAGGCGAACGTCTTGACACTGCAACACTTTGTTTGTACCCTTGTGATCATACGTTGAAAAGTAGCTGCTGCGTTTCGAAGACCAAATGGCATCCTATTGAATCGATATATTCCAAAAGGCGTGATGAATGCTGTTTTGTCCTTATCCTCTTCGCGTACTTTTATTTGCCAATATCCTGCGTGAAGGTCGATGGTCGTCATAAATTTTGTACTTCGTGCTGCATGAAGTAGATCATCGATCCTAGGCATAGGGTAGCTATCTGGAACGGTAACGTTATTAAGGCGTCGATAGTCTATACATACCCGTATGGTGCCATCCTTTTTTGCAATCATAACGACGGGAGACGCCCAGGCAGACTCACATTCTTCAATTATGCCTTCGTCTAGCATTTTGTCGATTTCGACCTGGAGGCGGTCTCGTTTTTGCTGAGAGAGCCTGTATGGTGGTGAAGCGATGGGCGTAGCGTCTTTAGCATCAATGCGATGCTCTTCAAACTTTGCTGGGGGACCCTTTGGTTCGAATACATCTCGGTTGGCGAATAAAAGTTTAGTAAGCTCTTCGTGCTGGTATTTATTCAGCTGAGTTGATTCTGTTGATGTGAGGGTGAGTTCTGCGATTTCGACATCCTCAAAAACTCGGGCCATCGTAATGAAGTTGGATGGTCGTTTCGGTGTATCTGGAATTGGACTGATAGGGCGTGGCATGGTGCGCTCCGGGGAGTTCAGTAGTTGCAAATAGTCTGGTATTGGACTATCTTGTTTCTTTGCTCGCTTGGGGCTGTTTAGTTGTGGGCTGCTAGTCGATGCGACTGCTGGTTCCACGATGCTTGCTTCTGGGTCTTCCTTCTGCAGTATGTCGAATTTTACTTTTGGGGTATCCCCGAAATACCATATTCGCTGTGGAATGTTGAGGACCATGTTTGCAGTTTCGATGAAGTCCACTCCCAATAACGTTCTGTTGTCTCGAGAGTCTGGCATTATTAAGAAGGTGATCGGAAATGAGCGCTCTTGCAGATTGACTGTTGCTTCCGTCAATAGTACATCGGCTGGTCGTCTAATACCATCTGCTAGGATGATATTTGTGGACTGCTTGTAGAACTCGCACCCTTTGTTGCTTAGTTGCTGATACAACTGGAAGCTAGCTACACTAACCCTAGCAGCTGTATCGATGAATCCATATCCGCAGGTACCATTGACGGAAATTTGGATCACTGGTCGGTCTCGCAGCAACAAACTTTTACTGAGTCCTATGGAGCAAAAGTTCGCTGCTGGGAGTTTCTTCGGTTCGCTACAAGTTGGACAACGACTGCGTACAGTTCCCGGTCTTCCACAACCATAGCAGGATACTTGTGTTGCAATTGCGGCACCATTTGCCACTCCTCTGGAAATACTTCTGTGGGCTTCCTCATTTGTTTGCTGCGACCTTTGACGCTTACGACAAACATCTGCTGTGTGACCAAAGCTGTGGCAGAAGTGACATTTTGTTTGCTTCTTTCGGACATCTCTTGCTTGGTGTTCCTGGTGAGGCTCCGGTTGACATAACTTCTCTCGGCTGTTTTCCTCTATCACCCTGGCCTCCCTTAGAAGCTGAGCAAAAGATTGTACTCTACTTCTTTGGAGTTGGCTTCGAATCCTGATGTTAAGCAGACCAAAGATAAGGTCAAGCTGCAGTTCCTCGGATTTTGCGTTCTGCGGGAGTTGGGCCAGTAATGAACGCTTCTGGCATATGAAGACATCAGTTGGGGTGTTACCATCCTGGCGGCTGCTGAAAATCTCCATATAGAGCTGATACGCATGCTTGGCAGGTGCAAAAGCGCTGCGCAACAAGTCTATGGTGTCGCTCCACGTGTGTACTTGGTCACTTACACCTCTCCACCACGTTGAAGCGATGCCTGTGAGTAGCATCGGGAGTCCTTTGATGGCTGGTTCGTCGCTTATGTGCTCGGCCTCTTTGAAGATAGATGCCGCTGTGATGAATTCTTCGACCTTTTCTGGATCGTGTTCGCCGTTGAAATGTGCTGGGCAACTCCCAAAGTTGCCAGCTGGTGTTGGCTGCGTGTGACTGGTCGTCAGTGCTGCTATCAGCTGCTGAAGCTGCCCATCCGTCATCTGTACAGTCATGTTTGACTTAGCCTGGCTTCTAGTGACAGGCGGTATAGTGGTGGTGGTAATGGCCCCACGTTGGGCGCCAATTTATAACACAGTTTAGTTATAAATGCTTTATTCAGTATTATTAGATATAGAACAATGTATTTGAGGGAGACCCTAAAGTGCTCGCCTCAATGTCAGCTCTGAATCTGATTTACTTCTGGTCGCGTTACTCCTTTTATATCCTCTGCCCCATGCAGTGTGGTGAAGATGGGTGGTTTGGTGAGTTCGAGGTGGTGAGTTTGTGGTTTGAATCCACGGTGTTGATCATAGGGGGGTTAGAATATGTGGTGGTGGAAAGTCGTGGTGCTATAGTTTTAGATTTCGAAGTAATAGAAGAATGTTTCATATTTCTGACCATTGAATAGGAAAATATTTAGTGTACCAAAGAATTCGTACATAAATATCGCATTAGAAAATGTAATGATAGCTGGCTTAGAAACAATGTAATAAGTCAGTATATAAGGTCATAAATGTTTGAGCTAGTAGAAAACGTATCAGGTAATCAGTTGTCACTTAAGAGAATAATCACTTACGTGTAGACAAAATATGTGAATTTAAACGAAATAAAGGATATATGTACCTAGCTATAAGTATAAGCAAAATGAATTTAAAGAGGGGAAGATGTAGTAGTTGAATACGATTAGATTTAGTACAAGTAGTGTATTCGATAGAATTTGTTCAGCTATGCAATATGCGTGCTCAGAGAACATAATAAAATACCTGTTAGAGATAAGAGTTAGTTATAAGTATGAAGTACATGAATAAAGTTGTTTTAAGCAATTATACACTAATCCGCCGCCGAGCCCTTCAAAAACACGTGAAAATCTGTCCTTAAGGCTGCAGATCCAATGTTATAGTCAATGGCTAACGATACAGTTTGCGCCTCTCCATCCTTCAAATTCCTTCCCTTGAGTCACGTAGAGTGTTCCTTGACGAGTGCCTCCTCTTTAAACTTTTCAACGGCTGTATATTGGTGGACCCTAGCATTCACCTTTCTGTTAGAGATTCGGGCCGTCTTAATAGAACAGTTTTCAAATTTAATGTTCCATTTGCCCGTACCGACACCTATTTCTTTTCTCCCCTTTTGCGTTTGCCTCGTCAGCATAATAATCTTAACCTTGGTCCTCTGCCTCGATCGTTAGCTATGTTTAAAAATATTCTAAAAAATAACGTTATTTCAGGCACATGAAATATGTCATGATTTAGTTTTTTGTTGTATCTTTTTTTCGGTCGATTTTCCTTTAATTACTTTTCCTTTCTGAATTTCATTTGATTTTAATTATTATTATTTTTTTTTAATTTAATTTTTCTCTTTTTAACTCTCATATTATTGTGCCTTTTTTCTTTTTTTCTTTTTATATATATATATATTTTTTGTCTCTCTCTATTTTTGTTATGTCTAATCTATAATTGGATTTGTTCTGTTGATTTGGACATTAATAAATAAATAAATAAATAGATATTACTCTAAATAGGAACTGTTTTACTCCCAAACCGCCAGCATATCCATCGAAGCTTAAATTCCATTTGGATAATGGTAATCGGCAACTGGTCTTACTCAATATTTCTGCTTGTGGTTTAAAGGAGACACGTGACTGATCATGAGACGGTGGTTCTTGAAGAGTTAGTTCAGGCATTGGTGGACTAGTTTCTTCTATCCGTGAAATATCAGCTGGACGTGTAGTAGTATATGAAGCAGGAGTGGAAAGATTCTGCACATTCTTGCGCGTGTCTGACGATATACTCAGCCTCTCCAGCTGACGATAAAAAGGTGTGTAGCTAGGATCCCAGCTACTAGAACGTCAACGCATTGTAACACACGACTAATAAATCTGCTACTTCAAATTTCAAATTGAATCAAATTCATAAATTCAAACTGTAAATCAATAAACTATAACTTAAACTAACTAAATAAAATTCGCTTCCAAATCACTTTAAATTTCACTACTCGCTAATAAAGAGCTGTTAGTAAAATGAATAAATAAAAGTAGTACGTGTACTGAAATTATCCAATTGCAGTGAGAAAAGAAAAAAAAAACCGGTATCAATATTGCAAATAACCAATATATTATGCAATGATGAATCACAAGTTTATTTTTCCCTCTTAAAATCCAATAAAATAAGAAAAATTTTCAGCATAAATAAAATATTGATTCCTATACTTCGTCTAAATAAGAACGTGAGAAAGGAAGGAAAAGATATGAAACTTCCTATCAAATTCAAATTCTGAAACTAATGATTTTGTTTTCCACAAGACAAAACCAACGACTATTAACAGTATTTACGTAAAAAAATATTTTTTTTGTTTTTATTTTGTTTTTTTTTTTTGTAATTCTTAAATTTGTTTTGTTTATAAATGGTAACTTAATATGTTGCAATCATAAAGCTATACCATAAGCTCCTAAGTTCCGATGCAATAAAATGTTTATATAATTGCAGAATATTTAAAATGAAATATTTATGAATAACACTTTGTGCAAATGATAAGCCAAAAAATTCAAGGTTCCAAATGTATCAAAAATGATTAAAATGATGATTCTTCCCCGTCTCATCAGCAAAGGATTAAAATAAGGGAAAGAAAAAGGACTGAAATTTTACATAAAATGATAAAATCGGACTGGGAAATTTTAGGAATTGCAAATCTCTTACGGTTGTCTTGAGATGACCATCTGCTCATGTGTTCAATTTGATTTTCTTCTGCAACCATTTGAATATGATAAAGATATTAACCTTACCTAATTTACCTGGACAACCTTCCAAAGTCAATATATTCGAGCCAGTTCTTGTAAATGAACAACACCATATATATTGGTGGACAAAGACCGAACTAGACCAGCGGGCATCTCAATAGCTGTGAAATGTTTAATTGTGAGCATTAAACATTCTTCGACCTCAGTGCAATGTACTGAGCCGAGAAAAACCTATGTAGACCCAGTTCTTGTACTGAGCCGAGAAACACCTATGTAGAACTAGTTCTTGTACTGAGTTCCTCTAGGTTGGGTTGTTCCTTCAATACCGGTTCAATGTACCGGATTGAAGGTTCTCTTCGTCTGCTCTTCCTTAGTTTGGTGCGTTGTACCAAACAAGTCCTTACCCAAAATACTACTACAATACCAAACAGGTCCTTACCCAAAATACTACTACAATAAATTCAATCGTTTATATAAGTGACTTAGAAGGTTTATTATTTATTTATTTATTTATTAATCCCTTGCGCTACAGATATAATTCCAATTACAGCAACAAGAAAGCAAAAATAACAAAAAAAAAAGAAATATGAAAAAGGAAAAGAAGTAACTAAAATAATTAAAAATTAGAAAACTAAAAACTAAAATTAGAAAACTAAAACTAAAATTAGGACTAAGGTAAGTAGCAATTCAAGGTAACATTTTTAATACATGCTTGAATTGTAAAAAAGATTGAGGGAGAGGACCAAGCTTAAGGGCGTTGTGCGTTCTGGGTAGGCGCAGCAAAGGCGAATGGAAGTAGACTTCCGTACGTGCAAAAGGAACAGAGAAAACTTCAGAAGAACGACTTGGACGGCAGGATACACGTCTGGTTATCTGTGAACCGAGATCAGTCAAGAAAATGCCTTGGCAAAGTTTGAAGAGGAAACACTCATCGAGGAACAACCTCCGTGATTGCAACGAGGACAAACGAAGGAGGGAAAGACGAGAGGAGTAGGGACAATAGGGGATATTAAATTTAAAAAGAAGTGAGCGAGTGAACCTGCGCTGAATAGATTCAATAGCATCAGATAAGTACTGAAAGCGCGGAGACCAGATTTGGCATGCATATTCCAGAATACTGCGTACTAAGGAGACATATAAATGAATACAGGAGGAAATGTTGGTAAACATATAGGAAGAACGCAAAACAAATCCAGCAATCCTAGAGGCCCTGGACGTCATATTCATAACGTGAATATCAAATCTTAATTTCGAATCAAACACCACACCCAGGTCTCTAAAATGCTGGACAACTGACAGGGAAATACCAGACAACGAATAAGAGAACACATGTGGAGTATTTTTATATGCGAAAGACATCTGGTGGCACTTCGAAATGTTCAGAGGCAAAAAGTTGTCTTGACACCAGAGATCAAGAGCAAACAAATCAGCTTGCAACTGGTGAAAATCGTTCGCGGACCTGATTGCTCTGTATAAATTTAAGTCATCCGCATATAAAAGACAAAGAGAATTGATTACAGAAGGAAGGTCATTGACAAACAAGATAAAAAGTAAGGGGCCAAGAATAGAACCTTGAGGAACTCCGGATGTGGGAAAAATAGGAGAAGAAATGGAACCATTAAAAGTAACTCTGCAGGGACAACTATGAAGATAAGAAGAAAACCAGGAGGAGAGGGGACCAAAAACACCAAAACCATTAAGTTTAAGGAGCAGCAGGTTATGGTTCACAGAATCAAAAGCCTTCGAAAAGTCTGTGTAGATTACATCAACTTGATGTTGACAATCGAAGGCAGAGGCTACAAAATTAGTGAACTCCATAAGATTGGTCGATGTAGAGCGACCCTTGAAGAAACCATGCTGCTCAGGAGCAAGTAAGGGCTGCAGGGAAGGATAAATTCTATTGTAGACAAGACGTTCAAGGATTTTACTGAAACAGCAGAGGAGGGACATAGGACGATAGTTGGAAACAACGGAAGGATCACCATATTTGAAGATTGGGAAAATATTGGCAGATTTCCATAAAGAAGGGAATACACCAGATGTAAGGGTAATGTTGAAAAGGATAGCTAAAGGAACACAGAGCGAGGATGAGAGGGATTTGACAAGGATATTAGGAATACCATCAGGACCGGAACTGGCATTCGAATTTAAGGTATGCAAAAGGATTTCAACTTCCAAAGGATTGGTACTAAACATAGGTAATGCAGGAGAGTGGGAGCTATAGAGGTATTTAGTGGGTTTTTTTTAAAGGAGGAGGAAAAAAAGGCAGCAAACAAATCACAAATAGCCTGGGGAGTAGAAGCAGAAACATCATCAAGAGACATAGAATCAGGAACTGAAGAATTGGATTTAAGGGAACGGATGTAGGACCAAAAGGATTTAGATTGATTGGAACAGATTGAAGCCTCGATGTTCGAAAAGTAATCACGCATTGCCTGCTTAAGCATTTTTTTAGCGTTAGAACGCAAACAACGGAATTCCTGAAGGTCAGAGGGTGAACCCGTCTTCTTCGGCTTTTCACGAGCTTTATCCTTAGCTTTAAGAGCATCAGAGACTTTCAAAGTGAACCAAGGGACATCATTAGGTTCGAGAGGACGTTTAATGGGAGTAAAACGAAAGATAAGGTTAGAAAAGAAAGAGTAGAACTTGGACAATGCACAATCAACATCCAATCCTTTGAAAAATGAAAACCAATTGATAAGACTGATTTCAGAGGACATTTTTTGAAAGTCAGCTTTGAAAAAATTGTAACGCTGAACAGAAGGACATTTATTCTTTACCTGGAAGTTCAAGTCAACATCAAGCAGGAGAGGAGGGTGATGAGGATCAGGTTGCACATAAGCAAAAGGAGAAGGAGAGAGAGAAAGGGAATCTAAAGGAACGTTAGTAAGGACTAAGTCGAGGATTCTGTTATTAGTGTTATGAAGGTGGTTAATTTGGGAACAAGAACAAAGTGAAAGAAAGGACGAAGTCGTAACAGAGAGGTGGTTGTTGGATAGTAAACTAAGGTTTTTGGTGTCCCACTCCACAGTGGGCATGTTAAAGTCACCTAAAATTAGGAGGGGAGTTAAAGGAAATCGAGAGAGGATGAAGCTGGAAAGCTCAGCGTAAAATCGTTCGTATGCAGAGACAGACAAGTTACATGGTATATAAACACAGCAGACAAGTAGGTCGGAAGATGGGGAAAGGATAGCACGTACAACAATACACTCAACAGGAGGAGAAGGAACAAACTCGGCACAGATTCCTCCACGAAGAGTGTTATGTATAGCAATTAAGACACCTCCGCCATCGGCTTTGCAAGAAGCAACCCGATCACGATCTCTCCGGAAAACAGTATAACATCGAAGGAATTCTCTGTTCGAAATATTGTCATTAAGCCATGTCTCAGTGAAACAGATAACGTGATGTAAGTCTAAAGTAGACGCGAGCAGAACTTCCTTAAGTTTAGTCCTCAAGCCACGAACATTCTGATAGAAGATACAAAGTGAAGTAGAACTACTCGTTAGGCGTGTAAAACTCGTTTGGCGTTGTTCAGAAAATTTTTCCGTTGGCGTTGTTGAAATTCTTTAACGAGGATGCCAGCTGGCCAAAACTCCGGCGCAAGAACGATATTCAAGCCAGCAGATACGATGATTTTAAAAGAGGCAATAGCTCTATCCGGTAAGTTATCAGGCGTGAGTTTAACACATGATGAGATGCTAGGCGAAAAACCAAGCCTAGATGTGACGAAGTTTGTTATATCCACTGCAGAAACTCCGTAAGTAACCCGGCTGACGAAAATTTGGAGAGGAGGCAATGCCACAGGTATTGGCGGAGCATCACACAAAGTGACAACCTGGTTATCAGGAACAGTGACAGACTCAGACTTGTCATCCGAACGCATCTGGATGTTGGGCGCGTGGAGATTAACGACACGATGCGGCGTTTGTCGCTTCCGTTGAGCCTGAGGCTTGGAAAGAGTTTTAGGCTGAACCTGTATACTCGATGAGTTAATTATTTGAAGGTCCGTAAGTGGGATCGGCTCCGCAGAAGTACGAACAGGCTGAGCTTGAATAGAAGGCTGTTGCAGCTGGGCCTGAGTTGAAATTTGCTGCTTCTGACTTCGAGTGCAGATTCCACCAGGAAGAGAAGGCGCAGGGCCGACAGGTGAGGCGGGAGGTACGATCGCATCACTGACAGCCAGCGCATCTTGCGACGTGGAAGTAGATGGACGCTCAGTCAAAGCAAATTTTAGTAGCTTTTCGGTCTCCTTGCGGGAATCCTCAAGCTGCTTATGTAAAGCGTTGAAAGAGACCTCAAGCACAGTAAAATTCCGTAAATTGGCACGAAGTCTATCAACATACGTAAGGATCGAATGTTTCCGGCATTTTTCACAGTAGTAATGTATACCCGAATCCGCGCGATTGATACAGTCCCCCATAGGTGCAGTGAGACCTGCACACTTCGCGTGAAAAGACAAGCCGCAAAATCCAAAACAAGTAATGAGTGGAGTTTTTTCGGCTTTGTCACAACAGGAGTTTGCGGAACAAAGAGACATGGTCGATGGTCGATGATAGTATTGCAGGAAAGAAAAAAAAAAAAAAGAATATAATAAGAATAGTTCAATTCTCAAATTAAATTATCAAATTAAATTAGAAAAGTTCAAATTAAAATCGAAAACCAGCAATAAAATGCAGATGTGGTAGCACTTCGTAAACAGGATGCACAATTATGGCAGCACTCCGACAAAAGTTAGGTGAGTGTCCAGACTCCACACCGCGGTTTAAAGGCACAACACTAGCGAGCCAGTAAGAAAATAGAATGAAGTATGGAGCGAGTGATCACTAAGAGCTTAGAAGTTCAAAAGTAATGAAAGCGTAGGTAAATGTCTTGAGAGTCTATGAGAGCACAGCTTCACACCACTTCAAGTTATTGACCACGCTGTAGAAAGCACAAAAGATCACAAGGTGAGGATTGGGGCGCGGATAGTGTCAGGAAACTGTCTAGTCTAAATGACACGCAAGCCGAACGATTAATAGCAGCATAGATTCGCACCAACAATAACTTGAAAAGCGCGACGGATTGGTATGTAGTAAACAGCAACAAGAACCATTCACAGAAGAAAATTGTAAAATTATGTCTTGGGAATTAAGGAAGCTTTCGCACACTTCCACTATCAATGGCAACTATACAAAAGGTGGTAAGGGGCCGGTCAAAACTTTCACTAAGTCGAAGGAGTACGAAAGTACGTGGAAAACTGGGAAGTTGAACGAGAACTTTATGACACGACCGAACGGAACGTATGTTGTTGATATGTATACATTCATTTACAACTCAATCCTACATATAGTATTAGCAACACAATATATGTATGAAACATATTTACAGAAAATCTTAATTTTCATAACCAAGTAGGTCTTGCAATTACAAATTCAAAATTCAAAAGTCAATAACCAAGTAGTTCTTGCAAATTACAAATTCAAAATTCAAACGTCAAACATATTTAATTTATGTCATTACATTTATGAATTCCAACATTCTCCTCCCGTTGAACTTATGTTCAATATATTGTTAAGTCGATGGTAGGTATAACATCATGATGACATCGTGGATATTTGAATATTTTCAGCGATGATTTGTCGAGAAATCTAACTTCAATTTGACTCTCTTTTTTGGAGGTTCATCTTGCTCTTGTGTCCTTCTATCTTTCATTTGGGTTGATACTTGCAACAGACTAGTCTCTTTTGATGACTCGTTGGTTTTTGTTGGCAACAGTCCATTATCCTCAATTGGCAATGGTGCCAAATAATGGATTGCCCTCTTAACTACGCCCTCTGCTGTTTGAACATCTACAACACGTATTCTTCCATCATTGCCAGTATAGATCTCTTTAATTCGTCCCAACGGCCATTTGAAAACAGGTACATCATCCCTTTTTAGTAATACTAACATACCTATCTTCACATTTTGAGTTCCTCGTTTCCATTGTGCCTTATATTGGAGATGTTGTAAATACTCTGTCCTCCAACGATTCCAAAAACCTTCTCTTAATGCAGAAACTTCTTTCCACCGGTCTGATAACTTAGCTGTATTTCCCTTTGATGTAGGCTCAATAGTTGAATTTAATGGTTCCCCTATCAGGAAATGACCGGGAGTCAATGCTGTGAAATCGTTTGGATTAGAAGACATTGGTACTAAAGGTCTTGAATTTAGTATTGCTTCAATGTCAATCAATACCGTTTCCAACTGTTCATAAGTTAAAGCTGCTGATGCCACTATTTTCTTTAAAATGCTCTTTGCACTTTTTACTGCCGCCTCCCATAACCCACCAAAATGTGGGGCACGTGGGGGAATAAAATGAAATTGTATTCCCTTATTAGCACACTGCGTTCCAATTATCTTCCTTGCAGTATCTGTATAAATTGATTCTTGTAATTCTTCTATTTGATTCTTTGCGCCAACGAAATTTGTTGCATTGTCACAGTATAAATTTTTGCATCTGCCTCTTCTTCCTATGAATCGCTTCAAGGCTCCAATGAATGCTTCGGTCGTTAGGTTGCTGACTAGCTCTAAATGCACTGCTTTAGTTGCAAAGCATACAAATACTGCTATGTATGCCTTTTGTGGATGCTTACCTCGCACGGTATAATGAATCCATACTGGGCCGCAAAAATCAACGCCAGCATTAATGAACGGCCGAGCTGGTTCTATTCGGGTTATAGGTAAGTTACCCATTACTTGTTGTTGTAACCTTGGCTTAGAACGGATGCAAACGACACATCGTTGAACTATGCCTCTAGCAATAGCCTTCCCCATTAATGGCCAGAATTCCTGTCTAGTCTTTGCTAGTAGAGCTGATGGTCCTAAATGCAAATTTTCAACATGTATTCCAGTCATCATTAATCTGGTTAAGTCATGATCATAAGGAATGACCATCGGATGTTTTGAATCGTAAGATAGATTTGATGCTTCTAGTCGTCCTCCAATTCTTACAATATTATTTTCATCTAAAAATGGTGTCATGCCGGCCAAAGGACTATTTTTAGATACTTCATTAGCACGTTTAAGTTGATAAATATCATTTTTTATTAGTGAATTCATTTGCATATTTCGAATAATTACACCTAGTGCATATTTTTGTTGCTTGGTTGATTGTGACCGGTCACCTTCACCTTGATTCTTGAACTTTAATATATAAGCAACAATACGCTGAAGTCGTCTGAAAGAGTTGCGGTGTGCAATCAAGTCAATTATATTTTCTTCACTTGGTAAATGATGTACTGTTTGTTTCTCTTGTGTAACAGTTGGTTTAGTTGAAACATTCAACACATAAGTAGGCGGCCACATTTCTTCTCGACCATGAAGGAAAATTGGACCGTAGAACCATAAATGATCTGCTATTAGCCGTTGTGGAGAAGTACCTCTAGAAAGCACGTCTGCCAGGTTCTCCGCTGATCGTATGTGACGCCATTGAGCTGGCACAGTTTTATCCAATATCGCAGACACACGGTTTGCAATAAAAATGGGTTCCGGACTGAACTCAGAATTAATCCAGTCCAAAACAATTTGCGAATCGGTCCAGTAGAAAATCTTCTCGTTTGTGAAGCCTAGCTCTTCTTTTACTTGATAGACCAAGTCAACTGCTAATTTTGCTGCGCACAACTCAAGCCTTGGTATCGTCTGAGTTTTTATTGGTGCTATGCGAGACTTAGCACATAAAAGGCGAACGATTAATGTTCCTGCAGCATCCCTGGATCGTACGTATAATGCTGCTCCATAAGCTGTCTTGGACGCATCCGCGAACACGTGTAATTGCACTTCTACTGGGATTTTCTCACCAAATATGTGTCTAGGAATATGAATATTATCAATTGCTTGTAAATCTTCGCGGAAGTGTACCCATCTATCTAGAATATCACTTGGCACTACAGCATCCCAATCAGCTTTTTCTTTTATTAAATCCTGCACGATAATTTTTGCCTTGACTATAATTGGACCAAGCAAACCCAATGGATCAAAAAGCCTGCCTAAATCAGATGCTATAGTCCGACGGGTTAACTTCTCCCGCGGATAATCTTTGACTCTAACACAAAATTTATCCAACTTTGGTAACCAGGTTAAGCCAAGAATTTTAATGGTTTCCTTATCATCGTCAGATAATGTTAATTCCTTTTCTCTATCTTCTAGCGGAATGCCTTCGAGAATTGTGCAATTATTGCTACTCCATTTCCGTAAATTAAAGCCTGCATCATCAAGTAGCTTCGTAATCTGCTTTTTTTGTTCTAGTGTCTCAGTAATACTATTTGAACCGGCAAATGCATTGTCCACATAGAAATTTTTATTCAGGATATTTGCTCCTAATGGATACGAGGATGCCTTTTCTAGTGCCAACTGTTTTAAACAACGTACAGCTAGATATGATGCTGACCTGGTTCCATATGTGACTGTCAATAATTTAAAAATTTTTATTGGTTCGTTTGGTTGATCTCTCCAAAGAATTAACTGATAAGGCTGGTGATCATCATCAATGATTATCTGGCGGTACATTTTTTCAATATCCGCTGAAAAAACAAACTTCGGCAGTCTAAACCGAAGAAGAATAATCCACATCTTATCTTGAACCATAGGTCCAGAGTGAAGAATTTCGTTTAAAGCTATTTGGGTGCTAGTCTTCGCTGACGCGTCAAATACTACTCGAAGCCTTGTTGATGTTGATTCTGCATTTATGTCACAATGATGTGGCAGGAAATAATGATTATGTGGAATCTTCTTGGTGGCTATTTCTTTCATGTGCCCGAGTTCCAAATATTTCTTCATGAAGGCAGTATACTCTTGTAGTAGTTCAGGATTTCGTTGAAACCGCCGTTCTAGCGCTAAAAATCTTCGCAATGCAATATCTCTTGACTCTCCTAAAACCCTCGGGCTATCCTTGAAAGGTAATTTTACAACAAATCGACCATCAACCCTTCTTTTTGTAGTTTGGATGAAATGTGTTTCACACCACCTTTCTACAGTCGTAATAGGTTTTTTAGTTGATTCGACTTCTTCTAATTGCCAAAATTTACTTAAAATGTTTTCCAACTGCTCGCCTTCAGTAGAAACCGCACAAGTAACCTTCGTTTTTGTCGGGCTACTAATATTGCCAATTTTTCCTGCAACCATCCACCCAAACAAGGTATTTTGCAATATGGGGAGATCATTATTTAAATGTATCTGGCCAATTTTTAAAAGTTGATAATAGAATTCAGCTCCCAATAAAACATCCACTCGTTTTGACTGATAAAAATGAGGGTCTGCTAGGACAATATCATCGGGTATATTCCAGGTTGTTACATCAATGCGCTGTGTCAGTTGAGGTGATATAATAGTCTTTAAAACATGTGCCTCCATACGTTGCATTTTATCGCTTCCCATCTTTAAGTACAAACTCGCTCTCTTATTGGTGGCTTGGGTACCGTTACCAATTCCGTAAATCCTCATGGCATTGGATTTTAACGGTACTCGTAGTTTCTGAATAACTCGATCGGTTATAATGTTTACTTGTGAGCCTGAATCAAGAACAGCTCTACATTTGATCTTACTACCATGATCTGTTGATAGCTCGATGATGGCTGTTCCAAGTAACACGTAACTGTGCTGATGCTCTGATTCCTTATCCAATGTTGTCAAGGAAACTCCAGAATCTTGTTCATTAGTGCAGTTTGAATTGGTAGCTATCGATTCTGTTAATACCGTGTTTCCTCGTTTCATTGCTGTATGGTATTCGGTTATATGCAACAACGAGTTATGTCTCCTCCCGCACTTATTACATTCTCTTGAAGAACAAGTTACTGCTAAATGCCCCGGTTTAAGACAATTCATACAAAGATTGTTCTTCTTAACTATCTTTAAGCGATCTGTAACCGACATTTGAAGAAAAGCCTTGCAACTGTATAACGGATGGATATCCTTGCATTTTACGCAATGTTGTACTGAAGACACCAAAGCTCGATACGGACTCCGTCCTTGAAACTCTGATTTTCCCTTTGATCCTAACGATTCTAGCATCTGAAACCTTGTTTCCAGGAATGCTAACAATTGCTCTACAGTAGGTAGTTCTTTAGGTTTTTGAAGTGATTGTTCGAAAAGAACATGAGATGATTTGTCCATTTTTTTTAACAACAAATGTACTAATATCGGATCCCAGCCAGCTATTGGAACATCCAAATTATTCAAGGCTAATAAACATTCCTTGGTTGTATCGTATAAACTCCGAATGGCTGTGTATGACGAAAATTCCGTTGTTTGGCTCGGCTGAGTGAGTAGCTTATTGAGTATCATCGATACTAAAAGGCGTTTATTATTATAACGCTCCTCTAAAGTTTCCCATGCTGCAGCATAATTTTCGCTCAATGTTAATAATCCTCTGATTAATCTTTCTGCATCACCTGATATATTTGCTTTTAAATACCAGAGCTTCTGGCATTCGGATATTGGCTGCTTGTGCACCAATTGCTTGAATAAATCCCGGAATTGTGTCCATTTTTCATAGTCTCCGTCAAATTTCGGAATAGTGATAGCTGGTAACTTCAATTCATTACCATATCCTACTATTCCTTGATTGCAGTAAGTCAGCCCAATCAATGTTTCTTGAACACGATCTTCCAATTCAAAAAATTCCTCCTTATCATAACCATATTTTCCTGATTCATCACAATTCTCACACAAGCTAATGTGTAAGTCCTCAATTCGCGCCCACATGCGTTTTATAGCATCACTCTTGACCGCTGCGTATGCCGGTGACGCATCTTTAGTAACAACTTTATTTAACATTCGATTTAAGGCATCGAAGTATATCTTCTGACGATTAATATCTATCTGAATGGTGTTGCTATTTACTGCGGTAGGTCCTCTATTTGTAATTTGTTTGAATGTTTGATCTGGCATTGCGTTTTCTTCAGCTGTTAGCTTTGTAATTTCTTCAACGAAAATCTCATGGTACTTATTATACATGTTTTTCACCTTTGTGTAAACATCATCCACAAAGTATTTATGTCCTTTTAAATCAACATCCTTACTAAGCTCAGCATGCTTTTCCTTAAATGCCTCCCAAACAACTTCTTATCTCTCCTTTCTTTGCATATAATACTCCTTGTTCTTCCGACTAGGAGAATCTTTACCATAATTAATTACGATTCTTTGCAGATCCTGCACGAGTTCATTCTGCTCTTCTACAGTCGTCATCTTGCGACAGTATCTAGCTACTTAGGCTTCAACTTTTTAAGACAAGGATCTTCTCGAACACGAATGTGTGTGCCTCCTACCGCTCAATACTTTTATTCTAGTCCCGTTGTTTGCAAATCAATCAGGAGCTGGCAGACGCAATCGAACAAATGTGGCAGAAAAAACGTTCCAATAACCTATTTCTGCTGGTATACACTTGTCCAGCTGCCTCGCTAACACCAAATGTTCTTGTGATGCTAGCAAATTCGATTGGAGAAGATTCTCTATCAAATCACGTCGGGGTCACCATGAAATGTTTAATTGTGAACATTAAACATTCGTCGACTCAGTTCGGTGTACTGAGCCGAAAACAACCTATGTAGAACCAGTTCTTGTACTGATTCTTCTAGGTTGGGTTGTTCCTTCAATACCGGTTCAATGTACCGGATTGAAGTTTCTGAACCGAGAAACACCTATGTAGAATCAGTTCTTGCACTGATTCCTCTAGATTGGGTTTGGACTGAAGTTTCTGAGCCAAGAAACACCTATGTAGAATCAGTTCTTGTACTGATTCCTCTAGGTTGAGTTATTCCTTCAATACCGGTTCAATGTACCGGATTGAAGGTTCTTGGCGTCTTCTTTTCTTCCTTAGTTTGGTGCGTTGTACCAAACAAGTCTTATCCAACTTACTACTCAAACCAAATTACTACTACTATTAAGATCAAAATAATACTTCTAGTTAATAATAAATTCAGTTGTATATTTACGTGACTTAGAGGGTGTTTTTTCCATACATTCATTTACAACTCAATCCTATATATAGTATTAGCAACACAAGATATGTATGAAACATATTTACAAAAAATCTTAATTTTCATAACCAAGTAGGTCTTGCAATTACTAATTCAAAATTCAAAAGTCAATAACCAAGTAGTTCTTGCAAATTACAAATTCAAAATTCAAACGTCAAACATATTCAATTTATGTCATTACATTTATGAATTCCAACAGTACCTTTTTTTTGTCTTGCTTTTTGTTATTGCCAATAACTTTTGGCTTATAGTTTCATCGTTTGTTGGAAGTATCATTGATTACAACATTTCGGAGTTAAGTTGGATTCTTGACAGTGCATCCGCATTCGTATTTATGTAACCTTTCTTGTATGTAATTTTAAAATCGTAGTCTGTAAAATCTAAACGTATCCTTGTTAGTTTTGATGATAGATTTTTGTGCGTGGATAACGATACTAAGGGTCTGTGGTCTGATACGACAATAAATTTTCTTCCATACAGATATGGTATAAAAAAATGTATTCCTCAATGGATTGCTAGTTGTTCTTTCTCTATAATTGGTCTATTTAGTTCGTCTTTGTTTAACGATCTGGTTGCATATGAGATCGGTTAATCTGAACCAATTTCTCTTTGAGATAACACAGCTCTTAGTGCAAAATTTGACGCGTCCGTTGTCACTAGGAATGGTTTCTCGAAATCTGGGTATTGCAGTATAGGTGGTGAAATCAATTTGCTTTTAAAGAGTTCGTATGCTTTTTGCTGCTCCTGTTCCCAAATGAATGGTGCTTGGTTTTTTAAAAGAGCATTTAAACTTTTTGTGATTTCAGCAAAATTCGGTATAAATCGTCGATAGTAATTGCAAAATGCTACAAATCTTCGTCCGTCATCCGCGTTTTTTGGGGTGGGGTTTTTCCTAATAACTTCATTTTTTGCAGGGTCTGTTTTTATACCTTCTGCTGTGATGAAGTGCACTAAATACACTTTTTCTGGTTGCATTCAACTTCAAATTGTAGTTACGCAGTTTTTGCAAAACGTTTTTTAAATTTTCGTTATGATATATCATGCTGCATCTAAAAACCATGATATCATCCACGTATAAGAATGCTGAGTCACTCAATCCAGTAAAAGTAATAGTCAACAACAAATTTTCTCATCATAAGAGCTTTTCTTTGGTACGACCAACAATGGTGAGTTGTACGGGCTTGTAGATTGTTCAATGATATCACTGTCTCTCAGCTCCCGTACTTGTTTGAGAATTTCTTCATTCTGCGTTTGTGGTAGTCTATATTTTTACTAATGTTCGAAGAACAATAGTATTAAACTCGTTTCGCCGAAAATTCATATTTCTTTATTTATATATATATATATATATATATCAGCAAATCGGTTAATAGAAGTAATCTTTGGAGTGGCCGATCCGATTGAGCTGAAATTTTCGGATGTCGTAGATGTATATAGTAGGTAGGTCCATGACTTGTTCGAATTCAGTTATCTTTAACATTTTGGCGGCGGCGGGCATTTTAGTGAATTTTCAGGTACTCCTATATTTCCAAGCAGTGTAAAATTTTAGTAACAAAAAGTATTGGAAATAAAAACTTATTATGTTTTAGGTTTGCTCATGATAAAGAATTGGAAATTTTGAGCCGTGTGTGGGCAAGGAATTTTTCTCAAATTTTGATTTGTCATAACTTCTGACAGGAACATTCGATCATCGTGAAATTAATAGAGCGTATTGATGTAAGCTAGAGCTTAGCACACATGGATTTTAAAGACAGTGTGGGTAACCCTGTAGCTATGGCAGGCTCGTAAAAAAAAATCCTTCAAATCATCGACCTTCCTGAAAATTTTTTGCTTTTTGCAAAAAAACTAAAATCATTGATAAATCTAAATTTTTGTCCATCACGTCAGATTAAAATTTTTCAAATTCCGATTCGCACAAGAACGGCAACCCATCACCAAACTACCTCTATTTTCAGCACTCGAAAGTTCTGTTCACGAGAACTGACGACCGGGTTATCCGATCATAGTGAAATTTATAGGACATGTTAATATTAGCTAGGACCAGGTCTGATAGAAGTAATATTGAAATGCGGGCAACCCTGTGGCAGTGGTACCATCTTGAAAAATCACTGAGAAAAAAAATCAGTTTTTGGTCTATAACTTCCGATTCAGCCATCAGATTTTGACAAAATTCATACAATACTTGGATCTTACTTTATGTAACATTTAGTGAAAATTTGGCTGAAGAATTAGAATAGAGTTGCCAGCTATGGTGATTTTTGTCTCCTAAATCTTGCAAATTTGCTCAGCAAAATAAAGCTTTTTCCCCTATAACTTCCGGTCCAGTGTAGAAATCAGAACGAACTTCACGCAGTAAATGAACCTTAATATGAACCAAATGTGGTAGAAATTTCGTACGAAAATTATGAAAGGGCTGCCAGCTATGACCATTTTGTAATTTTGTTTAATTTCTTTACTGAGCGATTATGTCATTAGATTTGCAAATGGAAATGATCCTGCAATGAAAATTAACAACAAATATTAACGCTTTAAAAACTTGAAAAGTTTTGAGGGTGGTAACCCTAAAATTCTTTTCACCCGTATAACGTCCAGCGCAGTGATTCAATTGAAACGAAAGGTACTGGTTGGGTTTAACTTAACGTGAAGCAGATTTGGTATGTGTTTTGCTTTGCTGCTTACACAGGGTAACCAGCATTAGCCATTTCCGTAAATATTGCACCAACAGATGCTTCAAATTACGTTCTCATATGCAAAGAATTTGCAATAAAAATAAGAAACCAATTTCGAAATTTTCCGAGTTTTGAACATTTTTCGGATGGCAGCCTCAAACAACGTTTAACCGCTGAAAATTTCGATAAAATCCTGCGATGAGAACGAAATTCAGAGGATAAGTTGATTTGAGTATGAGTTTGTTATGGTAAACTTATTGCTTCTTCGTTCGGACTGCCGAACGGACGCTTCGTTCGGACTACTTCGTTCGGGTTGCCAGCACTGAACATTTTCATAATTTGTGTTATAGTTGAGTTTTGTTGCTTTGGATAAGGAATGGTTGATATGATTCTACAAAACAGGGTTTTACGTATTTCCAGACTTTTTTGCACTCAAAGAAAATTTCTTCGAAAATTAGTTTTCTAGCGGTTCAGGTGCGCTAGAGTTTTTTTATATAGACTGGGTTTTCATAACATGTATTCAGCTTATGCTTGTAGAAATTATTATTCGTGAGGTATTCACCTTCTAGGTGAAATACGTCCTGGTACTCTTCAATAGTTTGCAGTAAGCTTTTATTTGCATGCTCTGTCTGTCTTAATTACTTCCAACAATTTGTTTATTCGTTTTTTGTCAAACTTTTGTTGTGCTGTTAATATGTAATAATTACTGAGTGGTTTTACCTCTGTTTGAAAGTTTTTCAGAGTCACGTCATATTCGTTGGTGTTTAGTATCTTTATATGACAACTTCCTATAGCTGGAATTATGCAGTTGGCCAAGTATACCCCTGTTTCAATTTCTTTATTCAAAATAATGCTTTCTTCCATTCTATCTACGTAAATGGGTTCAATGGCTTCCGTTCTCGCGGGTATTTTTATGTTGGCCATATTAACTTTTTTATTATACAAAGGTAGCATAATATCTCTATCCTGAGTACTAAAGGATATGGTAAACGTCTCATAGTCGATTTTGCACATATACTTAACTAGCATATCACGTCCTATAATGCCATCATTTTCAATAGGAAATTTCTCGTGTACTATATGAAACGTGTTGGATATTATTGTACCCTCAATCTTGAATTGTAGCTTAATTGTTCCTAATGACATTGTGGTTTCATCTGTTTTTCCTGTTAGTTTGCATCTGTTTTGTGTTTGTATATCATATACTACAGATGTAGATCTGTTGATTTTGTAAATTGATATGTCAGCTCCAGTATCTTTTAGCAGTTGTAACCATTGCTTCTCATTCTCGTTGTAAATCGATACATAATTTGTGCTTATACCCGTTATCCTATATATGCTATTATCTAAGACAAATTCATTATATTTTACGGTTTCATTTTCTAATTCTCCTCCGGGAGTCTGCCGAATTCCTCTCGGGAAGTTTGCTCGTTTCCCTGGTTCTCTATTATACGAATTTCCCTTCGATTATTTCTCTGACTTTCCTTAAAAATGCTATTTCCTCGATTATTATTGGTGCGTCTATAATTATTCCTATCTTTACCATTGCTTCTATATTTATTTGCGTCATTATCACGACTTGCATCATCGTGTCTGCTGTTTCTGCTAAAACTATTATCGCCATTTCTATTATTTGGCCCATTGTTTCTACGATTATTATATCTGTATCCGATATTATTTCTTTTATTTTGCACACTGTTTCTGCGGTCATTATATATGTATTCGTTATTATTATAAGTATTACGTTTTCTGTAATGGTTGATAGGTAGAGCGTTATGCTGGTGAGCCTCGTTTTGCTCTAATTCGATGGCTAACGTAACAGCTTAGCCAAAGTTCCGCGCTCATGATGCGAACACAGTATCCCTAAACTGGTCATTCAATCCATTTTTAAATACTGCAAGTGCGTAGGTGTCATTAATACTCTCTATTGCCTGTTTTGTTACCTGATCTACTTCCGTATCTAACTCGCTAACTTTTAACTGATTCAAATCATTCACTAAAGTCAATATTTTATCCTTGTATGCGGTCACAGACATACGTTCCTGTGATAAACCAGCAAGTTGTGTATGAATTTGGGGTACTGTCTTATTGTTACTAATTTTCGAAGAAAAGTAGTATTAAACTCGTTTCGCCGAAAATTCATATTTCTTTATATATATATATATATATATATATATATATATATATATATATATATATATATATATATATATATATATATATATCATCAAAATGATTAAGGGAGATAATCTCTGGAGTGGCCAATCCGATTGATATGAAACTTTCGAAAAACGTAGATGTATTTAGTAGGTAGGTCCACGACTTTCTTAAATCCAGATATCCTAAACCTTTTGGCGGCGGCGAGCGTTTTAGTGAATTTTCAGGTACGCCTATATTTCCAAGCAGCGAAAATTTTTGTTCAAAAAAAGTATTGGGAATGAAAACTTATTATGTTCTAAGCTTGCCGATGGTTAAGAATTGGAAATTTTGTGCCGTATGTGGGTGCAGCGTGCCTAAAAGTAGGCAAGGATTTTTTTTTCAAATTTTGATTTGTCATTACTTCTGACAAAAACATTAGATCATCGTGAAATTTGCAGAGCGTATTGATGTTGACTAAAGTTTAAAACACATGGATTTCCAAGGTCGTGCGGGTAACCCTGTAGCTGCGACAGGCTCTTGAAAAAAAATCCTTCAAATCATTGAACCTCCTGAAAGATTTTTGATTTTGGACAAAAAATTCAAATCATTGATAAATTTTAACGTTTGTGCATCATGCCAATTTGAAATTTTTAAAATTCCGATTTGCACAAGAACGGCAACCCATCACTAAATTACCTCTATTTTCAGCACTCGAAAGTTCTGTTCACGAGAACTGACGACCGGATTATCCGATCGTAATGAAATTCACAGGACATGTTAGTATCAACTAGGACCAAGTCTGATAGAAGTAATTTTGAAATGCGGGCAACCCTGTGGCAGTGGTGCCATCTTGAAAAATCACTGAGAAAAAAAACAGCTTTTTGGCCTATAACTTCCGATTCAGCCATCAGATTTAAACAAAATTCACACAATATTTGGATCTTACTTAAGATAACATTTGGTGAAATTTTGGCTGAAAAATTAGATTAGGGTTGCCAGCTATGGTGATTTTTGTCTCCTAAATCTTGCAAATTTGCTCAGCAAAATAAAGCTTTTTTCCCTATAACTTCCGGTGCAGTCATGATATCAAAATGAAGTTTATGCAGTAAATACATTTTAATGTGAGCCAAATGTCATAGGAATTTCGTACAAAAATCGTAAAAGGGCTGCCAGCTATGACCATCTTTGTAATTTTTTGGAATTTCTTTACTGGGCGATTATGTCATTAGATTTGCAAATGGGAACGATCCTTCAATAAAAATTAGCAACAAAAATTAACGCTTTAAAAATTTGAAAAGTTTTGAGTGTGGTAACCCTAAAAATTTTTTCACCCGTATAACTTCTAGCGCAGTGATTCAATCGAAACGAAATTTATTGGTTGGGTTTAGTTTAACGTGAAGCAGATTTGGTAGATATTTTGCTTTGCTGCTGACACAGGGTAACGAGTTTTAGCCATTTTCGTAACTATCGCATCAACAGATGCTTCAAATTACCTACTCATATGCAAAACATTTGCAATAAAGCTAAGAAACCAATTTTTAAATTTTCCGAGTTTTGAACATTTTTTGGATTGCAGCTTCAAACAACGTTAATCGCTAAAGCTTTCGACGAAATTCTCCGATGAGAACGACATTCAAAGGATAAGTTGATTTAAGTATGAGCTTGTGAAGGTTAACTTATTGCTGCTTCGTTGGGAAAATGTTGCCAGCACTGAACATTTTCATCATTTGTGTTATAGTTGAGTTCTGTTGCTTTGAACAAGGAATGGTTGCTATGATTCTACAAAAAAGTGTATTACGTCTTTCCACATTTTTTTGTCACTCAAAGACAATTTCTTCGAAAATTAGTTTTCTAGCGGTTCAGGTGCGCTAGAGTTTTTTTGTATTTTAAACGTAATTGTCTTTCCAAACTGTCTATATTATCAACATTAGCTCTGTTAATAGAATTCCTTACTATTGGGCTTAGCTTTACATGTAATACCAAATTTAATAGCTCTGCTTTACCTTCAGTATTCAATTTTTTCTCTAGTAGTTTTATGAAGGTTAAAAATGTCTCTAACTCATTATATTTTCCGTCAAAAATTGGAATTATTTAAATTCCGGTTTCTAAATACATTAAAATCTGACATCTCGGTATATTGTATAGTTTTTCCAATTGTCGCAATCAAATTTACGGCATTCAAACGCTCAACAAGTGTTTTAATCAATATTTCACTAATTGATGTAAAACTTGATTTCAATTCTAATTCTTCACCTACTTTAATTTTATATAATAATGATATCCCTACTTCTTTGGAACTAACCACATGTTTTAATTTTTCTTTAAGGGTTTTAACTGTATAAGTTCTTGTGTTTTTCAAATTTGTTAGAATAATCTGTAATTCTAGCAACAATTCTTATACCTTTGTAACAGTCATTTATTCATATCAGTATTTTCTTAACATTACAAAGTCTACCTTGTTTTTACTAATGTTCGAAGAACAATAGTATTAAACTCGTTTCGCCGAAAATTCTTCTATTTATATATATATATACATATATCAGCAAATCGGTTAATAGAAGTAATCTTTGGAGTGGCCGATCCGATTGAGCTGAAATTTTCGGATGTTGTAGATGTATATAGTAGGTAGATCCATGACTTATTCGAATTCAGTTATTTTTAACCTTTTGGCGGCGGCGGGCATTTTAGTGAATTTTCAGGTACTCCTATATTTCCAAGCAGTGTAAAATTTTTGTAACAAAAAGTATTGGAAATAAAAACTTATTATGTTTTCGGTTTGCTCATGATAAAGAATTGGAAATTTTGAGCCATGTGTGGGTGCTTAGTGTTTAAAAGTGGGCAAGGAATTTTTCTCAAATTTTGATTTGTCATAACTTCTGACAGGAACATTCCATCATCGTGAAATTGATAGAACGTATTAACGTAGGCTAAAACTTAGCACACAAGGATTTTAAAGACAGTGTGGGTAACCCTGCAGCTATGGCAGGTTCTAAAAAAAAATCCTTCAAATCATCGACTTTCCTGAAAAGTTTTTGCTTTTTGCCAAAAAAACTCAAATCATTGATAAATCTAAATTTTTGTCCATCACGTCAGATTAAAATTTTCAAAATTTCGATTCGCACAAGAACGGCAACCCATCACCAAACTACCTCTATTTTCAGCACTCGAAAGTTCTGTTCACGAGAACTGACGACCGGGTTATCCGATCATAGTGAAATTTACAGGACATGTTAATATTAGTGATTTTGAAATGCGGGCAACCCTGTGTCAGTGGTACCATCTTGAAAACTCACTAATAAAAAAAACCGGTTTTTGGCCTATAACTTCCGATTCAGTCATCAAATTTTGACAAAATTCATATAATACTTGGATCATATTCTATGTAACATTTGGTGAAAATTTGGCTGAAGAATTAGAATAGAGTTGCCAGCTATGGTGATTTTTGTCTCCTAAATCTTGCAAATTTGCTCAGCAAAATATAACTTTTTTCCCTATAACTTCCGGTCCAGTGTAGAAATCACAACGAACTTCACGCAGTATATGAACCTTAATATGAACCAAATGTCGTAGAAATTTCGTACGAAAATCATGAAAGGGCTGCCAGCTATGACCATTTTGTAATTTTGTTCAATTTCTTTACTGAGCGATTATGTCATTAGATTTGCAAATGGAAATGATCCTGCAATGAAAATTAACAACAAATATTAACGTTTTGAAAATTTGAAAAGTTTTGAGGGTGGTAACCCTAAAATTCTTTTCACCCGTATAACGTCCAGCGCAGTGATTCAATTGAAACGAAATTTACTGGTTGGGTTTAACTTAACGTGAAGCAGATTTGGTATGTGTTTCGCTTTGCTGCTTACAAAGGGTAACCAGCATTAGCCATTTCCGTAAATATTGCACCAACAGATGCTTCCAATTACGTTCGCATATGCAAAGAATTTGCAATAAAAATAAGAAACCAATTTCGAAATTTTCCGAGTTTTGAACATTTTTCGGATGGCAGCCTCAAACAACGTTTAACCGCTGAAAATTTCGATAAAATCCTGCGATGAGAACGAAATTCAGAGGATAAGTTGATTTGAGTATGAGTTTGTTATGGTAAACTTATTTCTGCTTCGTTCGGACTGCCGAACGGACGCTTCGTTCGCACTACTTCGTTCGGGTTGCCAGCACTGAACATTTTCATTATTTGTGTTATAGTTGAGTTTTGTTGCTTTGGATAAGGAATGGTTGATGTGATTCTACAAAACAGTGTTTTACGTCTTTCCACACTTTTTTGTCACTCAAGAAAATTTCTTCGAAAATTAGTTTTCTAGCAATTCAGGTGCGCTAGAGTTTTTTTTTATATTTTTTTCTTTTCTTTGACATTATACCAATACATATATATATATAACAATATTTTTTTTAAACAATATTCTGATTCCTTCCTATAACATTCCTATCCATTATCTTCTTTGCGTTTCTCCTCTGTTTAGCATTGTACACATATACCAATGCAATTACAATCATGAAGACGGCAGAAGTGCTAATTGTCTGATTGTATTCAAGAAAAAATATAAGGTAATTAAATTGATCACGGTTCCCTTTTTGTCTATGAATCAGCATGGACAACGTTTATCGTCTCTAATAGGGCCCATACACGACGCATGCATGCATGCACATTACATTGATTGTGCAGTATTGCGCCGTCCCTACACGATTCATGCAAAACTCTGCAGTTTTTAAGAACTTGAAGTGGGTAAGATGTACACTGGACAAAAACTTCTAAAATTTGAGCTTGAATGCACAATATTTAACATACACCTCTCATGCAAGCATGCACAGTCGAGAAAATATCAAAAAGTTTTGTAATCGTACAGTCAGCATGTGCATTCAGTCAATCATTGCCATACACGTTCAATCCGCATGTGCAGTCACGCGATTGTGCATGCATGCATGCGTCGTGTATGGGCCCTATAAAGTTTTGTAATCGTCCAGTCAGCATGTGCACTCAGTCAATCATTGCCATACACGTTCAATCCGCATGTGCAGTCACGCGATTGTGCATGCATGCATGCGTCGTGTATGGGCCCTACTACAATTATTTCCCATATTGATTACAAAATTTCTTTTTACTACTGAAACTTATAATTTTAGAATTGTTTTTGCGGGATGATTAATTATATCGATGGATATAATTCGGAGATGTTAAAATTTGTCACAACTAGCATAAATAAAAATGTAATGATTTCCAACTGCAAGTGGTCACGCCAGTCAAGTATGCACTGTGTGCTGGTGTCTGATGAGAATCAGAGCATACTTTCGAAACCACTTTGTCAAAATAGAATTTTCAATGTAGATTAAAACTTTTAATGTAAATAAAAAGTTGTTCAATTTTAATCATCCCGCAAAAACAATTCCAATTTGATTCTGCTTTCGGAGGCTGATTCCGCAAAACGATCGAGTTTCCCGTTTCAATGTTCTGAGCTTTATAGGGCCCATACACGACGCATGCATGCATGCACAATCGCGTGACTGCACATGCGGATTGAACGTGTATGGCAATGATTGACTGAGTGCACATGCTGACTGGACGATTACAAAACTTTGTAGGGCCCATACACGACGCATGCATGCATGCACAATCGCGTGACTGCACATGCGGATTGAACGTGTATGGCAATGATTGACTGAATGCACATGCTGACTGTACGATTACAAAACTTTTTGATATTTTCTCGACTGTGCATGCTTGCATGAGAGGTGTATGTTAAATATTGTGCATTCAAGCTCAAATTTTAGAAGTTTTTGTCCAGAGTACATCTTACCCACTTCAAGTTCTTTTAAAACTGCAGAGTTTTACATGAATCGTGTAGGGACGGCGCAATACTGCACAATCAATGTAATGTGCATGCATGCATGCGTCGTGTATGGGCCTATTAGAGACGATATACGTTGTCCATGCTGATTCATAGACAAAAAGGGAACCGTGATCAATTTAATTACCTTATATTTTTTCTTGAATACAATCAGACAATTAGCACTTCTGCCGTCTTCATGATTGTAATTGCATTGGTATATGTGTACAATGCTAAACAGAGGAGAAACGCAAAGAAGATAATGGATAGGAATGTTATAGGAAGGAATCAGAATATTGTTTAAAAAAAATATTGTTATATATATATATATGTATTGGTATAATGTCAAAGAAGAGAAAAAAATATAAAAAAAACTCTAGCGCACCTGAACCGCTAGAAAACTAATTTTCGAAGAAATTGTCTTTGAGTGACAAAAAAATGTGGAAAGACGTAATACACTTTTTTGTAGAATCATAGCAACCATTCCTTGTTCAAAAGCAACAGAACTCAACTATAACACAAATGATGAAAATGTTCAGTGCTGGCAACATTTTCCCAACGAAGCAGCAATAAGTTAACCTTCACAGCTCATACTTAAATCAACTTATCCTTTGAATTTCGTTCTCATCGGAGAATTTCGTCGAAAGCTTTAGCGGTTAACGTTGTTTGAAGCTGCCATCCAAAAAATGTTCAAAACTCGAAAATTTTAAAAATTGGTTTCTTAGCTTTATTGCAATGTTTTGCATATGAGTAGGTAATTTGAAGCATCTGTTGATGCGATAGTTACGAAAATTGCTAAAACTCGTTACCCTGTGTCAGCAGCAAAGCAAAATATCTTCAAATCTGCTTCACGTTAAACTAAACCCAACCAATAAATTTCGTTTCGATTGAATCACTGCGCTAGAAGTTATACGGGTGAAAAAATTTTTAGGGTTACCACACTCAAAACTTTTCAAATTTTAAAGCGTTAATTTTTGTTGCTAATTTTTATTGAAGGATCGTTCCCATTTGCAAATCTAATGACATAATCGCCCAGTAAAGAAATTCCAAAAAATTACAAAGATGGTCATAGCTGGCAGCCCTTTTACGATTTTGTACGAAATTCCTATGACATTTGGCTCACATTAAAATGTATTTACTGCATAAACTTCATTTTGATATCATGACTGCACCGGAAGTTATAGGGAAAAAAGCTTTATTTTGCTGAGCAAATTTGCAAGATTTAGGAGACAAAAATCACCATAGCTGGCAACCCTAATCTAATTTTTCAGCCAAAATTTCACCAAATGTTATCTTAAGTAAGATCAAAATATTGTGTGAATTTTGTTTAAATCTGATGGCTGAATCGGAAGTTATAGGCCAAAAAGCTGTTTTTTTTTCTCAGTGATTTTTCAAGATGGCACCACTGCCACAGGGTTGCCCGCATTTCAAAATTACTTCTATCAGACTTGGTCCTAGTTGATACTAACATGTCCTGTGAATTTCATTACGATCGGATAATCCGGTCGTCAGTTCTCGTGAACAGAACTTTCGAGTGCTGAAAATAGAGGTAATTTAGTGATGGGTTGCCGTTCTTGTGCAAATCGGAATTTTAAAAATTTCAAATTGACATGATGCACAAACGTTAAAATTTATCAATGATTTGAAGTTTTTGTCCAAAATCAAAATCTTTCAGGAGGTTCAATGATTTGAAGGATTTTTTTTCAAGAGCCTGTCGCAGCTACAGGGTTACCCGCACGACCTTGGAGATCCATGTGTATTAAACTTTAGTCAACATCAATACGCTCTGCAAATTTCACGATGATCTAATGTTTTTGTCAGAAGTAATGACAAATCAAAATTTGAAAAAAATCCTTGCCTACTTTTAGGCACGCTGCACCCACATACGGCACAAAATTTCCAATTCTTAACCATCGGCAAGCTTAGAACATAATAAGTTTCATTCCAATACTTTTTTTTGAACAAAAATTTTCGCTGCTTGGAAATATAGGAGTACTGAAAATTCACTAAAACGCTCGCCGCCGCCAAAAGGTTTAGGATATCTGGATTTGAGAAAGTCGTGGACCTACCTACTAAAGTACATCTACGTTCTCCGAAAGTTTCATATCAATCGGATGGCCACTCCAGAGATTATCTCCCTTAATCATTTTGATGATAATATATATATATATATATATATATAAAGAAATATGAATTTTCGGCGAAACGAGTTTAATACTACTTTTCTTCGAAAATTAGTAAAAAAACTCTAGCGCACCTGAATTGCTAGAAAACTAATTTTCGAAGAAATTTTCTTGAGTGACAAAAAAGTGTGGAAAGACGTAAAACACTGTTTTGTAGAATCACATCAACCATTCCTTATCCAAAGCAACAAAACTCAACTATAACACAAATAATGAAAATGTTCAGTGCTGGCAACCCGAACGAAGTAGTGCGAACGAAGCGTCCGTTCGGCAGTCCGAACGAAGCAGAAATAAGTTTACCATAACAAACTCATACTCAAATCAACTTATCCTCTGAATTTCCTTCTCATCGCAGGATTTTATCGAAATTTTCAGCGGTTAAACATTGTTTGAGGCTGCCATCCGAAAAATGTTCAAAACTCGGAAAATTTCGAAATTGGTTTCTTATTTTTATTGCAAATTCTTTGCATATGCGAACGTAATTGGAAGCATCTGTTGGTGCAATATTTACGGAAATGGCTAATGCTGGTTACCCTGTGTAAGCAGCAAAGCGAAACACATACCAAATCTGCTTCACGTTAAGTTAAACCCAACCAGTAAATTTCGTTTCAATTGAATCACTGCGCTGGACGTTATACGGGTGAAAAGAATTTTAGGGTTACCACCCTAAAAACTTTTCACATTTTCAAAACGTTAATATTTGTTGTTAATTTTCATTGCAGGATCATTTCCATTTGCAAATCTAATGACATAATCGCTCAGTAAAGAAATTGAACAAAATTACAAAATGGTCATAGCTGGCAGCCCTTTCATGATTTTCGTACGAAATTTCTACGACATTTGGTTCATATTAAGGTTCATATACTGCGTGAAGTTCGTTGTGATTTCTACACTGGACGGAAGTTATAGGGAAAAAAGTTATATTTTGCTGAGCAAATTTGCAAGATTTAGGAGACAAAAATCACCATAGCTGGCAACTCTATTCTAATTCTTCAGCCAAATTTTCACCAAATGTTACATAAAATATGATCCAAGTATTATATGAATTTTGTCAAAATTTGATGACTGAATCGGAAGTTATAGGCCAAAAACCGGTTTTTTTTATTAGTGAGTTTTCAAGATATTACCACTGACACAGGGTTGCCCGCATTTCAAAATCACTAATATTAACATGTCCTGTAAATTTCACTATGATCGGATAACCCGGTCGTCAGTTCTCGTGAACAGAACTTTCGAGTGCTGAAAATAGAGGTAGTTTGGTGATGGGTTGCCGTTCTTGTGCGAATCGAAATTTTGAAAATTTTAATCTGACGTGATGGACAAAAATTTAGATTTATCAATGATTTGAGTTTTTTTGGCAAAAAGCAAAAACTTTTCAGGAAAGTCGATGATTTGAAGGATTTTTTTTTAGAACCTGCCATAGCTGCAGGGTTACCCACACTGTCTTTAAAATCCTTGTGTGCTAAGTTTTAGCCTACGTTAATACGTTCTATCAATTTCACGATGATGGAATGTTCCTGTCAGAAGTTATGACAAATCAAAATTTGAGAAAAATTCCTTGCCCACTTTTAAACACTAAGCACCCACACATGGCTCAAAATTTCCAATTCTTTATCATGAGCAAACCGAAAACATAATAAGTTTTTATTTCCAATACTTTTTGTTACAAAATTTTACACTGCTTGGAAATATAGGAGTACCTGAAAATTCACTAAAATGCCCGCCGCCGCCAAAAGGTTAAAAATAACTGAATTCGAATAAGTCATAGATCTACCTACTATATACATCTACAACATCCGAAAATTTCAGCTCAATCGGATCGGCCACTCCAAAGATTACTTCTATTAACCGATTTGCTGATATATGTATATATATATATATATATATATAAATAGAAGAATTTTCGGCGAAACGAGTTTAATACCATTGTTCTTCGAACATTAGTAAAAACAAGGTAGACTTTGTAATGTTAAGAAAATACTGATATGAATAAATGACTGTTACAAAGGTATAAGAATTGTTGCTAGAATTACAGATTATTCTAACAAATCTGAAAACACAAGAACTTATACAGTTAAAACCCTTAAAGAAAAATTAAAACATGCGGTTAGTTCCAAAGAAGTAGGGATATCATTATTATATAAAATTAAAGTAGGTGAAGAATTAGTTTTAATCTACATTGAAAATTCTATTTGACAAAGTGGTTTCGAAAGTATGCTCTGATTCTCATCAGACACCAGCACACAGTGCATACTTGACTGGCGTGACCACTTGCAGTTGGAAATCATTACATTTTTATTTATGCTAGTTGTGACAAATTTTAACATCTCCGAATTATATCCATCGATATAATTAATCATCCCGCAAAAACAATTCTAAAATTATAAGTTTCAGTACTACAATTATTTCCCATATTGATTACAAAATTTCTTTTTACTAATGTTCGAAGATCATAGTATTAAACTCGTTTCGCTGAAAATTCATATTTCTCTCTCTCTATATATATATATATATATATATATATATATATATATATATATATATATATATATGTATATATATATATATATATATATATATATATATATATTAATATATATATATATATTTATATATATATATATATATATATATATATATATATATATATATATATATATATATATATATATATATATATATATACATATATATATATATATATATATATATATATATATATATATATATATATATATATTATATATATATATATACATACATATATATATATATATATATATATATATATATATATATATATATATATATATATATATATATATATATATATATATATATATATATATATATATATATATATATATATATATCAGCAAAATGATTAAGGCAGATAATCTCTGGAGTGGCCGATCCGATGGAGCTGAAATTTTCGGAGAACGTAGATGTATATAGTAGGTAGGTCCACGACTTTCTCAAATCCAGATATCTTAAACCTTTTGGCGGCGGCGAGCGTTTTAGTGAATTTTGAGGGACTCCTATATTTCCAAGCAGTGTAAATTTTTGTTAAAAAAAAAGTATTGGAAATGAAAACCTATTATGTTTTAAGCTTGCCTTTGATAAAAAATTGGAAATTCTGAGCTGTGTGTGGGTGCAGGGTGCCTAAAAGTAGGCAAGGATTTTTTTTTCAAATTTTGATTTGTCATTACTTGTAAGAAAAACAATGGATCATCGTGAAAATTAGAGAGCGTATTGATGTAACTAAAATTTGGCACATGTTGATTTTCAGCATAAAGCGGGTAACCCTGTAGCTGTGGCAGGCTGCTGAAAAAAAATCCTTCAAAACATTGACCTTCCTGAAAAATTTTTGATTTTTTACAAAAATTTCAAATCTTGGATAAATTTTATCCTTTGTCCTTCATCTCAAGATACAATTTTCAAAATTCCGATTTGCATTAGAACGGCAACCCATCACCAAATTACCTCTATTTTCAGCACTCAAAAGTTCTGTTCACGAGAACTGACGACCGAATAATTCGATCATAATGAAATTTACAGGATATGTTGGTATTAGCTAGGACCAGGTCTGATAGAAGTGATTTTTAAATCCGGGCAACCCTGTGGCAGTGGTACCATCTTAAAAATATCTGAGAAAAAAAAATGGTTTTAGGCCTATAATATCCTACTCAGCCATCAGATTTGGACAAGATTCATACAGTACTTGGATCTTACCTAAGACAACATTTGATGAAAATTTGGTTGAAAAATTAGAATGGAGTTGCCAGCTATGGTGATTTTTGTCTCCTAAATCTTGCAAATTTGCTCAGCAAAATAAAGCTTTTTGCCCTATAACTTCCGGTCCAGTGCAGAAATCAATTCGAAGTTCAAGCAGTAAATGGACCTTAATGTGAATCAAATGTCGTAGAAATTTCATACCAAAATCATGAGAGGGCTGCCAGCTATGACCATTTTTGTAATTTTGTGAAATTTCTTTACTAAGCGATTAATGTCATTTGATTTGCAAATGGAAATGATCCTGCAATGAAAGTTAATCACAAATATTAACGCTTTGAAAATTTAAAAAGTTTTGAGGGTGGCAACCCTAAAATTCTTTTCACCCGTATAACTTTCAGCGCAGTGATTCAATCGAAACGAAATTTACTGGTTGGGTTTAATTTAACGTAAAGCAGATTTGGTATGCATTTTGCTTTGCTGCTGACACAAGCTAACCAGCATTAGCCATTTCCGTAAATATTGCACCAACAGATGCTTCAAATTACGTTTTCATATGCAAAGCATTTGCAATAAAAATAAGGAATCAATTTTCAAATTTTCCGAGTTTTGAACATTTTTCGGATGGCAGCCTCAAACAACGTTTAACCGCTGAAACTTTCGATGAAATCCTGCGATGAGAACGAAATTCAAAGGATATGTTGGTTTGAGCATGAGCTTGTTATGGTAAACTTATTACTGCTTCGTTCGAAAAGTGTTGCCAGCACTGAACATTTACATCATTTGAGTTATAGTTGATTTTTGTTGCTTTGGATAAGGAGTGGTTGATATGATTCTACAAAACAGTGTATTACGTCTTTCCACACTTTTTTGTCACTCAAAGACAATTTCTTCGAAAATTAGTTTTCTAGCGGTTCAGGTGTGCTAGAGTTTTTTTTATATGTAAATTGTTTTATTCTTTATGCTTACATCTTAACATATATAATTTTTGTTGAAACGATCCTCGCAATTCACCTGCAGATATGGTAATCAGTCGATGTAATATCGCTTCGTCTCGTCGCGCTTTGAATTTCTTTCCACCGCGTTTCCTTCGTTGTAGTTTCTGGTATACTGGTTCCTCGATTTTCTTCGTTCTAATAAATTATTCAATTCTCCTCGGTTCAGGTATAGGTAGTGGCGTTGGTTTGTATTACGGCAGTGGGGTGGATGGTTTTATCGATGTCGGCACATATTCTTCCTGCTACTTCTTACTGTCTGCAAACTCCTTTGTTCGGATCACACATCTTTCGAAGATCTTGTTGAACTCGGCGATGTCTCTTATTGCTCCGCTCTCAATTTTGGAGTCGCTGTTGGTTCCTGTTGAAGTAGTCCTCGTTAGTTCACAGTTGCCAGGATTGCCCTGTAAAAGTCCTTTGTTTAAATTTGGAATAATTATCTTTTTTCGATAATCATCGAGGGATATGCGTTTGCTACTATTAATTTATTGTACGTTAGGTATTATATTTCTTTTTCAATTTATTATTATTAACCTAAGGCAACCCGTAGATTGCCGCTTGTTTGGCGTTGAGTGTAACTCGTACAGCCGATATAATCTAATTAGCCAATGAAGGCTAGATTAAGTCTTGCCGATGAAAGGCAACGATTTAGTTTTAATAAAACTAAATGTAGTAATCTTAAATTAATGTTTATTCTTTTAAGACTACTAAACAACTCCTTTCTTCATATAATTCTTACATTTGATTTATGCTAAATTTCTGCTTACGCTATTCTTACCTATCGACAATGCATAACCATTACTCAATTAGTTCCCATGCATAAACTCATGACCTAATTCATGTGAGTTGCCTACTATGTTTTTCCCACACTAAGTTTTCTAGTCCATTATTGACTACACGTAACAGGCATCTACATAGTCTCATCGAATACATCATCCAAATTCCAGGTCAAGACAACACACATCAAACCAAGACAAACATCATATACATAAACCACATAGAATATGTCCAAACCAGGGTACATATCTTATACACATCAATGCTTTAGTGGAATATGGATGTAGTCGGTGCTTATCAAGATTAGGTGTCTTGAAAGTTAGTTAATTTTTGTCTTGTCTTACGTGTATGTATAATTGAGTAATTGACTGATTACATTAGTTCCATGACTCACTTCACCTCTGATTTTAAATCAGGTACCTAATCAGAGCTAGGTGACTCAAAGCTTGGTGCGCGGACCCTCATCCGAACTTGGATTCGAACCAGGGACCCTACACGCAAGAAGCCAATGCTCTACGCAATAGGCTACTCAAGCTTTTTCAATAATTTTGCTGAATTTTGGAAATTTTTCGGAAGGCAACCCCAGGCATAGTCTAATCACTGAAACTTTCGATGATATCCTTGGATAAAAACGAAATTCAAAGGATAGGTTGATTAAGCACGAGCATGTTATGGGAGACTTATTGCTGCTGTGTTGGACAAATGTTTCCAGCACTGAATATTTGCATCATTCGTGCTATAGAAAATGCTGTCAGAAAATAATATTTGTTCCTTTGAGTAAAAAATGGTTGATATGATACTACAAATAAGTGTACTACGTCTTCACACATTTTTAAGTCCCTCAAAAATAATTTCTTCGAAAATTATTTTTCTAGCGGTTCTCATGCGCTATACTTTTATATTTCGTGCGTACTTCAAAATAGAATTCCAAGATATACAGTTATGTCATAAACCTGATTTTTTCTGTTTTGAATTAACGTAGTCAGCATATTTCATGCATATCAAGAGGACAAATTTATAAGTTCAATAAACTATAAAATTCTTGTAAAGGTTATTGAATTGTGATCATGGTTCCCTTCTTGGCTATAAATCAGCATAGACAAAAAAAAATCGTCTTTAAAGGCTATCAAAGCAGAGAATAATTGATACGGGAAACTCGAGCCTCCGAAGCAGAATCAAATTGGAATTGTGATTGCGGGATGATTAAAATTGAAAAATTTTTACTTACATTGAAAATTTTAATTTTCATTTGAAGTAAGTTAATTATTTGCACTGTGAGGAACTCATTTTTTCAAATAAATTACATCATCCGTTTTTATAGAAAAATGCAATGAGGTGTGGTTTTATCGATGGAAGAAAGGTCGAATATTGATGCCTTCAAAGTAAACTGTTTTTCCAATCCGGAAGTTGGAAGAAAACTTAATAGATCTGTAAGGGTTAAATAATAATTATAAATATTAATAAAAGAAAGGTACAACACTATCAGATAAACAGGCAGAAAACCTGCCATAAATGAACGTCAATAACGGCTTCTCTGGCAGAAAGCTAGAAACAAAAGCATGAATGCGTCTCAAGTTCGAGTGGATTTAGACTTGCTTGGAACGATGCGACAAGTAAGAAGAATTCTGAGTAGTAGCCACAAATTAATTAGGACAAAAAGAAAGCCTTAACCACAATTAAAGGAGAGGCATAAAAGTGCAAGATTACTGTTTGCCAAAATCTTCATGTCTTACAAAGATGAGTGGAAAAAGTTTCTTTTCAGTGATGAAAAGAAGTAAAATTTAGACGGGCCGGATGGATTTCAACACTACTGGTACAATTAAAGAAAAGATTAGGAATTGAGACTCACTCGCAATTTTGTTGGTGATTCGGTAATGGTTTGGGTACGCTTCTGTTATCAAGGCAAGCTTCACATGGCCACAATATCCACAAGATTGAATTCGAAAAAGTATATTGAGCTCTTTGAAGACTTGATGATTGATCACGCAGAGTGAATTGTTTTACCATATTCTGTCTTGCACCAAAATAATGCAGCCGTTCATGTATCCCGAGAGGCAAAAGCTTGGTTTAACTCAAAGTATATACCAGTTTTAGAATGGCCAGCTTGTGGTCCTGACTTGAACTCCATAGAAAATCTAAGGGGAATAATATTGAGAAGGATATATGAAAACGGAAGGCAATTTTCGAAGACAAGAGAGCTAAGGAAGCAAATAATGAGAACGCGCTCCAAAATACCAGTTACAATATTACAAACCTTGGTTAATTTAATGCCAAAACGTGTATTTGAAGTAATTAAAAAAACTCTAGCGCACCTGAACCGCTAGAAAACTAATTTTCGAAGAAATTGTCTTTGAGTGACAATGTGGAAAGACGTTATACACTTTTTTGTAGAATTATTTCAACCATTCTTCGTTCAAAGCAACAAAAATAAACTATAACACAAATGATGAAAATGTTCAGTGCTGGCAACATTTTTCCAACGAAGCAGCAATAAGTTAACCTTCTCAAGCTCATACTTAAATTAACTTATCCTTTGAATTTCGTTCTCATCGGAGGATTTCGTCGAAAGCTTTAGCGGTTAACGTTGTTTGAAGCTGCCATCCAAAAAATGTTCAAAACTCGGAAAATTTAAAAATCGGTTTCTTAGTTTTATTGTAAATGTTTTGCATATGTGTATGTAATTTAAAGCATCTGTTGATGCAATATTTACCAAAATGGCTAAAGCTCGTTACCCGGTGTCAGCAGCAAAGCAAAATATACACCAAATCTGCTTCACGTTAAACTAAACCCAACCAATAAATTTCGTTTCGATTGAATCACTGCGCTAGAAGTTATACGGGTGAAAAAAATTTTAGGGTTTTGAAATTTTTAAAGCGTTAATATTTAAATTTAATTTTCATTGCAGGATCGTTCCCATTTGAAAATCTAATGACATAATCGCGCAGTAAAGATATTCCAATAAATTACAAAAATGGTCATAGCTGGCAGCCCTTTCACGAATTTTGTACGAAATTCCAACGACGTTTGGCTCACATCAAAATCTATTTACTGCAGAAACTTCATTTTGATATCATGACTGCACCGGAAGTTAAAGGGAAAAAAGCTTTATTTTGCTGAGTGTTTATTCTGCGACAGAATTATTTTATTCTGCCGCTGTGCGGTCGGCTAGATGCAAATCTAGTCAGTCGCAATTTGTGTGTCTCGATACACAATCGATCCACAATCGAAGAACAGATAAGTCACCGTCTATGATGTCTTTTATGTTATCCACTACCGATCCACGAGCAACAATCTAAAACTTGTCTTAAAACTGAACTTTATTATTTATTAGCTCTTACTTCTTCGACGATTAATGAACAACTGAATTACATGAAACTCTTTCTTAATTATAACAACTACCTTGAGTTGCATTCCCACGATTGCATCCAGTGCAATTACGCTGACCTAAGGTCTGTGCATTTTTTGCATCATCAGCTCAAGTGAATTCGATACCCTATTCTTACTCGCGACACTTAGTACGAACCTTACATAGCAGATGTAATTGTTTTCGAAATGATCCAATTACCTAAACATTTATCCACGATCTTCTATTGCAAATTTTACTGCAACGACTTGCATTGTTTACGATAGGTTCGAATTCACTTGGGCTAGATGGCGATGCGTATACAATTCAATTGTGGGTGCAAGTTGTTAAATATTCAACAATCAAATAATATAAAGGAGTGTCTACATGTAACAAAATGTATGCAAAATTATGAATAACAATTCTTTATTTATTTAAGATTTTCTCTATTTTATTGATGACATTAGACATACTCCCCACGTTAAACGATAATAAGAGTTTAATTAAATCTCTAACTTATTCTACTTCTTGGTCCATTTGCAATCGAAAGGCTTCAGCTGGTAATTGCCTAGGCAGCGGCACCGGATTTTCCTGAGGTCTTCTAGCAGATGGTTGCTTCCGGCGTTGCCACCAAAGATAGGCACCTAGTCCACCAATCAATATTAGGCCTATATAGCCGACGGTGAATTGGTGTACGTCGTTTTGCAGTGATATTGGATGTAAGGTTTCCATCGTCCGTTGAGCTTGGATTTTATGTTGCAGCTCCTGGAGCGTCTTCTTCAGTGATTCATGGGACTTGGTTAGTGTAGGTAATTCGTTCAGGTGATTAAAGAGCCTCCATTCGGTCATATTACGCACCAGGACCGTGGTCGTATTAAAGGATGAATGATATAGTTTATGCGCTTGAATGGTAAGAGTTTCTTCCTTTAGGGCGCAATCTTCGTGTAATTGTAAAATGCCGGAGCCCTCCAATACAACTTGAGACTCGCTATTATCGCAAATGAGAGCCACGGTGGTCCTCGATGGAATGAAATATATCCAGTGATTTGGCCTCAACAGTGAAATATAGCGAGGAGGCTCCGTCCATGGTTTTGACGCGCATGTGGTATTTAGTGCTAGAGGAGCTATGAAACTAAGCTCGCAAGCAGCGATTGTAGCTCCTCGACGGTATAAAGGATGTAGTTGTCGGCACAAATAGTTCGAACTACCAGCTCTTGTACAGGTGGCCATTTCCTGTTCCGAAAGGGGGTAGTATTCATCGCGATGCTGGCTGATGATTAAAAAGTTGGCTTTTATAACTAACATAACCGTTGATCCATTTCTGAGGAGTGGTACTGGCAACAGATGCAGCAAATCAAAACGTTGGTGCGATGCTAGTGGTAGAGTGATTTTGAAGATCATTCGGTGGTCTAATAAACAGCCTTCCACCTTCATCATGCGATACGTCGTTGCCAAATCCAGAGGTTGAAAAGGGAGTCTCATGGTAGTTGGTAGGTTTTCCCTTATGACTAGAAGCTCCGCCTGCAGCTGGTTGGGTGTCAATAGCAACGGATTGATTTTTCCCTGATGTGTATCGATCAGTACATCCACTAGGGCTGATTGAACGCGTTGGTAGCTGGTGGTAGTCAATAACAATCGAACAGCTAGAGAGGCGAAGTATTGGGTGGCTTCTTGTGAGTGAACTTCGTGAACGATACTGTTGATGTGAGCTACACTTTGATTAATAGCATACTCCAGACCTCCTAGACGAGTTTCCGTTTCTTCCTGTGACTGCAACATGATATTAGCCGTGGAGTCTATAATGGATGTTTGATTCTTGATCAATTGCAACAAATGATCTTCATTGTCTTGAACTTGACTAATAACGTTAGACATCTGCTTGGCGTATTCTGAGTCCAAGATTCCAAACAAGGAGTTTGCTAGGTTCCCCACTATGTTCAGTGCACCTCGTTTTTTCCGAGTTTCGTGTTTTTGTCCAAAGTAGAGAAAAAACTCGTTGTTGCGTTGGAATTCGTTCAGTAGTAATTGAAACTGGGTTATGGTTGGTTCGCACAACGAGTCCGTCCTCACTTCGTGGCAGATTTGATTTAAACGATCCAGGCCTGTTTTTATGGTATCCAATTCTTTCCAATAAGGCCTTAAATCGTAATATACGACGAGTTTTCATTCGTCTACAATAAGATGAGCCGTACCCAGCTTTTCAGAGTAAATTCCCGGTGAGGAAACAAATGGTGAAACTTGTATTGGTAATGTTAAAATCGGCATCACCAGCGTGGTCCAGAGTAGTAAACCAACTGCAGAAAGGCTGCTGCACGGCTTTTTAGGTCTGGACGACGATGCGGAAGGACCAGGTTCACCCCTCTCCAGTGCAAGGTCCGGTTCGGAAGCGATTTTGTGCTTTCCTGACGGTGGAAAAGAGGTCATGACTTCTTCTGATGAGTTTGTATGCTCTGAGGCCGAATTGTCTTCTACAGGAAGGGGAGCTAGCTTGTGAATGGGCCGCTTTACAGTCCCGGTAGTGGTTTTCACTTCCGCAACCCGTACAAGTTGGTCAGTTCCCTTAAAGATGTTAATAATTCTGCCCAGCTGCCATTTCAATACGGGTAAGTTGTCATCCTTTATGACGACCATCGTACCGATCCTGACATTATTGTAGCGTTGTTTCCACTTGTATCGATTTTGTAATTCACAGAGATACTCCTTAGACTATCGTTGCCAGAACTGATGTTTCATTTCCGACACGAGCTTCCACCGTTGTGATAACGACGGCTTGGAACGTTGATCGGAGACCTCTATGATGCTACGTAAGGGCTCACCTATTAAGAAATGCCCAGGTGTTAGAGCACTTAAATCGTTGGGATCTGACGACAGTGGAGTTAGTGGTCGGGAGTTCAGTATGGCTTCGATTTCGTCTCCAGTTCTTCATAGGTTACCGCCGCGGTGGCAAGATTTCGTAACATATATTGTTTGGCGGACTTCACGGCCGCTTCCCATAGTCCCCCGAAATGTGGTGACTTGGGTGGAATAAAGCAAAAGAACATGCCTTTCGAAACACAGAAACTGGAGATCTTCTCTTGAGCTACATCCGAATATACGACTTTATTTATTGCTTCCAATTGATTCTTTGCACCGACGAAATTGGTGGCGTTGTCGCAATATATCTTCCGAGAATACGACGATTCCGACGCAATATATCTTTAAGAGCTCCAATGAAGGCTTCCGTAGTGAGGTCTGTTACTAGTTCCAAATGACATGCTTTAGTCGAGAAACAACAAAAAACTGCTAGATAAGTCTTTTGTGGCCGTTTCCCACGAATTTTGAAGTGTGTCCAGAAAGGACCGGCAAAGTCAACACCCGTATGTAGAAATGGGCGGGATTGTTGGACTCGGTAAGCTGGCAGATTTCCCATGAGTTGAGTCAACAGCCTTGGTTTGCTTTTGGCGCACCTAACGCAATTTTGCACGACGGATCTTGCTAGTGTCATTCCATTGAGAGGCCAAAACTTCTGCCTGACTAACGAACGAAGAGTCTGTGGACCAGCATGCAGGTTATCGTTGTGAATCTGTGTGATAATTAGCTTCGTAATGTCATGTTTATGTGGCAACAATATTTGGTGTTTACTCTCGTATGGTAGATGTGCATTTTCGAGCCGTCCACCCACTCTCAAGAGACCACTTCGCTCGTCAAGGAAAGGAGTAAGTGTACTTAATCGATTGCCTTTACTGAGTTGTTTGGATGTCTTTATCGCGTTGATTTCTTCTCTGAATTCTTCTCTTTGTACTTCTCTTATGATAACCATGCTGGCTTCTTCTAATTGTTCGACGGAGAGTAAGTTATTAGACTGGCATGATTCCAGGCCTCGAGCTCGCCTTACAAACCGCAAAACGTATCCGACTACTCTCTTCATTCTTTGAAATGAGTTTCGGTGGTCGATACGGTAGATAAATTGGTCGGAATTGTGAACGGCAGTTAACACTACCTTCGCGCGTTTTTTTTCGAGGTCAATGTCTTGTTTTACGTAAGAGTCTGTCCAGGACTCATCACTTCTATGTAGAAAGACGGGACCAAAGAACCAGAGTAAACAATCTTTCAGTCTGTCTGCTGAGATGCCTCGAGATACTAAATCCGCTGGGTTGTGCTCAGTGTTAACATGCCTCCATTGGTTAGCATCTGAGCATTCTTGAATGGCCGTTATTCGATTGGCAACGAAGGTGTGGTATGAAGCGGCTTCTGCGTGCAACCAGTTTAAAACAATTTGAGAGTCAGTCCAAAAGAAGCAAGGTATGTCTGCCACTTTAAGATCTTTGCGACTGCGTTTCACTAATTCTGCCGTCAATTTAGCAGCGCATAGTTCCAAACGTGGAATAGTGGTAACCTTTAACGGGGCAACTCGGGATTTCGCACATAGAAGCCTCACCGTTGGTGGCCCATCTTGGTATGTAGCCCGTACATATACTACCGCTCCATATGCCTTTTCGGAGGCATCGGAAAAGGCGTGCAGCTGCCACATTTTAGGTACCTTACTAGCAAATACATGGCGAGGAATTTTTATTTGTTTTAAAATTTCCAAGTTTTCCTTGAATTTGACCCATTTTGCATGTAGTTCCATTGGAAGGGCTGCATCCCAATCAAGCTTCAAGCTCCACAGCTGTTGAATGAACATTTTGGCAGTAATTGTTACTGGGCTCAAGAAGCCCAGTGGATCGAATATATGTGCGATATCCGATAAAGCTCCTCTTTTAGTTATTTTGCTGGCTGGATTGTGGAATGGCTCGATTGTAAACACATCTAGCATCACGTTGGGAATAGACTAAGAGAGAATGGGCCAAAGTGGAACTCAGTTGTAGATAGGGCGAACCCACAGCTGAGGTGAGCGAACTCAACGGATTGAAAATATTCCGTTGCGTCAGAAAAGTTTTTGTGTATGTTGGGGAAAAAATGTTCTTTGTGGATTCAAACTTGGTGAGTAGATAGATGTCTGAGGTGAAAAAAGGTGCAGAAAACTTAAGTTGGGCTTTATTTTCTTTTTTTCGTTTGGTTTGGCTCTGGACCGAGATATATAATTGATCGGCGCGATGGTCATTAAATTGAAAATATTCAGCTGTATTTAATTGAAGCGGTTATTTGAAATTAAGCTGCGGGTAATAAGATAAGAGAACCTGGCTGAAACTCAACAGCCCAACCAAGGGAGCGGAACGACTGGTGCAGGCAAACATCATCAGGAACGAAATTAACGAAAGAGGCCACCAGAAATAATCAAGGTAGTGTGAGAACTGATTTATATCTTAAAGCAAAAGGTAAAGATTTAGCTAAGATAAGTTTAGTTTGGTTGCGAATTAAAAGTCTTTAAGTGATTAAAATTCGTATAAATAAATAATAAAACGTGAAATTATGTTGAATTTTGAAATTAACGGCTCTCAATGAAATCCTGTGATGATCGTTAATCTAGGCAGCGGGGGTTGATGTTTTCAACATTTTTACCTGCCCGATTCTTTTTCTTGTCATAGTGGTGATCGACACTAAATTCTCGCTCCATAGTGTCGATGAAGTGGAAGTTTCAGTTAATCGAAGCGACTTGTACCCGACTCACTGATATGTGTTTTCCTGTCAGTTTTCACTCAGGAATGCTGACATCAGAATTCGCTTCTATTTTGCATTTCTTTTATAGTCCACCATTCAGAAATTGCTCATCTGTGTTTTCCGACAAGGAACTCTTCAGTTTAACCGGTGCCGCTTTGCCTTTCAGCTTCATCGCTGATTCATACCGAAAAACACGGACTTCTGATGTATTATTTATTTATTGTATTTATTTATTTATTCAATAACAGTCACAACAACGAAATGTGTAATAGAAAGTTAGATTAATGAAATTAGAAAAAAAAGTTAAAAGGTTTTGAAGATTTGAAATGCATGATTAAAGTCGAACATTTGACATGCTGAATTTTTGCGCAGGTTGGGTCATTTATTCCATGACCAATTTAATGAAATGGCATGCATAAGGCACTATGATGTCTACGTTCACCGTGGGAAAGTTCAATTTTGATAACAAAAACTCACAGTTCAGGTTTCCAATGTGTAACTTCTCACTGAATAGAGCTTTGAAATTTTGACGTCGAGTTCTCAGAGTGTCCAGGGTAAATAACTGCAAGCGGCTTTTATAAGAAGGTAAGCAAAAAGGATCAGACCAGCGGAATTAACTATAACAAGAATTAAGAATCTCTTCTGAACAGATTCAATGCGGTATATTTGCTCTGTATAATATGGAGACCACATTAAGTACCCATATTCTAGGATTAAGCGAACCATAGAGCAGATAAGATTTTTGTCGTTGTCATTGAATTCCTTAAACCGTCCTTTTAAGAAGCCAAGTGAACTGTTGGCTTGCATTCTTATTGAATCAATGTGATCATTCAGAGTAAAAGCAGAGTTTAGTAGTGCACCTAAGTCACGAAATTTATTGAAAGGGTTTAATTGAGTGTCATTTAAAAAGTAATTTTAAATTAATGGGACATGATTTGTGGAAGAAAGAGATAGCTGAGCATTTGTAAACATCTAGGTTAGGTTAGTGAATAGGGCTGCCGGGAACGCGGCTAGCATAAGGCCACCAGTTTGGGCCCATTTGCCACCTTCATGGACAATAACATGCATTCACACTTACAGCCATGGCACTGGCGGGATTTGAACCCGCAGGCCCCGTAGCACGCCGCTTTTCGGCCTGACGCCTTAGCGAGCAGAGCTACCGGGCCCCTTTTTGTCAACATTTAGCAAAAGATGGTTTAGAGCACCCCAATAAGAAAAATTTTACACATTGCGTTACAGGATTGTACAATCATCAAGTTATGATATTATATTGCAAATCTGTGCGTCATCAGGATTGAGTAAAATGGAGGACCCAGGAGCAAAGGTGATAAAATCGTTAATATAAATAGTGAAAAGAATCGGACCGAGGGGGCTACTTTGTGGCACACCTGAAGTTGAAACTATGTCAGTGGATATAGCGCCACGAAATTCAGTGTTCTGTTTTCAATCCGTGGGATAAGATTTAATTCAGTCAATAAACTTATTAGGGAATTCAAGAAGATGCAATTCACGTGTAAGAATAATATGATCAAGCTTATTGAAAGCCTTTGTGAGGTCGGTGTAAATGCAGTCAAATTCTTTACCTTCTTCGATTGCAGGAATGACTAGATTTTGCAAGATCTAAAAGATTAATAGTGTGAAATTAGCCTTTAATAATGCCATATTGGCAAGACGAGATAGCTGCTTTAGAGTAGAAAGATAATACCTCAGCAACTAAAGTTTCAAAGAGCTGTGCAATGCATGGTAATTTGGCGATTGGTCTCTTACTGTGCGTGAAACCTCTTCTGCCTCTTTGTTGAATTGAAGGTATAGACAAATATTTCCCGAAGTTTGGACAAATGTTAGAAGAAATGGATTGACTAAAAAGGTGAGCCAACTGAGGTAAAAAAGGGTCGGCGCAAACTTAAGGTTTACGGTCGGTATGGTTAAGGATAATGGCAAGGGGAGTCCATCAAGTCCATCAAGTAATTGAAAAAAGTTATGTCAAAGTCGCAGTTAGATATAAGTTATGTCAAATATGCAAATAAGCAAATATGCAAATCAGTTAAGAAATAAGTTATGTCAAATATGCAAATAAGTAACTGATAGCTTGCGAGTTATTAATGACCATGCCGTCAGAGATAAAAAAATAAGGGTAGCAGTCATGATACCCTATTTAATTTAGAAAAATTCAAAAACGTTTAGAATGGCTTATGAAAGACTGCCTTAACTCTTCTATGAAGTTGGAGGAGGCAGATGAGGTTTCAGAAACAAATCTATATCGTAGATCCTCATAAGTTTCATAGTGAACTTTTAGATGCGACGTGTTGTAAACTATCCTAGCTTTAATTTTCAAATTCTTGAGATTAAATAAATCTGGTTTGATCCATAGAAAGTGTTTTAAAGGTACAGGGTTACTCAAAGCTACACAGCGAGCGAAGCAATCAAAAAAAGTGAAATGAAAGTTAATGTTAGCTACGTTTATGTAAGATTCGTTCGTAACCGAAGAACAGTCGCATTTGGGCAGCACTTCATTCGGTATATCAAAGTCAACTTTCTTGAAAATAAAATTGTAAAGATTGAAAAAGTCAGACTCAGTAAGTATATCATCATTAATTTGAAGAGTTATATGATGAGCTAGATGGTGAGTAACCTCAACAAGTAAAGGAGATAAGCATTGTTAAATCAAGATATCTGAAGAAATCGTCGAAAACATTAGGTCCAAAAATCGTCCGTTTGAGTTGCAAATACAGTTTATCTGCTTTAGTCCAGTTGGAAACACGGAGTCAATGAAGCTAGTATCATATTGGTTGTAAAACGAAGGAAGGTTTTGTTCACTTTCGTCAGAGAGTTTGAATTCCGCATGCGGAAGAATGAAATCTCCCATAAGAATGAAATTGTTGGTTTGGTCCATTATACGGCAAATATTATAATCGGTCAGGTTGTACGGCAAATCATATGTGGGGCTTGGTGCGGAATGTAAGATGTATATTATTGCCACAAAAAACATACTTCTGATCAAAAATTAGTGTGATACAGATGTATTCAAGGTCACTAAAATCAAATATTTCAAAACGGGATACTGGCAGCTCTTTTTTTACAGTGAGTAGAACACCAGCTCCGACAGGAACTTCGGAGCAATCAAAATGGCGGTCACGGCAAAAAAAAAACAACAAAGTTGCTATTGAAAAGCTTTGCATTTGGTGCTACATACGATAGTGCCAAGGCACCAGTCAGGCACACGCGGATGGTTACCGATTTTCGTACAGAGTATAAAATTGGTCGGAGAGAACGTTTTAGTGTGTTGGAAAATACTGTTGGCATTTGCTAAGACATCATTACTTGTCGTGTCTTTGGCTAGGCAGTATATAAAAAGAACTTTTGGTTAAACCGTAGCTCTAAATGAACAAGAATAAGCTTGTTCATTGATGTCTTTTCGTCCAAGGAAGAGGTGACCAGTAGTAGTGACGTTTGAGATAGCCGGGGTTTTGTCTGCATTTTCAGGTGGTGATGCAAAAATTTGTTCACCAATAAATACACTGGGGGAACTGGAAGTCTCGTTTCCTTTCACATTGATTTATGTATGAGTATTCATTGTTTTATTGTTTTCTTCTTTCGTCGTTGAGATATTGCAAATTCAACTGGAGAGTTCTGTCGATGTAGTGTTCATCGATAGTTCTCGTTTTTCCCTCTTTTTCCCAATTTTTTTAATGTAACGGAAGGAGTATGTATGCTACTAGATGCTGGCGTAGTGGTATCAGTGACATCAGTTTGACAAGCAATGATTGGATTGGTATCAGTCCAAGTATCAGTCTGGCAACCGACATTGTGACGAGAAGTTTTTGTAGGTGATGTTAAGCGGCCGCTGAGATCCAGGATTAATTTTTCAACCTTATTTTTCAAAGACTGGATGGTTTTAGTTTCATTTTAAATTGTTTTGATTTTCTTTTGCACTGAATCAAACTTATCGTTTAGGATGTCAATGTTATGTTTGATATGCTTCAAGTCATCTAACTGAGTAGGTTTATCAAACAGTGCGTCGAAAAAATGCGAGAAAGCTGTGAAAATGCTGTGGATTGAATTGGCAATCTTTCAATGAGTCGTTGACAATACATATCGTTTGAAAATTTGAATTCTGAAGCTTTAGTAGCCGCAACACCTGACATGGCTTTATTTTTATACAGTTTTGGCAGGTAAATCTCGTTGATAATGGCGAACACGGGGTCAATCCGGCACAAGTTGCATGAAACGATCGCTCACATATACTTTCACATGAGATTGATTTTATTTCAGAGTCAATTGCTTTGATACAGCTACCACAAAATATAGCGCACATACGGAATGAGCCGTTCAGTTCAATTTCGGTATGCATTGCTATCGTAGAGATCGTTGCTTTGAAATCAAGAGCGATACTTGACTGTAGTGACGATTTTGGTCTTCGATGATAACGATTTTATCTAAATACCATGAAATTGTCGGGTTGTATTTCTCCTGTAGCGACTTCAACACACACTGACATCGTGTACTAGCCACCTATCTGTCGCCGACAATACTTAGGTGAGAAAAATGTACTTTCGTCTCCGCGACAATGACTCACTCCTCCGTCGTTCGTCGTCCTGTGAGTATTGCGAGTATTGTGAGTACTACGAGTATCAATGCTAAAACGTATATTTTGTATAGTGTAAATTAAATGTATTGCTAAATTCGATGACTGTGTTTCACTAAGAGGTAGGATCTTTAAAACCCTGCAAGTGGTGACCCCGACGTGATGCAGTTACCGCATTACTGTTTGGTGAAATCCAGATCCTGACGCCATTTTCGACACTAAGATTTCGAAGACTAGTTTTGGTGAAAGACAATAGTGAAGTGACTTATTAGTGCTACCATTTCGGACAAGTTACCTATAACAATCGATTGATAATCTTGACATTATAAACTGTAAAGTGAAAAGTGAGAAAGACATTGGCGTATGGCTACGGCAGATTGGTCCGATGAAAGTCCCAACAAAACGCGAGTTCCTGCTACACCGCCTCCGCCAGTCACACCAAGGCCTGTGGTTGGAGCATCACACAACATGTTTGTAGAACAAGCACGCATTACGAAATTTTCTGTGTTCTACAGGCCGGATCCGGAGTTCTGGTTGGAGCAGGTGGAAGCCGCTTTTCATACCGCAAAAATTACGCAGGATGAGATGAAGTTTAAATACGTCATCCAGTATGCGGATATTACCACACGTAATTTCAATCGCAAGAAACCCTCCGGCGGAAAACAAAGATCAAGCGGTAAAAAAAAGGATCTTGTCGGCGTTTGCTGAATCTGTTGAGTCACGACTTGGACGACTATTTCAAGGTCAAAATTTGGAAGACAAGAAGCCGTCACATTACCTCCAGGACCTTCGAAATACAGGAGGTGATCAGGTAACCAACGTTATGCTCCGAACGTTATTACTGGAACAGCTACCAGAAAATATTCGTGTTGTTCTTGCCATCTCGAGTGAACCTGATGTGGATAAGCTAGCAAAGATGGCTGATTTAATGTTGGAGCTACAGCACCCACCTGGAATTTCAACGGTTCAGCAACATCGAGAACCTGAAACGAGAAACGATGTTCTATCACAGATTCTGGACCGTCTTGAGCGATTAGAATTGCGGACGCGTAGTCGATCGCGCTCCAAATCTCGTGGTAAAACAAGCAAATCTAGATCACGATCGTGTGGACCATTTTGTCTTTTCCATACTTGCTTCGGAAAACATGCAAGGAATTGCAAAGCACCTTGCCAGTGGAAAAGCACCAAGACGAAGACGGAAAACTAAATTCGTCGTCTCGCGTTTCGGCAGCCGAGGGCGACTCACTCCACCAACGCCGACTTACTATCATCGATAAGAAAACTGGACTACGTTTTTCGGTAGACACAGGTGCTGATGTGTCAGTCCTTCCGAAGACAAAATATCACCAAGCACCCTCCAAATACAATTTTTATGCTGCCAATAACACTCCGATCGGTTCTTACGGTGAGAAATTTTTAATTCTTGATCTCGGCCTTCGACGTTCATTCCCGTGGAGTTTCACCATCGCAGATGTGTGACAGCCTATCATAGGAGCAGACTTGTTACGCCACTTTGCATTGTTAGTTGATCTACGAAGAAAGCTAATTGTGGATGCGAAAATAAATATGAAGTCCATCGCCGATGTTTCGAATAACGCAAGCTCTGGAATATCAACTGTAGCATCAAGTGCACCTTACCGAAACCGGCTTAAAGAATACCATGATGTTACGTATCCCAGTGATGCCAAAAAGGTTATGAACCTTGGTGTGTACCATCACATTTTAACGAAGGGACCACCAGTTGCTGAACGGGAGAGAAGTCTATCACCGGAGAAATTGCGCGAAGCGAAGGCGGAATTCGAGTTTATGCTTGAGCTCGGCATCTGTCAGCCTTCTAGCAGCCCTTGGAAAAGCCCATTACATCTTGTGGCTAAAAAGGACGGTCATTGGAGACCATGTGACGATTACCGACGTCTCAATGCCGTTACCATCTCGGACAAATATCAAATCGTTCATTTGAATGACTTTTCACACAATCTAAGTGGATGTAAAATATTTACGACATTAGATTTGACACGAACGTACAACCCAATTCCGGTAGCACCCGAGGATATTCCAAAAACAGCTGTAATCACTCCGTTCGGACTTTTCGAGTTCAATGTGATGACATTTGGACTGCGTAACGCCACACAGACTTTTCAGCGGTACATTGACTCAGCACTAAGAGGATTACAGTTTTGCTACGCATACATAGACGACATCCTGATCGCATTGAAGTCACACGAGGAACATCAAGAACATTTAGAAACAGTTTTCAAACGACTGCAAGAATTTGGATTGTCGACAAACGTTTCCAAATGTGTTTTCGGAACACAATCAGTGGAGTGTCTTGGATATTTGATTGATGAGAACGGCATCAATCCTCTTTCTGCACGCTTGAAAACCATCCTAGAGTTCACGAAACTAGCAACGATTGCCGATTTGCGAAGATTTCCGGGTGCCATAAACTTCTATCGGAAGTCATTACAGAATGCAGCCAAAATTCAAGCACCGCTATATGCATTTCTCGTTGGCGCCAAGAAGAAGGATAAATCCCAAATCGTTTGGAATCCTGTTGCAGAAGAAGCATCCAAGAAGTGCAAGGAACAGATGGCAAATGCAACATTGCTATGACATCCCATCGAAAATGCCCAACTGGCGCTTAAATGCGACGCTTCAAATAATGCCATGGGAGCAGTATTAGAGCAACTAAACAACAAAATTTGGGAACCACTTGGATTCTTTTCCAAAAAGTTTAGCAGTGCGCAATGTAAATACAGCACTTATGATCGGGAGCTACAAGCCATCTATAGCGCTGTGAAATATTTTCGCAACATGATTGAAGGATTACCACTGGCTATGAAAACTGATCATAAGCCGCTTGCATTTGCATTTAAGCAAAAATCCGAGAAAGCATCTCCAAGACAGTTGAGATAATTAGATTTCATTGGACAGTTCTCAACAATTCTAATTCACGTTGTTGGAAACGAAAACGCCATAGCAGATGCACTGTCACGGATCAGCACAATCACTATGCCGGTAGCAATTACAAGCCAAAAGCTATCAGAAGCGCAGAGGAATGATGACGAGCTTAAACACCTACTTCGTACGGAAACATCATTGGATTTGCGCAAACTTCGCATCGATGACTCAGATACGACAGTCTATTGTGATGTGTCAGCTGCAGAAATCCGTCCATATATTCCAAAAGCTCTCTGACGAAAGATTTTCGACCTGAAACATGGACTATCTCATCCTAGTGGACGAGTCACGAAGAAGATGATTAGTCAGAAGTACATTTGGCCAAGTATGTCAAAAGACATAACTGAATGAGGTCGTACATGCCTCGCCTGCCAAAGAAGCAAAATCGGTAGGCATGCCCCAACCAGCACGTGGACAAATCGAGATGCCGGATGCGAGATTCAGCCATGTACATATCGACATCGTGGGACCATTAACGCTATCAAAAGGTTTCTCTTATCTCTTGACTATGATCGATCGCTTCACGAGATGGCCGGAAGCAGTCCCAGTCAAAGCAATCACGGCCGATGTAATCGCATATGCATTCTATTCGAATTGGGTAGCACCGATTTGGAGCACCTGCTACGCTAACATCAAACCAGGGTTCTCAATTCAAATCCTTATTGCTCCAGGCTTTAACGCATCTTGTTGGTTGAAAGAAAATTCGAACCACTGCATATCATCCTTCCTCTAACAGGATGATTGAGCGTTGGCATCGCTCACTAAAAACAGCGATAATGTGCCATAATAGTCCAGAGTGGGTAGATATCTTACCAATTGTATTACTTGCCCTACGAACTAGTGTCAAGGGAGTCATCGGTGCGACTGCCGCTGAGCTGGTATATGGGAGTTACTTTTCGAATTCCGGGAGAGTTTTTCTTCAATGAGGACATGTCTCCCAACCCAAAGTTCTTTGTCGAAAAATTTCGCGAGCCTATGAAACAAATTCGAGCTACTCTAGCATCTCAACACAGCAGAAGAAACATTTTCGTGCACAAGAATCTGTTCACATGCACTCATGTTTTTGTTCGAGTGGATCGCAACAATAAGCCACTGGAACATCCGTATGAGGGCCCATACAAGGTGCTGGAAAGACAAACGAACAATGTTTTCACCCTCGAAGTTCAGGGAAAATCCATACATGTTAACGTTGAGCGACTTAAACCAGCGTATTGTGAAGCCACAGTGGAGACTTCAACATCGAACTCCAGTTCCTCGACAGTAATAGCACACCAGCCAAAGGAACCTGCACTTAAAGTTTATCAAGAACCCAAAGCTAAAGCCGCGCTTTCGAAAACTGTTAAATTTACAATTTAATTAATTTTTATTATGTCAGTGACGTAAACATACTCAACTTGTCAACATCAGCTGACGAAGCCGCTCGAAGGGGAGTAGTGTAGTGACTTCAGCACACACTGACATCGTGTACTAGCCACGCATAGATATGAGAGGAATGGATACGAAATGGGCCGAGAGAAATGAAGCAATTTTCGACCTCTGGTATAGTTGTGTGAGCGAGAGGTCGCAATGTGTTTGTATGACGAGGGCGGCGTGAAATATTGTAAAATTAAAGGGCAACTTTTTTGGTGCAAATACAAATTTATTACTATTGATGTAATGTAATTCACGTCAATATCGAATCAATGAGTTTCGATTTGCACTAAAAGAGTGCTTAGTAATTAGCATTTATCTAGCATTTATCAGGCATAATTTATCATGCATTTATCTAGCATTTTATCATGCATGAATGGCTGATAGTGTTGCTAAAACCATTAAGTCTGATCAAAGTGTATGATCAAATATTGTAAGATGTTGAGTTTTGTCATGTTTTGTCATGCTATTCAAATAAAATCTGCTTTAAGGTGGTGCAGTTTGAAAGCATATCAAGCATCGAGTATTTTCGTACTTGCGAGTATTTTATTCAAATATTCAAAAAGTTTGTAGGGCAAAAGTAGCCGAAATCGGCCAATTTTGGGTTAGAGTGGTTTGGGGACATAACGGGCCAAGACCTATTGCTGTGATGCAAACATTTTAGTTTTGTAGGGGAGTAAAGTGTTTTTTGGCCATAGTTTGGCAAAAATTGCCTTTGCGACGCTTTCGGTGATTGAAACGGTCGGGGAGTATAATAATGATATTTTAAGGAAGAAAAAAATTTTTGGAGGGGAACATTGGGCAAAAACTTCCAATTTCACCAAAATTTTTTTTTTGTCTAGCATGAATTCGGGAACCTTTCTGAGGAGGTTCGGCCGAAATTTCATACAAGTTTAGGAAAAAGTTTTTAAGATACGGCAAAATGATTTCCACCAACCAAACCGTACGGAAAAACTAAAAGTAACACTAAAAATGCTAAGTAGGAAAAGGTTCAGATCCTTTTTGGTTCGACAGTTTGCTTCTCTGGCTGTGCATTTTGCCGTATGTTCGAAACTAGGCCGCTTTTTCCCAGACTTGTATAGAAATTTCGCCTGAATTGCTCAGAAAGGTCCCGAATTCAAGCAAGACAAAAAAAAAAATGCTGGGAAAATTTTAAAGTTTTTGCCCCGATTCTCTCCCTATCAAAAATTTTTTCGTCCTTAAAATATCACCATTTTACTCCCCGATCACTTTCAACCATCGAAAACGCCGTAAAGGCAGTTTTTGCCAACCTATGGCCAAAAAACCCCTTACTCCCCTACAAAACCGATATGATTGTATCACAGCAATAGGTCTTGGCCCGTTATGCCTCAAACCACTCTAACCCAAAATTGGCCAATTTCAGGTGCTTTTGCTCTCAAACTCTTTTGAATATTTGAATAAAATACTAAAAACATTCAGATTTACATGAAGGTCACATTTGTGCCATATTTCCATTTCAAATCATATATATTGTAATCGGATGTGCTTTCTAGTCAAACTTGAATTACTTCTTGTCGTTCTTGCTAGAGAGGAAAATGTTTTCTGCATGAATATGCAGTTTTGTGCTGATGCAAATAATGCAAGAGAAATAATATTGTTTCTTGATTAGCCACCTTATTCAACGGATTTTCTATTAACATACAAAAAGTAAACTATAGTGTAAGAAATACTATTTAGAAAATTTAATTTGCAGACAAACACAGCCATCAAATCTAAAATTCCCTTAAATTCCCTAAAAAATATATATTTGAAATCAAACTGAAATAAAATTTTCGCGACCAAAACACTTGCTTATTTAATTTCAATCAATCGGTTTGCCTACCAACGTAACATAAAACATCTACACGTGAAATATGTATAAACGACGCGTATAGATCATTTAGCATCATAATCTGCACGCAGCATTCGTACATAGTAGCCCAAGTCAATTACAATGTTTACTTGTGCTACTTTAAA
>OX376372.1:133910470-133939985 GCA_947369275.1 Nemotelus nigrinus
TTAAAGCGAAGACTTCGTCCTTGTAAGCTTTGAACTGGGTGCATTTAATCCAGTATATTTCAGCCCTTTTGATTTTTTCTGCCGTGAGGTATACCTGATTCGATCCTTTTTTTCGAAGTTTATTCAAAAAACGAAGAACGTATGCGGTAACACGAAGTAATTTACGATAATCACTGAACCTTTCTGGTTCGAGAATGCTTGTTATCTTGGGATTATCATCAGTGGATGGCACGAAAAAACTATTTCCAATTATTATCAAGTCTTCCAATTGATTGTCTTGTTCCGGCCAATATTCCGTTTCACACTTAAGTCAACTAGGACCATCTAGCCAGCAGGAAGAATTCATCAGTTTTTGCACGTTGACTCCACGAGTTAAAAGATCTGCTGGATTGTCGACTCCAGGACAGTGCTTCCAGTCTGTAAGGTTCGTTAACCTGTGTATTTTGTTTATACGATTGCTAATGTAGACATCTTTTTTGTACTTCTGACCCTTGATCCAGTACAGCGCAATCTTAGAGTCGGTCCAAAGGTGTACAGAATCGAAAATAGTGCCTACATTTGTTCTTAAAAAACTGGCCATTTGTGCTGCCAGTGACGACGCGGCTAGCTCCAGCTCGGGAAGAGTGACCTGTTTTGACGTATCTGTTCTGATAGGAGCTATTCGGTTCTTCGAGCATAAAAATGAAACATTGATAAAACCATCTCGATATTTGCTCCGAACAAAGGCAACGATTCCATAAGCTTGAGGACTAGCGTCAGCAAATACATGAAGCTGTTGATTAAGTCGGCGAGGCTCATTGAAAACATAACGTGGTATTTTGAGACTACAAAGATGACAAAAATCGATAGTATCATTAGTCCATGCTGTCTGCATATTTACCGGCAATGGTTCATCCCACTGAATATTTTGTTTCCATGTTGCCTGGAACAGTAACTGAAGTTTTACGACATAAGGCGAAAGCATACCTAATGGATCATATATTCCAGCAATCGTTTGTAAAAGCGTTCGTTTCGTTACGGTTACTGTCATTTGGCTTAGGATCTTATCAAGATCCACTGCAAGGTCATCTGACTTTAAATCCCACACGATTCCGAGCACCTTCTGTGTCATTGATAAATTATTTGCATCCATATTTAACAGTTTTCCCAACTGTATATCATTTGGCCTCCATTTCTTATGATTCATGAGATCACTTTTCAAAATTTCACAGGCCTCTCTATATGTTTGTACAGCATTTTCGTATTCATCAATGCTTGCAACGAAATCATCGACATAGAATGCCGAGTTCAACAGTCTGCACATATTAGGAAATTCGTTTGCTTCCCGTCGGAAATGCTTTCTTAACGTTCCACTCAGAAGAAATGGGCTGCATGTGACACCAAAGGTAACCCGCGCCATTTTCAAAACTATCACTGACTGATTATCTTCAATGTCTTGAAGCCAGAAAAATCTGTGGACGTCTCGATCTTTAGCTGCAAGTTCGATTTGTAGAAATGCCTTTTCTACATCTGCAGTCAAAGTATACTTCCCGAGTCGAAAATTTAACAAAATCGTTAATGTATTTGGTAAGAGATTAGGTCCAGCCCAAAGTTATTCATTAAATGATAACTGATTACCTGTTTTCGCGGACCCATCAATGCAAGTCTTTGTCGTCTCTTTATCCATGCGGTATACTGGACGGTGTGGCGTGTAATACACTCTGTCCTTAAGGGGGGAAATACATGTAAAATGGAAAAGAAATTGCTAATTTCAGATTGACTTAAATATATTTATTGTTTATTCAGAAAATTTTGAATATTAAATCCTCAAAGTACATATCTTATAGTAAATGAAAATATTTTTTAAATAACTTTTTAACACAAAATGGAGGCGATGCGAGCAAATGAAAAAAACACATCAAAAACAGCCTCGTACAACTTAACGCCTTGTTCGAGAAACTTGCAACGTTCAGAGAAAAAAAAACATGCTAATGAGATCTATAATTCATAGGTGAACCCATAAAATTAAGAAAAAAAAATCAAATTTTTACATTAATATTAGATTAAAAAAAAAATCGATTTTTTTTCAAAAAAATCACGTTTTAAGCATTGGTAAACTAATGATTTTTCCGAAATTACAAGAATATGTAGGTTCAACGATGAGATAATACTCTTTTGTACATGTGATATAAATTTGAGCCGAATAGGTTCAATATTTTTTTAGATATCTTGTACGGAAATTGAAAAAGTACTACTTTGAGAAAAACGCGTTTAAAGTTCGAAAGCTCCACCGACCTGGGGAACGCCGCGCTGTCTATAACTGGCTATAACTCGAGAACTAATACGAATATCGCTTCAAAACTTTTTTTGCTATATTTTAAGAGTATTTTGAACACGTTGATGCAATAAAAAAAATCGTTTTTGTTTCAGCAGTTACATGTATCTCCCCCCCTTAAAAGCATCGTTACATTTTTCAGCGACTCCTGATGAAATAAGCTCTTGAATAATGTCGTTATACTGCTTAAGTCTCTCAAAGTCTCCACTAAGCTTAGTCACCAGCTTCTGTAGTTGAACTAGCGCTGCATTACGATTTCTATCAATTGTACAGTTTTCCTTTTTCCACAATAATGACGCTTCGTATCGTATTCCATTCTCACGAACGTATTGGTCAATCAATTGATCGGCATCAACATCTTGACCCGAATAAACATAATCTAAATTCCACAAGCGAGCAATACAGCTAGGTATGGAATTATACGGTGCGTTAGAGTCATCATCATATATGTGACCAATACCAAGATTCACGCTTGACGTAATATGCTTGGGCTCTGCAACTATAGGACCCTGCAAAGTCCATCCGAAAATGGTGTCCACAGCAACTTAACGATCATTGATTCTCAGAGTTTTCTCTTTTACTATTAACCAATAAACATCAGCACCTAGTAACATTCCGATACCGTTTTCACCTTCACCTATACAATAGTCATCGGCTAATGAAAGGTTTGATAGACATTCTGTTGAAGTATGCGGAAATTGAAGTATGTCTGGGCATATGCCAGGAACGACAATAGCAATTACTTCGATATAATCATTGCTATGAGTGCTTTGTAACTTCACTTGTACTTTATCGAACATGTCGGCTGCCGGATGTCGCGAACTACCAAAAGGAACGATTTGCATATTTACGGTATCCAAAATTTGGAGATTGAGCTTATGTGCGACACTCCGTTTAATGTACGTTCTCTGTGAGCCACCATCCAAAATAATTCGGATCATTAGCGAGCCTTTGCCATTATTTGCTTGGCCTAATACTCGAGCAGTTTGCAGTAATACTTCTCCTGATTTGAAGAACATAATGTTGCCGACACGTACTCATTGCTCTGCACCTTGATAGATTTTACTCCTAATTTGTTTTGTGACTGCTCATTAATCTTTTCTCTTTATCTTGGATCACACATTGATTTTACGTGATTTCCAAAACATAATGTACACCTAATGCGTTTATTCAAGCATTGTCTGGCATTATGTCTCTTTCTTGTACATCTGAAGCAACAGCCGTGCTTTTTCAAAATAGATTTTTTCTCCTCTATGCCAATGGAGGCACTACAAGATTGCATACTGTTTGTATTTGAATTGCAAAAGAAACAATTGTTTAATTCTTTGGCTGGTGTTTGTAATCCAGCAGCCGTTCCAATAGGTTTCACGAACTCACTCTTTCTCGCGCGTAGCTTACTCTCCGCAAATTGGTCCAGACTTTCTAGAGATGCAATTTCACGCTTTAAAAACGACAAAATCCACTTTAACCGGTCACAACGTGTATTGGACAAAGATCAGTCACTACCTGCCGACACGGATGCATTTTCATTTTCAATATCTCGGGCAGAACTATGTGCATTTTGAACATTCAAACGCTGTTTGTGCATTTCAACTACTAATTCTCTGGGTAATCGGTCGAGAATGAATGTCTTTAGCATAATCGAATATTGTATCGAAGGCACGTTCAACACCGTCAATGATCGTGTGTAAGTGATCACACTGTTATAGAGCTTTCGTTAATTCACTGCATCGCTACGTGAATTGACTCGAGGCAAATTCATACGCTGTTGCATTATATTGTCAATAAGTTTCTCACTATCACCGAATTGCTCTAACAGTAATGCGATAGTGGCATCGTAATTTGCACTGGAAGGTGTGGAACCGGCTATGGACTCGGCTGCCTTGCTCGACAAATGACTTGCTAGATAATTAAATTTATCTGCACCTGAAATGTTGTCTCTGTCATGAACTGCAGCTCTGAAACGTTCCCAAAATGGTATCCAATTTTTCAGTTCTCCGTTGAAAATACTCAAAGACAGTTTTGGTAATTTAGCACAGTTTTCTACGCGGCTATTTCTTGGTGACACTGGAGATGAAGTCCCGTTGGCTCGATCTTGAAATGCGTGCACGGATCGTAAACGTTGATTAAGACGTGCTAATATTGCTGTCGCCTTATCCTCATATTCGATTATGGTTTCGAATTCTTTTTGCCTGTTTTCGGGCTTTACATGTTGCCTTAATTCCGCGTTGATCCCCTTCAAGCTATCATGTGCGGCCATTATTCTAGCCACATACATGCAAAGGTCCTCTTCGATTTCGAAGCTATCGGCGTTCTCGTTGCATTTAGAATTAGGGCTCGCTAGATATTCACCTGCACTTTTAACCAATTTTGTAATCTGCCCACGATAAACAGCACGTTCCGTCGTATCCATAATTAAGCACAATACTTTCAGACGTCGATACAGTAATCTCTTAAATTCACTAATCCCGGGTTTTGGAACCAGATTTTGATAAATTATAAACTCGGGTCCAAGTTTGTTAGAATTTAAGAAACTTTATTAGATTACAGCTGAAATTACAAAAGGCAAACTATTGATTACGTATTATGTTTCTGACTGACTGGTTGCAAGAGAATTCAAAAGCTTTAGTAAAAACTGGTTTACAACTATGAACAGCTAATTACATTCAAAAGATCCAGCAATACAGGTTATTAGTCATTAGAATATAATTCAAAGGCAATACATACACAATATGTACGAGTTTTGGTAACAATTCAATTCAATATACATATATTTTTAACAAGTTGTTCATCAGCTTTATTGTGTTCAAATATTTAACTTAAGGTACCATAAGCACATTTTACCACCATACCAAAGAAAGGGTGGCTTTCATTCTTGCAAATAATTAAAGCGATAGCTTAGCCGTTATGTTCATTAAAAAATCCATGTGTTATGTTTCTCAACGGTGTCAAAAGTGCATGATGAAATTGTGCCTGCGAAAAAGTTATTCAAGGTCACAGGGTAGGAAAACCAGCTTTTTTGACACAACTAATTGTAGTTTTACCAATATTTACAGTAATCCTTTGATTTTGCGTAGATAAAATGCACTAGATAAAACAAACAGCAACGGTTTGTATTTTTTTGGCCAATAGCTATGGGTTTACGTGATTCAATTGTAAAGTTTTTTGTGGTGACATGCACAGCAATTAATATAGTTAAACCAAAAAAATATACTCAAACAAAATTAATAAAATCAAACCAAAAAATGCATAAGATAACAGTTTCTCTCCGAATTTTAAAACTCTTATCAGTAAATTGAAGTGATATATTTAAATTAAAGTTAAGTAAAGTTGCATTTCAAGTTGTAAAGAACTTATAAAGAGGATAACGTATCCAAGAAGATATCCTGGCAAAACGCTTATTAAAGAACTAATTTAAAATGCACCACGAAAACGATGTTAAAAGATCAGTTCCAGCTGTTTTCCCATGAGGTTGTGATTCAGTACAGACTGCCATTTAGGAGCACAGAAAAGTAAGAGCTTTTGTAGTTTAAAAGAGCAGATTTTGACATTCAATTGGTGTCAATAGACAGGGGACTTTTCCTTGCTTTAACTGCAAACTCCAAAATAGTTGAAAAACATTTTACCGCCAAAAAATAAATAATTTTACCAATCAATCATATATCAAACCAATATCCCACCTTTATTGCTCTTATCGATTGTTGCGCCATCTAGCGAGAAGATTATAAAATTTATTGGGTAAATTAGGGAAATATTATGAGAAATAATGTAGTTGCTATAAGAGCCTAGACAGACAGGCACTTAAATGAATAATTTACTAATGATCATTTATACCTAAATTAGTAATTTAAAAGTAACTGGCACACAGCCCTTGTGTTAATGATGAATACTGTCACTGACTGTCTGTGACTCAAAAAAACGAAGTTTTGAAAAATGGAAAAATTGAAAGTGTTTTAAATGTATATTGCCTCTCGTATGTGCTAATTAATAAAGTTGGAATAGAAACCGCGCAAGAACTACATTAAAATTCTGTAAATATTTTTTTTGTTGTATAGTGCTTCCCAGACAACTAGTTTCTTGGTATAAGGGACAGTAAAAAGGTTTTTTTCGTGCAAACGACACGCGGTTTTCCCAAGTGGTCTTCCATCTAAGTACTAACCGCGCAAAACTTTAACTTCTGTGATCTCACGAGCACCAGTTGTTCCATTGTGGTATGGCCGTATTTAATCTAACATTTCAAAAAAAGTTGGCTTATTATTTTTCAATGGGCAAAGCAACTTTTTACAAGGGAAATTTGTATTATATCGGGCAACTCTATTCCATTAAGAATAAAATACGAAAGTTTGATAATGATTGATGATTTGGTCATAAAGTGGTGATTATTTCACAGTAGCATATGACACATGGCACTTAAATGATCCTTTACGACAAATTATCATTTAGGCTGCGCTGTCTGTCTAGGCTCTAACTGTCAAAAAAATAAACAAATAAATTATTTTGAAAGTACGATTTGTGCATTAAATAAACTGAGCGGGAAAGGTAAAAAATGCAATAAGTAGTTGATGACAATTATTGTAAATGATGAATTTATGTTTGATGTTAGATTTTAGTTCCATTAGTTTACACAAAGGCTCGTTTGCAGTAAAACTTGTCCTGATCTTCAATTTTTTGATAAACAATAACTGTCAAAAGAATATTATTTAAATTCAAATAACCTACAACTGTCAAACAACCTCATTCAAATAACCGTGTTCCACTCTCCAAATAAATGATCATTAACGTTCAATGATCATTGCGTTAATGATAATTTTCTTGAGTTGTCTGTCTAGGCTCTTATATTCTTGGATGAAGACAATCAAATAGAAAACACTGAACAAATTGTAAACTTGCTACATAAAAGTAGAGTGAAAACACAAATTTTATTTTTAACAAGTTATATTATATGAGCATATGCAATTAATGAAATTCAGCTTCAGCAATCATAAAAACTTATCTGGCTACAACGCTAATTGAAATCAAATGAAAGTTTAAACTATACTAACCAGCACGGACATTCTTGACAAAAAATTAAATTTAAAATTACAATGTGGTTTTCTTGCCAGACAGCTCTCCCATTATGAAAACAAACAATAGCGGTATTGCAAAATCTATTAAAAGCACATGCATTATTTTAATTACATTTCAGACTAAATAAAAAATATTTTCTAATTATGTATTTGAAATATATTTAAGATCTAAAACTACTTGCAAACAAAACAACTAACGTAAAGATTTTGTTAGCTTCCTTCTTACAGATAACATAAAAGAATTACAATATAATGCTTCTTTACACGATCCTTAAGAAGTTCCTAAGCAAATTAGCATGATATCAATGTGTATAAAAGTACGTGCATTATTTAAATAATATCTAAGACTTAATAAAAAGCATTAGGCATACAAGTATTTGAATTATATAAAAGAACTCAAATTACGTCTCTAAAATCAAAAGATTTTGTTAGCTTACTTCTAAGGGATAGCATACATGATTTACAATAATATGCCTCTGCACACGATCCGTAAGACATTTCTAAGCCGATTATGTTGCTTATACAAGGGAGGTGCCACCTCCGGAGAAGAGCTAGAAGCACAGTTCACCATGAAATAAAACGGTTAGCCAACTGGCCAACCAACTACATACAGGTCAAATATAACTACACTGGAATGAGCAGTATGAGAGTAAGATTCAAAGCATCAAATCTGGAGATAAGACCCTATGGCAACTGTTTTGGTACTTCAAGCCTGAAATCAAACCGCAAGGCCTTAAATGTGTAGATAAAGTAAAAACTCTAGCGCACCTGAACCGCTAGAAAACTAATTTTCGAAGAAATTGTCTTTGAGTGACAATGTGGAAAGACGTAATACACTTTTTTGTAGAATCATATCAACCATTCCTTGTTCAAAGCAACAGAACTCAACTATAACACAAATGATGAAAATGTTCAGTGCTGGCAACATTTTCCCAACGAAGCAGCAATAAGTTAACCTTCACAAGCTCATACTTAAATCAACTTATCCTTTGAATTTCGTTCTCATCGGAGGATTTCATCGAAAGCTTCAGCGGTTAAACGTTGTTTGAGGCTGCCATCCGAAAAATGTTCAAAACACGGAAAATTTAGAAATTGGTTTCTTAGTTTTATTGCAAATGTTTTGCATATGTGTATGTAATTTGAAGCATCTGTTGATGCAATAGTTACGAAAGTGGCTAATGCTGGTTACCCTGTGTCAGCAACAAAGCAAAATATATACCAAATCTGCTTCACGTTAAGTTAAACCCAACCAGTAAATTTCGTTTCGATTGAATCACTGCGCTAGAAGTTATACGGGTGAAAAAAATTTTAGGGCTACCACCCTCAAAACTTTTCAAATTTTTAAAGCGTTAATATTTGTTGTTAATTTTCATTGCAGGATCGTTCCCATTTGCAAATCTAATGACATAATCACGCAGTAAAGAAATTCTAAAAAATTACAAAAATGGTCATAGCTGGCAGCCCTTTCACGATTTTTGTACGAAATTCCTATGATATTTGGCTCACATCAAAATCTTTTTACTACATAAATTTCATTTTGATATCATGAGTGCACCAGAAGTTATAGGGAAAAAAGCTTTATTTGCTGAGCAAATTTGCAAGATTTAGGAGACAAAAATTACCATAGCTGGCAACCCTATTTTATTTTTTCAGCCAAAGTTTCACCAAATGTTAGTATAAGTAAGATCCAAATATTGTGTGAATTTTGTTTAAATCTGATGGCTGAATCGGAAGTTATAGGCCAAAAAGCTGTTTTTTTTCTCAGTGATTTTTCAAGATGGCACCACTGCCACAGGGTTGCCCACATTTCAAAATCATTCCTATCAGACCTGGTCCTAATTGAGACCAATATGTCCTCTAAGTTTCATTATGATCGGATAATCCGGTCGTCAGTTCTCGTGAACAGAACTTTCGAGTGCTGAAAATAGAGGTAATTTAGTGATGGGTTGCCGTTCTTGCGCAAATCGGAATTTCAAAAATTTCAAATTGATATGATGCACAAACGTTAAAATTTATCAATGATTTGAATTTTTTGTCAAAAATCAAAAAATTTTCTGGAGGTTCAATGATTTGAAGGATTTTGTTTCAAGAGCCTGCCGCAGCTACAGGGTTAACCGCACTACCTTGGAAATCCATGTGTATTAAACTTTAGTCAACATCAATACGCTCAGCAAATTTCACGATGATCCAATGTTTTGGTCAGAAGTAATGACAAATCAAAATTTGAAAAAAAATCCTTGCCTACTTTGCACCCACACACGGCTCAAAATTTCCAATTTTTTACCATAAACAAGCTTAAAACATAATAAGTTTTCATTCCCAATACTTTTTTTGAACAAAAATTCACGCTGCTTGGAAATATAGGAGTACCTCAAAATTCACTAAAACGCTCGCCGCCGCCAAAAGGTTTAGAATATCTGAATTTCAGCAAGTTGTGGACCTACCTAATAAATACATCTACGTTCTCCGAAAGTTTCAGCTCAATCGAATCGGCCACTCCAGAGATTATCTCCCTTAATCATTTTGATGATATATATATATATAAAGAAATATGAATTTTCGGCGAAACGAGTTTAATACTACTTTTCTTCGAAAATTAGTAAAAAAGTTTTTGCGGATTTTTTGAGGATATAATTGCAGGAGAAAATCTCATCCATGAGCGACCTTAAATATGAAGAATGCATAAAACGAGTAACTCCAAGCCTGTTAAGTTTGGAATCTTGGTAGGTAGAATCTAAAATACAAGTTGAACTTTCATCCGAACACTGCTGCTTGTCGTGAGCTCCGTGTTTATTTTGATTTGACCTGTTCCGCCCGTCGCTTTTGCTTCAACTCATACTTTTGAAAGCTTTGCGTATTTCTTCTACACGTCGCTGTTTAGTATTCTGGTGTGATAGTGAGTGCTGTTCTTCGTTTTCTTACGACGAGATCTTTGCTTTCGCATTTTTACCGCTTGTCGCCTTAAGCTTTGCATGCTGTCACTAACTTTACCGTGTGGAGTGCGTATGTGCTTTTTCTCTTAGTGAATTTTTCAATTTTCGACATTTCTTACTTATCATCCGGAAAGTGTGCGCGGTTGATCATAGTCCGTGCTTATTTTGATCTTCTGCTTAAACTTTATCGAAGCTTTTACATTTTAAACATTTTAGACACTTCATCCGGAAAGTGTGCGCGCTTGATCATAGTTCGTGCTAATGCCTAGTACTATACTCTTCGCGAAACGAATTCAACGGTCAAATCCCATACAAAAAGAGCTTTTCAATTCGTCAGTAAAGCTCTTTTGTATGGGATTTTACCGTTGAATTCGTTTCGCGAAGAGTATAGTACTAGACATAATTGCGATCTTGTGCTTTCTTCTACTTTATCAAAGCTTCAATTCATCTATTGCTTTCGGACAATTTAAACTTTTGGACAATTTAAACTTTTGGTCTTTCTATCATTTTATCCTTAACGTTTCGCGTGTAGCATGTGTGAAATATTGACACTTTTCATTTGTTGTGTGGTAAATACATCTACAATTATTTGAACATTATGGCACTCTGTGATGCTGCTGGCTGCTTGGCCAAGAAGGATACCTCACCTATGGTGACGTGTGCTGGCTTTTGCTCACTAACGTTCCATTCCATGTGTGTTTCGCTGCCAGGTAGGTGCACTGGTGTGATCTCTAATCGAAACTCGGGGGTGTACTGGTTCTGCGTGAAATGTAGAAAGCACTCTATGGCGTCCTTTGCTTCGCGTCTTCGATCCGCTAAGTCTGCCATTGATACGCTAGCTAGATCTCTTGCTAAATTATCGGACAATTTTCTTTCCACCAGCAAGGAGGTTGATCTGCTGGTCCATATTGCCAACGTTGAGCAACCTCTACAACGGCTGAAGACATTAAATCGTATGTTTTGGCAAGGCTGGGCCACGTTCCTTCGCTTCTTACGTGCGCGAAATTGACAAAGGACAATTTGGATAACCAAACCATCACCACGTTTCGAATCACTTTGCCTCCTGGCACCTTAGTTAAGGAGTTCATTCCAAGACCTTGGAAAAACTTTCGCACGAATTCATCGCAGAGCTTTTGAAACTAGACTCATCAACAAGCAGAGCTTGAACCGACCTCTTAAAATTTATTACCAGAACGTTCGTGGTCTGAGGACCAAGGTTAATTGTGTAAAGATCTCCTCGATAATTGCGACTGTTGACATTGTCTGCCTTACAGAAACCTGGTTATCTGGGGATATATACAGCAATGAAATCTTTCCACTTCACACTGTTTTTCGTAGAGATCGGAATCGATCTGCGTGTAATATTTCACTAGGAGGTGGTGTTTTAATTGGTATTCATAAATCTCTGAATGGAACACTCTGCAGTGATTTCATTCCTTCCGTCCCGGTCGAATGTGTGATTGTCCGTATTTCTCCTTCACCATCCACAGTGCTGCTTGTTTCCTCTATCTACATCCCTTGTAGTAGCCCCGTACTGGTATATGAACGTTCCTTTGCGGAACTCTCGTCCTACCTTAATAACCGCTTCCCTTGTGCTTCCTTACTTTTATGTGGTGACTTTAATATGCCGTCGCTTGTTTGGGATGATACTTTCTCTAATATTTTGTCTTCTAGCAATATTTCTCTCGCTATTTCTTCCTTTATGTCCCTTTGCTCTATTTCCCAATTAAACAACGTACCGGATACTAACAACAGGATCCTGGATTTGGTTCTTACTAATATTCACCCTTTTTCCTTTTGCTTGAGTGCTTCTCTGTCTCCGTACGTGCAACCTGATCCTCATCATCCTCCTTTTTTTATGGAATTAACTCTTAACCGTTCGTCTAAAGTCAAATCTGTTTCTAATCTTCGTTTTAATATTAAAAAAGCGAACTATCCCGCTTTGTCCAATGAAATCAATACTACTAACTGGTATAACTTCTTCAGAGGGCTAATTGTGAATGATGCTTTTGACAAATTTTATTCCCTCTTGTCCAACTTAATTTCCTGCTATACTCCTTTCTTCCACTGTTCAAGAAGTTCCGATCCTCCGTGGTTCACAGTCGATGTTGCGGTTGCTCTTAGAGCCAAAGATGCGGCGCGTAGTAAATACAAAAAGTCTGGCTCTCTTAATGACCTTTTGAATTTTCAAATACTACGGGCTGCTGCTAAACAGGCAGCCAATGACGCATTGCGTGCCAACCTGGAGCATATCGTAACTTCTGTTACTTCCGACAATTCTAAGCCTTTTTGGTCTTATGTCAAATCCCTTAAAACTTCCTCCGGCATTCCTTCTGTCATGTATCTTCATGATTAGTCTGCCTCCTCACCTCAGGACTCCTGCGAGCTCTTTGCTCAATTTTTTTCTTCTTTTACCTCCCATCTCAATAGTTCTTCACCTTCAACAGTTTTTCCCACACCTGGTCGTACCCTTTCCACTGCTTTAACAAATCCTTTGGAAGTCGAATCATTAATGTTGTCCCTCGAAGGAAGTACAAGCCTCGGTGCTGACCGCATTCCGAATTTTTCCACCAAATCATTGGCTTCCTCTTTGTGTCTCCGTCAATAATTTTCAACATTAGTATCTCAACCGGTACCTTTCCTGCCCTTTGGAAATCATCCAACATATTTCCTATTCATAAAGCTGGTGATTCTTCTTCCATCCCTAATTACCGTCCAATTTCCCTTTTGCCATGCTGTAGTAAGCTCCTCGAAAAAGTAGTTTACAACAGAGTGTACCCTTTTATTCAGCCCTTGCTGGCCAGTGAACAGCATGGATTCGTTAAAGGTGAGTCAACGGCCACAGACTTATTGTCTTTTACAAACACCGTTGCTTCCGCAATCGACAAGCAAAAGCAAGTAGATGTTTTATATACTGACTTTGCCAAGGCTATAAATTCTGTTAGCAGGGTTTGGTCTCTCTGGTGTCCTCTTTTCTTGGTTCTCCTCCTACATTTGTGACCGCTCTTGTGTTGTGATTGTCAACTCTTGCTCTTCAACACCCTTTTTTCCTACCTCAGGAGTTCCGCAAGGATCTATTCTTGGTCCTTTATTGTTCGTTATGTTTGTTAATAATCTTCCTTCCCTCTTTGGCTCACCCTGTCTTTTGTACGATGATGATCTCAAAATTTTCAGAGTGATAGAATCCGCTAGTGACTGTTCGCTGTTACAGAAAGATTTGGGTACTTTGGCTACCTGGTGCGCAGTAAATTCTCTCACTTTGAATGTTTCGAAATGTCATCAAATGTCTTTCACCCACAAAACATCCCCTCTTCTCTTCTTCTACTCTGTCCTTGGCTCCCCCCTCAATGTTGTGACTAGCTTCAAGGACCTTGGCGTGATTTTCGATTCCAAGCTGAAGTTTGATTTACATATTTTACACGTCACTGCCAAGGTTTCTCGTTTTGCCGGCTTCATCATTAGATCCTCTAAACGTTTTGTTAATCTTTCCACTGCTCTATATCTGTTTTTTCCTTCGTTCGTAGTGTTCTTGAATACTGTAGCCAAATTTGGTGTCCACATTACGCATAATTTATTGCTGCGGTTGAATCTGTGCAACGCAGATTCACCCGCTCATTGTTCTATGAGTTTAATATTCCGTATTGCGATTACAGTATGCGCCTCTCCATCCTTCAAATTCCTTCACTTGAGTTACGTAGAGTGTTCCTCGGCAAGTGCCACCTCTTTAAACTTTTCAACGGCTGTATATTGGTGGACCCTAGCATTCACCTTTCTGTTAGAGATTCGGGCCGTCTTAATAGAACAGTTTTCAAATTTAATGTTCCATTTGCCCGTACCGACACCTATTTTTTTTCTCCCCTTTTGCATTTGCCTTGTCAGCATAATAATCTTAACCTTGGTTCTCTGCCTCGAACGTGAGCTATGTTTTAAAATATTCTAAAAAAACTCTAGCGCACTCGAACCACTAGTGTTCGAATTAAAACCTAAAAGGAAATTGATTAGCGAAATAAATTTAAAATAAACAAATCGACTTACCGGCTGTCAACGTCGCTGTCACCGATTGTATAGAATGGAGACTTGTCAAATTGTCGATTCGCCTGATGTTCTCGACAACTCTTGTTATCTCTTTTACTCTTACTAGTCAGCAATTGTAAATTAATTTATAGTATTAGTTCACAAAGTAAAACTTGAAGTTTGTTAATATGTTAAACTTTGGATTATAATTGATAAAATGTTGCTTAAAACGGTAAATATTCGGAAACATCGTATAAATAGCAAAATTAACGGATGTTCGTTCTCTTTGTCTGAAAAACTCCAAATTTGGAGGTTTTGAAATTTGCACATGGTCCTTCGAACCGGATTCAATTGAAATTGTCGAATCTTGGTGGAATTACTGTCGGAGTCAATTGATACTGAAGTTATAATTTTGGATAAATTGTCGAATCTTGGTGGAATTATTGTCGGAGTCGATTGATACTGAAATTCTATTTTTGGATAAATTGTCGAATCTTGGTGGAATTACTGTCGGAGTCAATTGATACTGAAGTTGTGATTTTGGATAAGTTGTCGAATCTTGGTGGAGTTGCTGTCGGGGTCAATTGATACTGAAGTTATAATTTTGGATAAATTGTCGAATATTGGTGGAATTACTGTCGGAGTGTCGGATCTTGGTGGAGATATTGTTGGAATCAATTGATAACGAAGTTTTGGTTTTGGATTCATTGTCGGATCTTGGTGGTAATATTGTTGGAGTCATTTGACAACGAAGTTGTGGTTTCGAATTCATTATCGGATCTTGTGGAAATACTGTCGGAGTCAATTGATATTGAAGTTCTGATTTTCGAATTCATTGTCGGATCTCGTGGAAATATTGTTGGAGTCACTTGACAACGAAGTTGTGGTTTCGAATTCACTATCGGATCTTGTGGAAATACTGTCGGAGTCAATTGATATTGAAGTTCTGATTTTCGAATTCATTGTCGGATCTTGTGGAAATATTGTTGGAGTTATTTGATAACGAAGTTGTGGTTTCGAATTCATTATCGGATCTTGTGGAAATACTGTCGGAGTCAATTGATATTGAAGTTCTGATTTTCGAATTCATTGTCGGATCTTGCTGGAAATATTGTTGGAATCATTTGATAACGAAGCTCTGGTTTTGGATTCATTGTCGGATCTTGGTGGAGATATTGTTGGAATCAATTTATATCGAAGTTCTGATTTCGGATCTATTGTCGTATATCTGGGTGGATACATTGAGGAGCATCGTTCATCGCTCTTGGAAGTTGGGCAAGTCCACATGTAAGTTCCTTATTTGCATGTTATCTATGTGTGTTAAAAGTGTTCGTAATTTAAATCTTTCAATCATACTTCAAATAAACATACAAATTCGCGTCATGCAACGTGATTAAAACCGTTGGTTACGGCAAAGTTTACGGTATTATCGTTCGTTTATAGGTAGGAGGACAGTTGGTTAACTGTTCGTCAATAGACTGCTCATATCGCACATATCTACTTATATTACTTATATCTATAATTCATATCGCACATATCGTGGACAGTGAATTCATTCATTATCAAAATTCATTCGCGTCATGCATCGTGATTAAAACCGTTGGTTATGGCAAAGTTTACGGTATTATCGTTCGTTTATAGGTAGGAGGACAGTTGGTTAACTGTTCGTCAATAGACTGCTCATATCGCACATATCTACTTATATTACTTATATCTATAATTCATATCGCACATATCGTGGACAGTGAATTCATTCATTATCAAAGTTCATTCGAAATCGTTCAAGGCCAACATTGAGCAACAGGGTGATTTCTGAGCTCGTCAAATGGCTCTTGCAATTTCAAATTTGTTTTTGCAGCAAAGGCTGCTTCGGGATCAGTTGGGTAAAATGAATACCAACTTTCGTAAAGATTCAAAGTCAAGAAAAACTGTATCGTATCTGCAAAACTTGCTATCAAGCCTGCTGACACTATACAGTAAATTCATTTCTAATCATGAGAAAATTACCGATCAATTAAGCGATGAAAAGGAGTTAAATTCACCATATTTCACGCAAGATCACGATCAATTTATTTCGACTCACTTGAATTTGAAGTCAGAACTAGAAGATTTGTTACAGGGAGCACTTGGGTCGAGTCTTCAAGAAGTTGATGGCAAGTCTGAAGTCAAGGTTGACGAACCAGAACTTAGACTGCCACGAATCACTCTTCCTACATTTAAGGGAGACTATGAAAAATGGGTGACCTTTCGGGATCTGTTTGTGTCTCTCATTCACTCTAGAACCACTTTATCGAAAGTGGAAAAACTGCATTACTTGAAATGTAGTCTTTCTGGAGAAGCCGGAAATCTTTTGCAACATGTGGCTGTATCCGAAACCAATTACGATTCAGCGTGGAAATTGTTAAGTGATCGCTACGACAACCCACGTGTGTTGCTCAACGCAAAATTTAAGGCTTTATTTAACATAAAGAATGCTTCAGAATCAGCTTCAGAGTTGAAAACACTATTAGATTGTACAGTAGAATGTGTACAATCCCTAGAAGCTATGAAGTTAGGAAACTTAGGAGAGTCGATGATCGTTTATTTAACAGCTCAAAGATTGCCGCAAGAAACACGACAATTGTGGGAGCAAGGGCAGGCGTTAAGGAAAGATCTGCCAGCCTTTGAAGAACTAAAAACATTCCTACATCAACGTTTTCGGGCACTCGAAGCGTCAGGGATTTGGAAGACAAAGTTTGTGAAGAACAGTGCACAAATTCAAACTGTTCATTCGTTGCAAACACAAACACCCATCCTTTGTAATCAGTGCAAATCACCACATAGATTGACAGCCTGCGATCAATTTCGGCAGGCATCACACACAAGTAAATTTGAATTAGTAAAAAAAAATGGACTTTGCTTGAATTGTTTGAAATCGGGACACTTTGTCCGCAATTGCCCCAGCAAGTTTAAGTGTGCACGTTGTGGAAAGGCCCATAATACCATCTTGCATAGAGATCGGTCGGAAAACGGAAATAATTTGAGTCAGCAACCAAATTATTCACAAATTCGGGAGGTGCATGTTTCATCTGCTATCGACCGACGTCGAGAAGTTTTACTAGCCACTGCTATGGTCACGTTGATTTCGCAGAGTGGTCCTATTCAATTGCGTGCGCTGTTAGACCAAGGATCACAAGTCAGCTTGATTACTGAAGCAGCAGCTCAACAATTAGGAATAAAGAGAAGGTCAACAAACGTTATAGTGTCGGGTATAGGACATTCAAGTGACCATAAAGTCAAGGGTGAAATACAGCTTCAAATGAGAATTTCAGGGAATAAGATCTTAGAATTTAATTCATTAATTATGGATAGGTTGACAAATATGATTCCACCTCGTGCAATGTACACGGGGGATTGGAATGAATTAAAACAGCTTAATTTGGCTGACCCATTTTTTGATCGCCCTAGTCGGGTCGATATCCTGTTAGGTGCAGATGTAGTGTCTAAAATTGTGGTTGGACGGTTCAAACAATTAGCGGCTGGACCAATAGCTCAGGACACTCAGTTAGGTTGGGTTATATTTGGGCAAGTAGATGAAGGGTACACGCGCAACACTGTACAAAGCTTCAAGGTTGAAATTAGCGAAGATTTGGAACTCAACGCACAGTTGCGGAAATTCTGGGAACTAGAAGAAGTTATACCACAGGTGGTCCAATCTCAAGATGACGAATTGTGTGAATCGCTATATACGAAAAGTGTTCGGCGAGATGAGTCAGGAAGATATACAGTACGGTTACCATTTAAGAGTAAAGAATTGAAAAATTCATTGGGTAGCTCGAAAGCCATTGCTCTTTCAAGCTTTTTATCATTAGAAAAACGCCTTGAAAGGGACAAGCAATTAAAGGCAAAATACACTCAATGCATGAAAGAATATTTAGATCTCGGACACATGCACCCTGTCGACATTATGCAAGAGCATATTATAAGGAATGGTAAAATTGAGTGTTTAGCTCACTATCTGCCGCATCATCCAGTCTTTAAAGAGAGCAGCACAACCAGTTGCAGAATAGTGTTTGATGCGTCAAGAAAAACAAACTCAGGAGTTTCACTTAATGATGTACTGCTAACAGGACCGACCATACAAAATGACTTGTTAGCAGTCTTAATGAATTGGCGACGTTATCGTTTTGTTTTCATGGCTGACATCGCAAAAATGTATCGGCAAATAAAGATACACCATGAAGACGCTCAATATCAAAGAATCTTATGGAGATTCAATAAGGAGGATGACATTCAAGAATACATGCTTACTACAGTTACCTTTGGAGTGACTTGTGCGCCCTTTTTAGCAATTCGAACCTTAAAACAACTAGCTGAAGATGAACGTCAAAATTATGCTAATGCGTCTCATTCTATAAACCATGAATTTTATGTTGATGACCTGCTCTCCGGTGGACAAAGTTTACAGGAAACTATAGACAAAAGGAAGGAGATGCATGATTTATTAGCTGCTGGCGGATTCCCACTTCGAAAATGGGTAAGCAATGATGTGAGAATACTTGAAGGAATATCACAAGAAGATATTGAGATGCAAACGTCACTTGATATAAACTTAGATTTGAATTATAAATCGTTAGGAATTATGTGGCATCCCTTGTCGGATCAATTTAGTTATCGAATAAAAATGAATGGGAATAAAGATGTGCATTCTAAGCGGCAATTGCTCTCGGACATAGCCAGGTTGTTTGATCCACTTGGATGGCTGGCTCCCATAATAATAACCGCAAAGATTATCATACAGTCTTTATGGTTACAGGGATTAGGTTGGGATGAACCTTTGCCGAAAAATATTCACGAAATGTGGACAAAATTTAAAAATAAATTGTCTATAATTGAAATTTTGCGAATACCACGCTGGATAAATTACACAAAAGAATGTAAATTTGAATTGCACGGCTTCAGTGATGCGTCAACTAAAGCGTATGCTGCGGCAATATACCTAGTTTGTAGAAATGGTAATAGTACATGTTCACATCTCATAGTCTCAAAAACTAAGGTTGCTCCTATTCGTCCGGTATCGATCCCACGGTTAGAACTGTGTGCAGCCGTTTTATTATCAAAGTTGATGGCAAAGGTGAAAACGACAATCATCTTGCTAAACGTTAAAATCTGGGCATGAATCACAACCGACGATAGGCGATATCGACTGTCGAAATTTCCGAGATTTGAGATCACGAAAATCAAAAAACGACAGCGACTATCGAAATCTCTGGCGATAGTCAAACGACTATCGATATGTCATCGATATCCATCTTCAGCTAGTGACATAATAGGTTTGTTCGCGAACTACGATTCATTGCAATTAATAGGTCTGTTCGCGTACTACGATTAATTGCAATTAATTGCAATGAAGCTGTTTTTGTACTCCGTTTTACTGAAAACTGAAAATTTCGCCTCTTTCAGTAAATTTCAGTAGTACTACCGAAAAATACTGAAAACTGTCAAACGGTTTTCAGCTTAATGTTATCATGAAGAACGAATATTTTTGTGTAATTTATCACCGCTTAGGATGACATTATAATCACTATTGTTCTCCGAAAAACCGAAAACTCACACTTTTGTTTGTCAATTTTCAGGAAATGCAATGAGAGCGTTTTCGTTCTTTTCATGAATTTCCCCCACCAAATGATTCAGGAAAATCCGGTGAAACTCAGTAACTGAATTTTAACTGAATTTCACTGAATTTTCCTGAATCATGTGGTGGGAGAAATTCATGAAAAGTACGAAAACACTCTCATTAAATTTCCTGAAAATTGACAAACAAAAGTGTCAGTTGTCAGTTTTTGTATATTTAAACGCTTCCTTCGTTACACGAAAACGTTTAATGAACCTACAAAATATATTTGAATCACAAGATATTTTAAGATCTTTATTTCTTACTTCTGTTCCGGTAACTCCAATGGATTACTAGAATCCCTCAAATTCCTTCACAACACTTTTTCACTATCATCTTCAGATGAAGAATAAAAAAGTATGAATTCTTCCATTGATTTTCGCTCTGATTTTAATTACCGACAAACTTATCACTTGTTAGCGGCTCAGTATTCGAATTTTCAAATGTCATTACCACTCATCAGATGCTGTCAAATGTCACGAAAATCTACCATGGAGTTATATTTCAAAAAAAAATTTCGATACATCATATCGTTGAGGCTGTGATGCCGACATTCCTAAGTCGATAATCGCTATCGTTTTTATTTGACGATAGGCGATATCGCCTATCGAAATCTCGTAATTCATGCCCTGGCTTTCGGCGGACTCTGAAATTGTTTTAGCGTGGTTGCATGGACATCCAACCCGCTGGACAACGTTCGTCGCAAATCGAACAACGGTCATTTTCGAATCTGTCGGAAATACTACATGGCAGTATGTTCCTTCAAAACAGAATCCGGCCGACTTAGCATCTCGAGGCATAGAGTGTGAGGATATATTAAATAATCGTTTATGGTGGAATGGTCCTGCCTGGCTAGTGCAGACAACAGATCTTTGGCCTAAAATAGTTAGTGTTCCTGATGTTAACCTAGAACTTAGAAAAACAACATTAATAAGTGTAATTAATATTGTCAATATTGAATTGAATGACCTATTGAATAAGTTTTCGACCTTGAATCGTTTAATACGCGTGACTGCATACTGTTTTCGTTTTTTCGACCATACATCGAAACGATATCAAGGTCAAGATTTCTTAACTACAATGGAACTTAGTCGATCAATGGAGTTTTGGATCAAATATGTACAACAAACAGAATTTAAGTTAGAAATAGGAAGGTTAAAGAAGGGTGAGCAGGTGAGCAAGGATAGCAAATTAATAAAATTGAATCCATTCTTAGACGACAAGCATATATTGCGAGTTGGAGGACGTCTTACAAACGCCAATTTAGCTTATGATGCGAAATTTCCTATCATTTTACCTAAAAATGGAAAATTTGTCGAACTTTTGATAAGGGAAATTCATCTTACTACACTCCACGGTCAAACCCAATTGGTATTAAATACGTCTAGGAGACGTTATTGGATTTTAGATGCTCGCACCAGCATTAAAAGGGAACTGCATAAATGTATAAGATGTATTCGAGCAAAGCCAGTTTTATTGAGACAGTTGATGGGCAACTTACCTTCTCCCCGAGTTAATATATCTAGGCCTTTCACGCACACCGGTGTGGATTATTGCGGCCCTATTGAATACCGTGACCGTCGGGGTCGAGGTGGTAAAAGGTTTAAAGGTTACATCGCCATTTTTATCTGCCTTGCTGTTAAAGCCATTCATATCGAGTTTGTTAGTGATCTCACTACGTCAGCCTTTTTAGCTGCCTTCCGGCGTTTTACAGGAAGAAGAGGACTCTGCAGTCACGTTTATAGTGACTGCGGAACCAATTTTGTAGGGGCAAATATTGAATTACGTAAGATAATAGAGAAAAATAACAAGCATACTGCAGAAGTAGTCGCTCATGATGATGTTACATGGCATTTCAATCCCCCAGCTTCTCCTCATTTCGGGGGGTTATGGGAAGCAGGGGTAAAGTCGATCAAAGCACACTTACGTCGAGTTGTCGGAGAAGCCGCACTTACATTTGAAGAAATGTCAACGGTATTAACCAGAGTAGAAGCTTGCTTGAATTCTCGACCTTTGTGTCCCCTGTCAGATGATGCTATGGATGTCGAAGTTCTCACTCCGGCACATTTTCTTATCGGTGGTCCCTTATTGATGCCACCAGAACATGATTTGTTAAACGAAAAAATTGATTATGTTAATAGATGGAAATACACGCAGCGAATGATCCAAACTTTTTGGAAACGATGGAAAGATGAATATCTATCGCGTCTGCAGGCTCGTCCAAAATGGCTTGCTAAAGAAGTTGAACCTTGCGTTGGTGATATATGTTTAGTTAAAGGTGAAAATTTATCGTCCTATAAATGGCCGTTGGCTAGAATAGTAGAATTGCATCCGGGAAAGGACTCCTTGGTCAGAGTAGTGACAATACTTTCTAACGGGAAATTATATAAACGTCCAATCTCAAAAATTGCACTGTTGTCGGACATATAGTACTTAACAAATCGGACATATAGTACTTAAAAAATATTCATCTTAATGTGTTGTACGTATCGTCAGAGCCCCCCCCCCCCCCCCCCCCCCCTTTAATCCTTATATCTAGGCACGTCCTCTCCTGATCCTAGCTCCCATCGGCCTCCCAGCTTACCAAGTTGCGTACTGTCACTGGATCATACAAACTATGGGTAACGAGTGAATGCAGTTCTGATCTGGACAGACCAGCGGGGGGAGTGTGTTTGAATTAAAACCTAAAAGGAAATTGATTAGCGAAATAAATTTAAAATAAACAAATCGACTTACCTGCTGTCAACGTCGCTGTCACCGATTGTATACAATGGAGACTTGTCAAATTGTCGATTCGCCTGATGTTCTCGACAACTCTTGTTATCTCTTTTACTCTTACTAGTCAGCAATTGTAAATTAATTTATAGTATTAGTTCACAAAGTAAAACTTGAAGTTTGTTAATATGTTAAACTTTGGATTATAATTGATAAAATGTTGCTTAAAACGGTAAATATTCGGAAACATCGTATAAATAGCAAAATTAACGGATGTTCGTTCTCTTTGTCTGAAAAACTCCAAATTTGGAGGTTTTGAAATTTGCACAACTAGAAACAATAATGTTCGAAGAACAGTAGAACAATCGTGCAGGTTTTGAGTGAATATTCCACCACATGCGCTGCTTATTACGGCCAAATTGTTTCAAATGCCACGTTTTACTTTTGTCTCAAGAATGCATTATCACTCATCTGGTAGAAGGTTTCAGATATTACCACTGGCATGAATTTCAACGTTTATGAGAGCAACACTTGTTAATTATATTCGCTCTCAGTTGCTTATTTCACAAAATTTTGAAAGCAACATCTCATATAATATCAATGAAGAAAATGCTCAGTGCCTGCAGCACTGTAACTGAAGTTGGAGTTTGGGGCTGCGATCCGAAAAATTTGCAGAACTTTGGGAATTGAAACATCGGTTATTTATTTTCATTGTAAATGTTTCCGGTATGAATACTAACTGTAAGCATTTATTGATACAAAAGTAGCACAACCGACTCGTGCTGGCAACCTTTCGCCAGTATCAAAGCCAAGAATATATCACATCTGCTTCACGTTGTTATATGACATTAAAAGTTATAGGAGTATAAAGAAATTTAGGGTTACCTGCAGCGAGTTTTTTCAAATAATCGAAAGCTTAATATTTACTGTTTATTGTCACAACAATATCATAGCCAATTGAAAATTCTATGATAAAACCGCTCAATAAAGATATTGCAAACAAACACAAAACCAACAATAGCTGGCAACCCTATCATGGCTTCTCAACCAAATTTGGCTTGAATAATGTTTATAATAGGTTCCAGTTATTGTATGAAATTCGTATTGAGTTCATGACTGCACTGGAAGTTATAGGGCAAAAAGTTTTATTTTCCTGAGCGAATTTTCAAAACCAAAGACACAAAAATTACCATAGCTGGCAGCACCAATCGAATTTTTCAACCAAATTTCTATCAAACAGAGTTTAGAGTAAGGTTCAGCTACCGTGTCAATTTCATGAAAATCTGGTAACTTATTCACATTTCATAGGGCAAAAAACATTTTTTTTTCTTTGCAATTTTCAAGATGGCACCACTGGAACACAGTTGCCTACATTTTAAAATCGCTTCTCTCAGACCTGGCCCTACTTAAGTCCAATGCATTCTGTAAATTTCAATTCTATCTGATGATTGATTCGTGAGTTCCCGCGAACAGAAGTTTTTTAAGCTAAAAATATAGGTTAACTGGGAAAGGGTTACCGTTCTTGTCCGACATGAAATTGTCAAAGTTTTACTTTGACTGTGTAGATTAAGCATAAGATTTGTATACAGATTGGTTTTATTGTAGAAACGGATATTTTTTAGGATATTCGATGGTTTGAATGTTTTCACTTCCAAATTTTCATTTTTTCAAATTCAAGACACCAAAACTATCATAGCTGGCAGCTCCAACCGAATTTTTCAACCAAATTTCTACCAAACGTAGTTTAAAGTAAGGTACAGCTACTGTGTGAATTTCATTAAAATCGAACGATTCAATCAGAATTTATAGGGCTAAAAGCAGTTATCTTTTTTAGTGATTTTTCAAGATGGCACCACTGGCACAGAATCACTTGCAATTCAAAATCACTTCTATCAGACCTGGTCCTATTTAAGACCAATACATTCTGCAAATTTCAATAAATTCTGTTCATCGGATCGTGAGTTTCCGTGAACAGAAGTTTTTGATGCTAAAAATATAGGTAACTTGGGCAAGGGTTACCAGGCGTGCCCGTTATACCATCTCAAATGTTTTTCTTTGTTTATGTAGACAAAGCACAAAATTTACACATGACTGGCTTTTGTTTTAAGAAACGACATTTTTTCAAGAGAGACGATTATTTGGAGGTTTTCACTTTCAGCGCCTGCCCTAGTTACAAAATTGCCAGCACGCTCATTAAAACGTACACTGAACTACAACTAAATAAAACAAACATGTGCTGAAAATTTCGTAATCATGGAATAGCTCTGTCAAAAGTTATCGCAATTTAAACATTTTCAAATTTTCCCGTTCTCTTTTTAGGCACCCAGCGCACACATGGGGTTAAAAAATTCCAAAACATTATCCGATTCACATGTAAAACTTGTTCGAAATTTATGTCGTCAACTTTTGTTTTGCAAAAGTTATTTGTGTACGGAATAATAGGTATATTAAAAAAATCACTAAAATGGCCGCCGGCGCCAAAGGGTTAAAGATTATTTACTTTTTGTGAGACCTGGCACTATTCTGCATATACACCAATGTGTCCTGAAAGTTCCAGCTCAATCGGATGGCGCGTTCCTGAGATTTTTTCACTGAAATTTTTTGATGATATATATATATATATATATATATATATATATATATATATATATATATATATATATATATATATATATATATATATATATATATATATATATATATATACATATATACACTGTGTTTGGTACTAAATGAACACTATTTTAAGGAGGCGTTCTTTGACATATTTTGAGTAAAAAATCGTTGTACAGGATGGCCCGGATCTCAAAACCTACGGAGTTACAGGGTGTTCAAAAAAACTTGTTCGGGCTGGTACCCTGGCTCACTTGAATCGTAATATCTTGAAAAATAATTATCACAACTCAAAGTTTTATACCGCGTTTATTAGACAATTAAATTACCTTTTATTTAGTGTATTGCACTTGATTGCAGTTGTACCGAGTTTTGAGATATTTTCTTCGAAACACAAAATTTTTTAATTTTAACCCCGAAAATTCTCTGTTCCAGGTCGTTTTCCTTAGAAAACCTCATTATAATGTGCCATTTTCATTTAAATTTTTTTATAAGCCATATTAATGGCTACAAAAGTTGCATACATTCCAATGGCTTTGATTCTACCATTTCACAAGTATTAAGCGAAAATGAATATTGCTGAAAAACTAAATATGCCATAAAGTGGGCCTCGTTGTCGATCTACACTTTTTTCTTGAACTGAAAGTATTTAATAATGGTTTTTATACTTTGTTTTAAAATTTTTAATCTACAGTAAGTGTTCAAAACTGCCACCTTCATTTTGAATACATGCCAAAGCTCGTTTGGCAAGCGTTCTTTTCATATTCATGTCTCTCAGATGTTGCCTCACTTCTGTTGCAGCATCATCGATCCTGGTATTTAGTTCTTCTAAAGTGGATACTTCCATTGCGTTCACAAGGTCCTTCATCCGTCCCCATCCAAAAAAATACATTACAGTCAGATCAGGAGACCTCGCAGGCCAGTGTACTGGTCCATTTCTACCGATCTAGCTTTTGGGATAGTTGGAATTCAACTAATCTATGACTGGTCGGCCGTAATGAGCTGGAGCACCATCGTGTTGGTAAAACATGGAAACCAATCGTTGCAGAGGAATATCTTCCAATACGTCCTGCAGATCATTTGTTAAAAAATGCGAGTAGCTGGTACTATTTAGGGTAGGCGGGAGCCTAAAAGGCCCAATCAAATTATTGCCAATCACTCCTGCCCATAAATTTACGCTGAATCTATGCTGAAATGATGACGTTCTTGCAGTCTTTGTATTGTTCTCAGCCCACGTGTGTAAACTGTGGAAGTTTGTGATACCGTCCCTCGTAAATAAAGACTCATCCGTCCAAAGAATGCTGTTGACAAAATTTTCGTCGTCTAATTGCCTCTCAAGGAGCCAATTGCAGAATTCCATCCTTTTGCGCAAATCGATGTGTACGAGCTGCTGAACTGGTTTGTGATGGTAAGGATGTAGACGGGCTGCTTTCAAAATACTCCAAACTTTCCAGCTAGACACGTTAACCGTAACGCTAAGCGTCGAATACTGGTTGATGGGTCAGATTCCACTGCATGCAATATTTCTTCTTCGGTCCGTACAGCGGTTGCAGTTGTAGGATTTGCGTTTACTCGGCTCGTTCCGACGTTACCCGTTTTCCGAATCCTTGCGTAAAGTTGTTGAAACACTCTCCTTCCAGGAATCCGTCGATGGGGGTATCTCTGATGATACAAAGATTGCGCCGCTGCTGAATTTCCCCGGTACTCCCCATAGACGTACAAAATATCTCCATATTCTTCGTTAGTGTAGCGAGACATTTTCCATGTATTTGCTTAAATTTTATTTAGATCTTGTTGTTCGAGTAATGCACTGAAACTTACAAGAATTTGAAAGTGGTTCTGTTTTTATGCGTTTTCAATTTTTTAAGTATCCCACTAATAAATGCGAAGAACTGGACATGATTTTACCTGTCACATCTAGGTAGGTGCATCAATTATGTTGAAACTTATTAAAATATAGTTAAGTTTATTGATACTTTAAACATCAATAAATGGGTACTAAATTACTTTAGTACGACTAGCATATTAAACTTTGTTTTTTCAAGCAGGACCGTTTTATGACATATTTAATTTTTAAGCGATATTTATTTTCGCTCAATTCTTAAGAAATGGTAGAATCTAAGTCATTAAAATGTATGCAATTTTTGTAGCCATTAATATGGCTTATCAAAATATTTAAATGAAAGTGGCACATTATAATGAGGTTTTCTAAGGAAAACGACCTGGAACACAGCATTTTCGGGGTTAAAATTAAAAAAAATTGTGTTTCGAAGAAAATATCTCAAAACTCGGTACAACTGCAATCAAGTGCAATACATTAAATATAAGGTAAGTTAATTGTCTAATAAACGCGGTATAAAACTTTGAGTTGTGATAATTATTTTTCAAGATATAACGATTCAAGTGAGTCAGGGTACCGGTCCGAACAAGTTTTTTTGAACACCCTGTAACTCCGTAGGTTTTGAAATCCAGACCATCCTGTACAACGTATTTTTACTCAAAATATGTCAAAGAACGCCTCCTTAAAATAGTGTTCATTTAGTACCAAACACCCTGTATATAGATATATATATATATATATATATATATATATATATATATATATATATATATATATATATATATATATATATATATATATATATATATATATATATATATATATATATATATATATATATATATATATATATATATATATATATATATATATATATATATATATATATATATATATATAGAAATATGAATTTTTGGCCAAAGTGATTTTAATACTAATGTTCTTTTTCGAACATTAGTAAAAAAAAACTCTAGCGCACCTGAACCGCTAAAAAACTAATTTTCGAAGAAATTGTCTTTGAGCGACAATGTGGAAAGACGTAATACACTTTTTTGTAGAATCATATCAACCATTCTTTGTTCAAAGCAACAGAACCCAACTATAACACAAATGATGAAAATGTTCAGTGCTGGAAACATTTTCCCAACGAAGCAGCAATAAGTTAACCTTCACAAGCTCATACTAAAATCAACTTATTCTTTCAATTTCGTTCTCATCGGAGGATTTCGTCGAAAACTTTAGCGGTTAACGTTGTTTGAAGCTGCCATCCAAAAAATGTTGAAAACTCGGAAAATTTAAAAATTGGTTTCTCAGTTTTATTGCAAATGTAATTTGAAGCATCTGTTGATGAAATAGTTACGAAAATGGCTAAAGCTGGTTACCCTGTGTCAGCAGCAAAGCAAAATATATACCAAATCTGCTTCACGTTAAACTAAACCCAACCAATAAATTTCGTTTCGATTGAATCACTGCGCTAGAAGTTATACGTATAAGTTATACCCTCAAAAATTTTAAAATGTTTAAAGCGTTAATATTTGTTGTTAATTTTCATTGCAGGATCGTTCCCATTTGCAAATCTAATGACATAATCGCGCAGTAAAGAAATTCCAAAAAATTATAAAAATGATCATAGCTTTCACGATTTTTGTACAAAATTCCTATGACAATTGGCTCACATCAAAATCTATTAGCTGCATGAACTTCATTTTGATTTCATGACTGCACCGGAAGTTATAGGGAAAAAAGCTTTATTTTGCTGGGGAAATTTGCAAGATTTAGGAGACAAAAATCACCATAGCTGGCAACCATATTCTAATTTTTCAGCCAAATTTCAGCCAAATGTTACCTTAGGTAAGATTCAAATATGGTGTGAATTTGGTTTGAATCTGATGGCTACATCGAAAGTTATAGGCCCAAAAGCTGTTTTTTTTCTCAGTGATTTTTCAAGATGGCACCACTGCCACAGGGTTACCCGCGTTTCAAAATCGTTTCTATCAGATTTTGTCCTAGCTGATACCAACATGTTCTGTTAATTTCATTATGATCGGATAATACGGTTGTCAGTTCTCGTGAACAGAACTTTCGAGTGCTGAAAATAGAGGTAATTTAGTGATGGATTGCCGTTCTTGTGCAAACCGTAATTTTAAAAACTTTAAATTGACATGATGCACAAACGTTAAAAATTATCAATGATTTGAATTTTTTGTCAAGTTTCAATTATTTAAAGGATTTTTTTTCAAGAGCCTGCCGCAGCTAAAGGGTTAACCGTACTACCTTGGAAATTCATGTGTATTAAACTTTAGTCAACATCAATACGCTCTGCAAATTTCACGATGATCCAATGTTTTTGTCAGAAGTAATGACAAA
>OX376372.1:133940185-133974564 GCA_947369275.1 Nemotelus nigrinus
CAAATTTTTCGGATCGGAGCCCCAAACACCAACTTCAGTTACAGTGCTGCAGGCACTGAGCATTTTCTTCATTGATGTTATATGAAAATAGTTTGGTGAAATATGCAACTGACAACGAATATAATTAACCCGTGTATTGCTCTCATAAACGTTGAAATTCATGCCAGTGGTAATATCTGAAAACTTCCACCATATGAGTTAGAATGCATTCTTGAGACCAAAGTAAAACGTGGCATTTGAAACAGTTTGGCCGTAATAAGCAGCACTGGTAATGGAATAAGCACTCAAAACCTGCACGATTCTTCTACTGTTCTTCGAACATTAGTGTTTCTAGCGGTTCAGGTGCGCTAGAGTTTTTTTTGGTTTGTTTAATTTCATTTTTCTCTTTTTAACTCTCATATTATTGTGGTTTTTTTTCTTATATATATATATATATATATATATATATATATATATATATATATATATATATATATATATATATATATATATATATATATATATATATATATATATATATATATATATATATATATATATATACATATATATATATATATATATATATATATATATATATATATATATATATATATATATATATGTATATATATATATTTGTTTTCGTTTGTTTTGGTTATGTCTAATCTGTAATTGGATTTGTTCTCTTAATTTGGACATTAATAAATAAATAAATAAATAAACCTTTAAAGTCTGGTAATCTTGAGGAAGCGAAGATCTGCGTAAACGAGCTGAAACGACGAAAATTATCAACGATGGACAACATTTACAACATTTACTTGGCGCAATTACCAGAAAATATACTACGAACCAGAATGGACATCACGCCATACTTCGTTGGAGGAGACATCCTGATGCATAGAAAGAAGCCATTATTATAGTTCTATCGAAACCTTGTAAAAACGTTGCATTCCTTTAAAGCTAGGAAATAATTAGTCTCCTGTTATCAATAGCTAAATTAACTGAGCGTGTCCTCCTTTCTCAGTTAAGCGAAAGAGTCTCAGAGTTGGAATTTACCTTCAATATGTGTAGTAAGACCTTCAGCTAGCATGCGTGGTCCAACACATCTGAACTGGATTTATTCATACAAAATCAAATAGCCTAGTATGTTGGAGAAAGCAAAGGCATTCGATAAAGGCTGGCATGCAGGACTAATTCCAAAAACGCATGATTTTCGAACACATCTTCTCTTATCCAGATTATTGGATATTTTTTCAAGGGGATAAGGTTCTGTATCAGGAATCACAAACAATTTTCATCCAAGAGGCAAATATCTGCTGGAGCTCCCAAAATACTTCTATTATCCCCCATCCAATAAAGTGTGTTTCACGGTAGAAGTTAGATTTTAAATTTGAATATTTAAAAAAACATTTAGTCTATTCTTGTGGGTTTATCAGTCTCAATTTCACCGTGGTCGCAAGCAACCTGACGAGTTTTTGAAGGAAAGAAAACTACGGCTTGAAAGAAGTTTTATTCCAAATACATTATCCAGAAATGGACCAAGCAAAAATTTGATTCGTAAATAAATCCGGAAGTTTTGAGCTAAAATTTACTATAAATCAACCAAGTCCGAGCAGATATTCAAGAATAGAAGAATTTATAAACAAAACTGCAGCTTGCGTTTGTGATCATCTGTGCTTATGCGACCTCGAACGTCAGAGCGACCTCGAACGTCATCAAATCAACCATAGAGCAGATTTTGAAGCGTGATCTTCATTTTCACCCGTATTAAATTATTTATGGAGAGATTTGGCACTTTGGCTACTATGTTATGGGGTTTAAGTATTTGAAATCAAATATCTAATATAAGAAATGTCATCATAATTTTACTCATAATATTTATATTTGCTTTGATATTAATCATGAAAATTTTTTATAACATTGATTAAGTTTATTAACATTGATATATATTGTTTTATTTGAAAAGAAAAACAAAGAACAGCTTTTTTTTTAAATCAAAATCAAGATTGACAACTCTCTATGACAAAAAATTTTTTGACTAACAAAACATTTTTTTCTTAACCATGATACAATGAGAACAAGGTAGTCTATTCCGACTACCAAAATGCGTTCGTTCCCCTTCTTAACATCAAGTTTATTATTTTTTCGCTCACAACAATTACCTTTCGGTGGCCATTAAAATCCTTATTTATGTGCCAATAAAGTACTTCCATATTGTGCGGTGTTAATAACACAATACAAATCTATTTGCTTACCGTACCGATATCTTCAAAATGCACCTCACAATTAACGTCAATCAACAGAATTATTAATCAAAAATTAAATCATATGTATGTACTTTGCGCATAATTAAACAACCTTATATCCTCAATTAGCTCAGTGGCATTGTCTTATATGCTTACGCACATACATATATATCTCACTGAAGCATTATTTCTCAATCCATATTTACATCTAATACCCTACCAGGCTGGAAGAATCCCCATCTTAACATAAACTTTTTTAATTTTTTCAATGAAGCATTTCCCGAATGTGCGATGCTATTAACCAAATACCATCATTGTTCCAAACTGTTCCGATATTTGTAAAACGCACCTGACCGAAAACCGCAATTAACATAATTATTATCTATCAAGTACATCATAATTTTTCAATGCACATTTCCATCTATGCACATTTGCATCTATCGAGCTACATGAATCTGCAACCCAACATCGCACGTACATACAATTAGCATCGTACCCATAAAAACACTCTAAATGATTCGATTAAGTGAGTGCATTCAACATTTTCTTTCGAAAAATAAGCTATTGAGTTTTCCATCATTGTGCTTTGTACAATAGCTTTTTCCTTGAGATTTTCTAGGACATTTACAAGCACATACTAACCATTCAAACCCCATCATCAAAATCAAAATATCCCTCCATTAATACCCCAAACGCCACCCTTGAAGTTGCCCAATTTTACATTGGCTTAAAGGCAAATCACTCACAGTTGTCACCAGCGCGAGAATGAGATAGTGATAGACATGCGCAATGGATTACTTTGTTCTCATTGTATCATGGGCCGACCGTCTGCGACCGAGTTCTAGTTGTTTCTCGCGAAAAAAAAGCCTGATCGGATTCGAATTCGAGCCTTAAATTAATTGAAACGCAATTAGCGGTGGTTTACTAAAGCTGATTTTAGCATTGGCTAGAATATTGAAAAATTAGAGGAATTCGAAAAGAAAGATAAGAAACAAGAGTCACAAACCATGAATGTTGGAATAACGAGAAACTAAGGGAATTCGAATATTTCAACAAAAGTGAAAATAAGGCAAGTCAGTACTTAACGTAAACAACATTATAGTCGAAGTGATTTGAAATATTTAATATTGTATTATGTGTAATATTATTACCAATTACATAATTTGTGATCAGTTGTTAACTTCTCAAGTGCTAGGGAAGAGAGTTGGTGAAATTATTATCATCAATATTATGAAAATTTTCGATACATAACGGTCTAATTCACGAATTATCAATTTATTTGAAGTAAACCTCCATTAGCCATTTAACATGTCGATTAACGAGGAGTTAGAACCATCGACTCTAACTGTATCCCAAGTATCTGCTTTTAATAATCAAATTATCTAGGCTGCCATCAAGCCTCCTCCATTTTGGGCTGAAGATCCGGACCTTTGGTTCGACCAGCTCGAGGGGCAATTCAATTTAGCGGGCATTAGAGTCTCGTCAACGAGATATTTTTATACACGAGATGCTTTAGGTACGAATGAACTTCGCGTGGTAAGGGACTTAATAAAAACGCCTCACTCAATACATCCTCATGAGAAGCTTAAAGAAGCCTTCATAAATAGACTTTCGGCAAGTGCCTCTAGCAAATTGAGTCATTTGTTAAAAGGTATGACGTTAGGAGACAAAAAACCCTCTCAATTGCTTCGAGATATGAAGCGATTGAATGGTGATGATGTAGGTGAACAGTTCTTGCAAACAATGTGGTTGCAGTAGCTTCCCGAGGAAACTCAAGCAATTTTGGCTTGCACTCCGGGAAATTCAGTCGAGCAATTGACAGAATCGGCAGACAAAATTGCTGAAATAGTAGTGCAATCAACTGTTTTTGAGGCATCAATTTCGTCATCTCGGTTGGAGAAAACTGAAGCCCAAATAACTGCTTTATCAAGTATTATCCAGAGGCAGCAGCAGCAACCCCCAAGTTAAGGACGTTGGAGATCGAGATTGCGTTCAAAATCTCAAAATCGGTCAGCAACACGTTCAACCGTTAAGCATCCAGACTGGTGTTGGTATCACGAAAACTTTTATGATAAGGCAAAACGTTGTGTACAGCCGTGTAAGTATTACATAAAGAAAAACGTTAATTTCTCGGAAGAAAAAAACTAAAGTCTCATTTACCGTCGACGGTAAGTAAACGATGCCCCTCTCCAAGCCGTCGACTTGAAATTTCGGATTCAGGGTCCAAACTACGTTTTCTAATTGACACAGGGGCGGATATTTCAATTCTGCCGGTACTTTCGAATCAAAAACTTTTTCCATGCAGTCTTACACTTTCAGCGGCTAATCATTCTACCATCAAGACTTATGGACATAAGACAATTAAGTTGAGTCTGGGACTTCGTCGAGAATTTTTAGAATTTTTTTTTTAGCCGATGTAACTAGACGTATTTTGGGTGCTGATTTTCTGTGCCACTATGGTCTAGTCGTCGATCTTGCAAATGGTATTCTGCTTGGCCCATTAACTTCACTTTCATCTAAAGGTCATTATGCCAAGTTGACGCTTTCGAATCTTACAATCCATAAAATCGCTTCTTTTCATCCAAAGGTGTTGGAATTGCTTAGGAAATATCGAGCAATAGCAATTGAAACAGGTTTCTCTACACCTGGAAAGCATTCATTAGCACACCATATTCCAACAGTTGGTCCTCTTCTTGTATCGAAAGCTCGTCGATTGGCTCCAGATAAACTTGCAGCAGCCAAAAAGGAGTTCAAATTTTTGTTGCAACAAGGAATTTGTCGTCCTTCAAACAGTGCTTGGTCTTTACCTTTTCACATGGTAAATAAAGCAAGTGGGGAATGGCGTCCATGTGGCGGTTACAGACGCGTAAATGCCATAACCATTCCGGACAGATATCCAATTCCTATAATCCAGGACTTTTGCCATCAATTACATGACAAAAAGATATTTTCTAATCCCGGTTGAACCAAATGATGTTCCTAAGACCGCGATTTGTACACCGTTTGGACTTTTCGAATTTACTCGAATGACATTCGGTTTATGCAACGCAGCACCATCATTTCAACAATTTATTCATGAAGTTAAACATGGTCTAGATTTTTGTTTTATCTATCTAGACGATATTTTGCTTGCATCAAATAATAAAACGAGCATATAATTCATTTAGAACAAATCTTTCAACGCATGGCCGACCACGGACTGATAATCAATTCAAATAAGTGCTTAGTACAATAAGTGTTAAGATAAGTGTTAAGTACAATGTAAAGTTTTAAGGACACAATGTTTCAACACAAGGTATTAAACCTTCACTGGATAGAGTAGACACAATATCACAATCCAAAATTCCAAGTAAAGTCTAAGATTTTAGAAGATTCTTAGGAATGGTGAACTTTTAAGAGAGTGGATTGGACTCATCAAGCACGCACTGCTTTTGAAGAGGTCAAACGTGGGTTGATAGAGGCCACTTTACTTGCGCTTCCAAACTCGGACGCTGAGCTGGCATTATTTGTTAACGCCTCTGATCATTCAATAGGAGCGGCTCTGCAGCAGAAAACAAACTGCTCCTGGCAGACTCTTGGGTTTTATTCAGCCAAATTAAGTGACACACAATGCAAATATAGCGCTTACAATCGTGAGCTCTTAGCCGCGTACCAGGGTATCCGGTACTTCCGACCATATCTGGAAGGTCAGAAATTCACTCTCTACACTGACCATAAACCACTGATGTTCACTTTTAAAAAGAATCCTGAAAAGGCCACACCTCGACAACTCAGACATTTGAGCTACAATTCCGAATTCACAACGGATTCACATCATGTTTCTGAAAATAATAATACGGTTGCGGACCCTTTATCACGTCAAGAAGAGGTAACTCTTCCTTTTTCACTAGATTTTTGAGAAATAGCTGCAGCACAACTTTCGGATTCAGAGTTTCAAGATTTGCGAATGAATTCAAAGTTCTTGTTCAAAAAGATATCTCTTGCTGGATGTGATACTGAACTGTTTTGTGAAGTATCTAGCTCAAATATCAGACCTTAAATTCCAACACAATTTCAGAAACAGGTTTTCAATAAAACTCATGACATTTCGCATCCTGGTATTCGAGCTTTGCGCAAACTCATAGTAAAAAAAAAATATCTGACCCGTGATGAACAAAGACATTACCACTTAAACTAGAAAATGTATTGCTTGTCAAAAGTGTAAAATAACTAGGCACGTATCTAGAGAATCAAGCACTTTTCCAAAAGTTTCGGAAAGATTCAAGGTGATTCATCTTGACATAGTCGGCCCACTTACCTCATCTCAAGGATTTACTTATTGCCTCACACTCATTGAACGTTTCTCTCGTTGGCCGGAAGCTATTCCTTTAGTGGATATTTCGGCAAAAAGCTGTGCAAATGCTCTGTTAATTGGTTGCATTGCACGTTTTGGAGTCCCACAAACCAATATTACTGATCAGGGTAGACCATTTGAATCAGCACTTTTTACAGAATAAAGACAACTTTTGGGATTCAGACGCAATTGCACGACCGCATATCATCCTCAGTCTAACGGTTTCCTTGAAAGATGGCATCGAAGCTAAAAAGCTTCAATCATGACACATAATAATAAATCATGGACTAAATCACTACCCTTGTACTCCTTGGACTTTGCGCATTGGTCAGAGGAGAGTTTCAGGCATCTCCTGCTCAACTACTTTATGGAGAAAACCTTCGACTTCCTAGTGATTTTCTTCAAGAAAATCCTAGAAAGTTAGATCAATCTGATTTTGCCTCTGAGCTTACTAAAACCATGGTTAATATCCGTCCCATCCATGCCTAACATCATCCTTTATCTAAAAAACATTTATTTTTAAACATCTCGAATCCTGTACTCATGCTTTTGTAAGAATTGATTCAGTTCGTCCACCACTGCGTCCACTTTATGATGGACCCTTTAAAATTCTAAAAAGAAGCCAACACTTTTACGCGCTAGATATTAAGGGAAAACCGGTTAATATTTCAACAAACAGGTTAAACCTTGTTATTCGTCTTCGTTTGATGAATCACATTCCGGGACTGCAACTCTGTCAGACAAAAATGTAAGAACACCTCCACAACCAACAAAGGCAACCCCTAAGCCACGTGAATTTCGACGAGTTACGTTTTTACCTTACGTTTCACAAGCTGGTCGATCGACAAGGATACCAATTAAGTATTAGTTTTTTCTTTGATATATCATTCACTTTGTTCACTGGCTGGGGAGTATTGTAGGGACACTTCAGGCGGAAAGATAGATGGAAATACTTTGGTTTGATACACTGCCTACGCACATGGTAAGTGTCAAGAACAAGGATTGTAATCTAGTAGCTTGATTTATGTTTGAAAAATGTAATTGTGAAAATAATTTTTTCAGTCTTGAAATGAACTTAGATAAATAATGTTGAATTATAAAAACTCTAGCGCACCTGAACCGCTAGAAACACTAATGTTCGAAGAACAGTAGAAGAATCGTGCAGGTTTGAGTGCATATTCCACCACATGTGCTGCTTATTACGGCCAAACTGTTTCAAACGCCACGTTTTACTTTGGTCTCAAGAATGGATTATAGCTCATATGGTGGAAGATTTCAGATATTACCACTGCACAGTGGCCGATTTTCCGAAAAAGCTGGCCAAAATTCGAAAAATTTTTTTTTGGAAATTATCAGGTAGTACATGATAAATTCTGCCAGGGTGCACTATTGTGTATAGCTGCGGAAGTCTAATGAGTTTTCATGTGCACTTTCCGAGTTAGAGCAGGTCGAACAGACATGCCGCGGAGCCACACCTGTCAGTTGTCTCGAGTCTAAAATTTTGCGCAGTTAATAAAGTGTCGATGCAGGGCTCCAGAGTGATTTTTCTCTACATACTCCAATGAAAGGTGTTGTCGAAGGTATTTATAGCATATTATGTGAATCGTCTGCTTTGAATGAAAGAAATGCCTTTAAATATCTAATGTCAATCATGAGCATGCACGACCGGATTTTTGTCAACATTTTACCTATACCCACGTTGAAAGTTATGAGATTAATGGAGATTAGTTTTCTACCAACGTTTTTTGTAACGATTACAGTGTAAGTTATTGGTATTTTACAAGATCTCGTGCCACGGGGCACCACTACATTTTTGGTGTCTGTTTTATTACGCGGTGCAATGGTGGCCCTGCAGCGCGTGCAGGAAGCAAGTTGCATTAAAATTGAGTTTTTGGTTCCTTGGGGACTCCCTGCGTATTCCTCAGGGAGTCCCCGAGGAGTATGTTTTTTTTTGCATAGTGTATATGATTGTATAATATATAAGGTGTTATACGAGCATAGACGTAGTGTGCTTTTCGGGGGCCCATGGAATTTTTTTTTCCATTTTCCAATCTCTAATTTTTTTGTTAGTATTTCAATTATTTTTGTAAACGATTTGAATTATTCCAGAGACCAATTAGTGTTGTACAATATAGTCGCCATGAAATTATCGATGCATTGTATAAACAGTTGCATTGGGATCTGGGCGTCAAAATAAAGATTCTGTAACAACATACATATATTGAAAGATAAAAGGGGAATATTTTACGTTCAATACAGACGAGAAAAATGCATTGAAGGATCTTATCAACACCTTGAAAATCAATTATTCATAAACTCTCGCTATATACAAACTAACTTGTAATTTTTTAAACTTTGAGTTTGAGCGTAAAACCTCTCAATCGTGCTCTTATAATATTGCAAGTTTTGTCATGTGGTTTTGCAGTCAATGTCGATTTGCTCCAAAAATATTTTTAGTTGTTGTTTTATAATGTTAGTTGAAACATATTCATGGTACTGCATGCCTACGTCCATTCATATAGTACGAATTCACGGCTACCTCATCATTGAATGGACGCTATTGCCGATTGGACAACTGTCTGAGGAAGCCCAGGAATCACGCAATAAAGATAGTAAAAGATATCGAGAGAATTTTTCACGAAAATGTTCCAGTGAAAGTATCATGACGGATCTTATTCATTGGTTGCTTGTGTCCTCAGACCCACTTATTTCTAGTTTAAGATTAGATCCGTCTAAAAAAATAGCGCACTTTCATCAGAGCCGATTAAACTATTGGCTCCTATGGAGATTTCGCGTGCAGAGTTGATATCAGATAACTCTGACGCAAGCTCATATGCAGATGATGATTCTGCATCTGATAGTGATTCAGATTAGATTGTTATGATTTTCAATCGCGTTATAACTCGTTAAGGATTAATTGAATCATTATAATTATAATGGCTGACTGCAATAATATTATTTTGTACAATAAAATTCATTTCATGACTTATTTATCTCCTTTTTTCTTCAGCGCCTTCCACCACTCTTGCAAATAAATTAAGTTTCAATTGGACGACCACTTTTATATTGAAGGCATGTCAAACAGTAATTTTGTATTTTTCTTTTTATATATATAGAAAATATACATTTTTTTCATAATCTAAACCACGTACATGATGTTTGGTTTCAATTGAAAAACGTAATTTCAATATTCACAGTAAAAGTTCGCCATTTTTTAACCGCCATTTTGAATTTTGAAAAAAAAAATATCATTTTCGAATTGGGCAACTAAAAAAACTACAGTACTGGAAGTTTTGCTGTGATCGGATAACTTTTCGGATTTTGGCCAGCTTTTCCGAAAAATTGGCCACTGTGCACTGGCATGAATTTCAGTGCTTATGAGAGCAAAACACGGGTAAATTTTATTCGTTATTAGTTGCTTATTTCACATAATTTTGAAAGCAGCATCTCATATAACACCAATGAAGAAAATGCTCAGTGCCTGCAGCACTGTAACTGAAGTTGGTGTTTGGGGCTGCGATCCGAAATATTTGCAGAACTTTGGGAATTGAAATATTGGTTTTTTATTTTCATTGTAAATGTTTCCGGTATGAATACTAACTGTAAGCATTTATTGATACAAATGTAGGACAATCGACTCGTGCTGGCAACCTTCTGCCAGTATCAAAGCCAAGAATATATCACATCTGCTTCTTGTTGTTATATTACATTCGAAATTTTAGGAGTATAAAGAAATTGAGGGCTACCTGCAGCGAGTTTTTTCAAATAATCGAAAGCTTAATATTTGCTGTTTATTGTCACTACAATATCATTACCATTTGAAAATTCTACGATAAAACCGCTCAATAAAGATATTGCAATTAAACACAAAACCAACAATAGCTGGCAAACCTATAGTGGCTTTTCAACCAAATTTTGCCTGAATAATGTTTATGATAGCTTTCATTAATTATATGAAATTCGTATTGATTTCATGACTGCACTGGAAGTTATAGGGCAAAAAGTTTTATTTTCCTGAGCGAATTTTCAAAACCAAAGACAGAAAAATTACCATAGCTGGCAGCACCAATCAAATTTTTCAACAAAATTTTCACCAAACAGAGATTAGGGTAAGGTTCAGCTACTGTGTCAATTTCATGAAAATCTGGTTACTAATGCACATTTCATAGGGCAAAAAGCAGTTTTTTTTTTCATTGTAATTTTTCAAGATGGCACCACAGGCACAAAGTTGCCCACAATTCAAAATCGCTTCTATCAAATCTGGTCCTGCTTAAGTCAAATGCATTCTGTAAATGTCAGCTGGATCTGATTATTGGTTCGTGAGTTCTCGTGCACAGAAGTTTTTTTATGCTAAAAATATACGTTAACTGGGAGAGAGTTACCGTTCTTGTCCGAGATTAAATTGTCAAAGTTTTACTTTGAACGTGTAGACAAAGCAAACAATTTGTATACAGACTTGTTTTATTGTAAGAAACGGACATTTTCTAGGATATTCGATGGTTTGAATATTTTCACTTCCAAATTTTTTTTTTTCAAATTTAAGACTCCAAAATTATCATAACTGGCAGCTCCAACCGAATTTTTCAACCAAATTTATATCAAACGTGGTTTAAAAAAAGATCCAGCTACTTTGTGAATTTCGTCAAAATCGAACGATTCAATCAGAATTTATAGGGCTAAAAGCAAATATCTTTTTTAGTGATTTTTCAAGATGGCACCACTGGCACACAAACGCTCGCATTTCAAAATTACTTCTATCAGACCTGGTCCGATTAAAGGCCAATACATTCTGCAAATTTCAATTGATTCTGTGTATTGGATCGAGAGTTTCCGTGAACAGAAGTTTTTGATGCTAAAAATATAGGTAAATTGGGCAAGGGTTACCAGGCGTGCCCGTCATACCATATACAATTTTTTTTTCTGTCTATGTAAACAAAGCACAAGATTTACTTATGAGCTGCTTTTTTTGAAAAAGCGGCATTTTTTCAAGAGAGACAATGATTTGGAGGTTTTCACTTTCAGTGCCTGCCCTAGCTGCAGGATTACCAGTAGGCTCATTAAAAGCTACACAAACCTACAACTAAATAAAACAAATATGTCCTGAAAATTTCGTAATGATTGAACAGCTTTGTCAAAAGTTATCACTTAAATGGCCGCCGGCACCAAAAGGTTAACAATAACTGACATTTAGCAATATATATTCTGCATATACACCAATGTATCCTGAAAGTTTCAGCTCAATCGGATGAAGCGTTCCCGAGATTATCTCACTGAAATTTTTTGATGATATAGATATATATATATATATGTATATATATATATATATATATATATATATATATATATATATATATATATATATATATATATATATATATATATATATATATATATATATATATATATATATATATATATATATATATATATATATATATATATATATATATATATATATATATATATATATATATATATATATATATATATATATATATATATATATATATATATATATATATATATATATATATATATATATATATATATATATATATATGTACACTACCGGTCAAAAGGTTGGGTCCACTTCACAATGTTGATGAAATGTACAAGAAACCATGGTTTTCTTTGTTCATTGTTTTTTGATTATTAATATTTATGAAAAAGTAATCACTGTTTATACAAAATATGTCAACTCACAAAGAAACCCGCAAATATTTATCTATATTTTTGATTCTTCGAAATATCCGCCTTTTGCTCGTATAACAGCAGCGCATATTCTGGGCATCCTTTCAATCAATTTATGCAATGATTCCGTCGTTATTTCATTCCAGCAATTCTGTAGGAACGTCCAAAGCTGTTTTGTATTAGTTGGTTGCAGTTTTCTCACTTGTCTGTCCAACTCGTCCCACAGCAGCTCGATCGGGTTACAATCCGGCGACTGAGGTGGCCATTCCATATATTTGAGTTCTTTCTGCTTCTCTTTGGTGGCGATGTAATCCCGGCAAAATTTAGAAGTGTGCTTAGGATCATTATCTTGCTGGAAAACGAATCCGCGACCCACAATTCTTTTCCCACACGGAAAAGCGTGCCGTTGAAGAATGTTGTGGTAGACTTTTTTGTCCATGATACCCTCAATTTTCACAATGTCACCAACAATGTCCCCAGCAAAGCATCCCCAGACTAACACTGACCCTCCACCATGCTTGACTGTGGGGATCACACATTGGTTAATCATGCGCTCGCCAACCAAACGACGAACATATTGTCTGCGTCGTTTGTTGAAAATTTCAAATTTTGATTCGTCCGTGAACAAGACTTTAGACCATTGTTCAATTGTCCAATTTTTATGTTATTTAGCCCAATTCAATCTTTTCACTTTGTTTTGCTTGCGTAGTAATGGTTTTTTAGCGGCGACGCATCCTTTCAAGCCGTAATTTCGTAGACGTTGCTGTACCGTCGAAACAGATACTGATGCTTCGCGCGCGGAGTTGAGTTGTTCACGAATTTCGGGGGCTGTGAGAGAACGATTTTTCTTGCTTACAGCACAGATGAACTTGTCCTCTTGTTCTGACGTAAATTTAGGCTTCCCAGAACGATGAAGACTCTGATTACACCCTGTTTCGCTCTTTCTTTGTAACGCTCTCATGACTGCATTTTTAGAAACATTACATTTAAAAGCAATTTTTCGCGTTGAATAACCTTCTTTATGTAGTGCCACAATGACTGCTCGTGTCTCTACACTCAGCTCTGCTTTTCGACCCATTTCTCTACGAATGAAACATGAAATATATAGTTTTATTCACATTTTTATAATGAGATGATATTTTTCGAATTACGTTAATTTACATTAAAATTTTTGTCGAATACATATGATTTATAATACGATAAATGTTCTACTCACCTTTTTGCAAAGAAAAATGTAACAAACAATTGGAAATATAACTCTTGGAGTGAGTTTTTGCAGCACAAGGATGTTACGCGTAATAGACACTAGACGCATCGATAGAATGCAACAAGTCATAACACGTTTATGCACGATCTACGCGTCTCCCAAGGACGCCCTCTCCACTCTGACACCCTCCTACACTCTGACCAGTAGCAAGACGCACGCGCTTGACAAAATCCACTGAGTAGCCGACTTAATTGTGTAGAATTCAAAAATAAAGCAAGTGGACCCAAACTTTTGACCGGTAGTATATATATATATATATATATATATATATATATATATATAAATATATATATATATACATAAAAATATATATATATATATATATATATATATATATATATATATATATATATATATATATATATATATATATATATATATATATATATATATATATATATATATATATATATATATATATATATATATATATATATATATATATATATATATATATATATATATATATATATATATATATATATATATATATATATATATATATATATATATATATATATATATATATATATATATATATATATGTATATGGAAATATGAATTTTTGGCCGAATCGATTTTAATACTAAAATATTGACTTTAATTAAATAAAATTTAACATTCATTTTAAATAAATATTATTGAAGTGAAATATTTACTTAATACTAATTTACTTAATACTACTGCTAAAATGGTGACCCCGTGAGTTAGCTAGCAGTCTTCTGAGACGATCGGTCTCACGTTTTCTACTCCGCCTGCTCACATAGCAGGTTCCGAGCAACGGAACGTAAGAGAGGAGGAAATGCCCAGAAGATTCGTTAGAAGAAACCACTTCGCTAGAGCGATGACTGACTTGCAGCAGTAGCAGAAACGACGTGAAGTTAAAAACACTACAAAGTGCATTTGGCGACATGCTACTGGCGTTAGGGCCGACCGTCTGCGACCGAGTTCTAGTTGTTTCTCGCGAAAAAAGTGCCTGATCGGATTCGAATTCGAGCCTTAAATCGATTGAAACGCAATTAGCGGTGACTTATTAAAGCTGAATTTAGAATTGGCTAGAATATTGAAAAATTAGAGGAATTCAAAAAGCAAGATAAGAAACAAGAGTCACAAACCGTGAATGTTGGACTAACAAGGAATAACGAGAAACTAAAGGAATTCGAATATTTCAACAAATGTGAAAATAAGGCAAGTCCGTAATTAACGTAAACAACATTATAGTCGAAGTGTTTTGAAATATTTAATATTGTATTATGTGTAATATTATTACCAATTACATAATTCGTGATCAGTTGTAAACTTCTCAAGTGCTAGGGAAGAGAGTTGGTGAAATAATTATCATCAGCATTATGACAATTTTCGATATATAACGGTCTTATTCATGAATTATCAATTCATTTGAAGTTAACCTCCATTAGCCATTTAACATGTCGATTAACGAGGATTTAGAACCATCGACTCTTACTGCAAATCATTTGTCCCAAGTATCTTCTTTTAATAATCAAATGAACGCGGCTGCCATCAAGCCTCCTCCATTTTGGGCTGAAGATCCGGACCTTTGGTTCGACCAGCTCGAGGGGCAATTCAATTAAGCCGGCATTAGAGTCTCGTCAACGAGATATTTTTATACACTAGGTGCTTTAGGTACGAATGAACTTCGCGTGGTTAGGGACTTAATAAAAACGCCTCACTCAATACATCCTCATGAGAAGCTTAAAGAAGCCTTCACAAATAGACTTTTGGCAAGTGCCTCTAGCAAATTGAGTCATTTGTTAAAAGGTATGACGTTAGGAGACAAAAACCCCTCTCAATTGCTTCGAGATATGAAGCAATTGGGTGGTGATGATGTAGGTGAACAGTTCTTGCGAACAATGTGGTTGCAGCAGCTTCCCGAGAAAACTCAAGCGATTTTGGCTTGCACTCCGGGAAATTCAGTCGAGCAATTGGCAGAATCGGCAGACAAAATTACTGAAATAGTAGTGCAACCAACTGTTTTTGAAGCATCAATTTCGTTATCTCGGTTTTAGAAAACTGAAGCCCAAATAACTGCTTTATCAAGTATTATCCAGAGGCAGCAACAGCAACCCCAAAGATTAGGACGTTGGAGATCGAGATTGCGTTCAAAATCTCAAAATCGGTCACCAACACGTTCAACTGTTAAGCATCCAGACTGGTGTTGGTATCATGAAAACTTTTATGATAAGGCAAAACGTTGTGTACAGCCGTGTAAGTATTACATAAAGAAAAACGTTAATTTCTAGGAACAAAAAAACTAAAGTCTCATTTACCGTCGACGGTAAGTAAACGATACCCCTCTCCAAGCCGTCGACTTGAAATTTCGGATTCAGGGTCTAAACTACGTTTTCTAATTGCCACAGGGGCGGATATCTCAATTCTGCCGGTACTTTCGAATCAAAAACTTTTTCCATGCAGTCTTACACTTTCAGCGGCTAATCATTCTACCATCAAGACTTATGGACAAAAGACAATTAAGTTGAGTCTGGGACTTCGTCGAGAGTTTTTAGAATTTTTTTTTAGCCGATGTAACTAGACGTATTTTGGGTGCTGATTTTCTGTGCCACTATGGTCTAGTCGTCGATCTTGCAAATGGTATTCTGCTTGGCCCATTAACTTCACTTTCATCTAAAGGTCATTATGCCAAGTTGACGCTTTCGAATCTTACAATCCATAAAATCGCTTCTTTTCATCCAAAGGTGTTGGAATTGCTCAGGAAATATCGAGCAATAGCAATTGAAACAGGTTTCTCTACACCTGGAAAGCATTCAGTAGCACACCATATTCCAACAGTTGGTCCTCTTCTTGTATCGAAAGCTCGTCGATTGGTTCCAGATAAACTTGCAGCAGCCACAATAGAGTTCAAATTTTTGTTGCAACAAGGAATTTGTCGTCCTTCAAACAGTGCTTGGTCTTCACCTTTTCACATGGTTAAAAAAGCAAGTGGGGAATGGTGTCCATGTGGCGGTTACAGATGCGTTAATGCCATAACCATTCCGGACAGATATCCAATTCCTATAATCCAGGACTTTTGCCATCAATTACATGACAAAAATATATTTTCAACTCTGGATTTAACTAAGGCTTATCATCAAATCCCGGTTGAACGAAATGGTGTTCCTAAGACCGCGATTTGTACACCATTTGGACTTTTCGAATTTACTCGAATGACATTCGGTTTATGCAACGCAGCACCATCATGTCAACAATTTATTCATGAAGTTTAACATGGTCTACATTTTTGTTTTATCTATCTAGACGATATTTTGCTTGCATCAAATAATGAAAACGAGCATATAATTCATTTAGAACAAATCTTTCAACGCATGGCCGACCACGGACTGATAATCAATTCAGATAAATGCGCATTTGTTAAGTACAATGTAAAGTTTTTAGGACACAATGTTTCGACACAAGGTATTAAGCCTTCACTGGACAGAGTAGACGCAATATCGCAATCCAAAATTCCAAGTAAAGTCTAAGATCTTAGAAGATTCTTAGGAATAGTGAACTTTTAAGAGAGTGGATTGGACTCATCAAGCACGCACTGCTTTTGAAGAGGTTAAACGTGGGTTGATAGAGGCCACTTTACTTGCGCTTCCAAACTCGGACGCTGAGCTGGCATTATTTGTTAACGCCTCTGATCATTCCATAGGAGCGGCTTTGCAGCAGAAAACAAACTGCTCCTGGCAGCCTCTTGGGTTTTATTCAGCCAAATTAAGTGACACACAATGCAAATATAGCGCTTACAATCGTGAGCTCTTAGTCGCGTATCAGGGTATCCGGTACTTCCGACCATATCTGGAAGGTCAGAAATTCACTCTCTACACTGACCATAAACCACTGATGTTCACTTTTAAAAAGAATCCTGAAAACGCCACACCTCGACAACTCAGACATTTGAGCTACATTTCCGAATTCACAACGGATTCACGTAATGTTTCTGGAAATAATAATACGATTGCGGACACTTTATCACGTCTTAAAGAGGTAACTCTTCCTTCTTCACTAGATTTTTGAGAAATAGCTGCAGCACAACTTTCGGATTCAGAGTTTCAAGATTTGCGAATGAATTCAAAGTTCTTGTTTAAAAAGATATCTCTTGCTGGATGTGATACTGAACTGTTTTGTGAAGTATCTAGCTCAAATATCAGACCTTAAATTCCAACACAATTTCAGAAACAGGTTTTCAATAAAACTCATGATATTTCGCATCCTGGTTTTCGAGCTTTGCGCAAACTCATAGTAAGAAAACATTTTCTGACCCGCGATGAACAAAGACATTACCACTTGGGCTAGAGAATGTATTGCTTGTCCAAAGTGTAAAATAACTAGGCACGTATCTAGAAAATCAAGCACTTTTCCAAAAGTTTCGGAAAGATTCAAGGTGATTCATCTTGACATAGTCGGCCCACTTACCTCATCTCAAGGATTTACTTATTGCCTCACATTCATTGATCGTTTCTCTCGTTGGCCGGAAGCTATTCCTTTAGTGGATATTTCGGCAAAAAGCTGTGCAAATGCTCTGATAATTAGTTGGATTGCACGTTTTGGAGTCCCACAAACCATTATTACTGATCAGGGTAGACCATTTGAATCAGCACTTTTTACAGAATTAGGACAACTTTTGGGATTCAGACGCAATTGCACGATCGCATATCATCCTCAGTTTAACGGTTTCCTTGAAAGATGGCATCGAAGCTAAAAAGATTCAATCATGACACATAATAATAAATCATGGACTAAATCACTACCCTTGTACTCCTTGAACTTTGCGCATTGGTCAGAGGAGAGTTTCAGGCATCTCCTACTACTTTATGGAGAAAACCTTCGACTTCCTAGTGATTTTCTTCAAGAAAATCCTAGAAAGTTAGATCAATCTGATTTTGCCTCTGAGCTTACTAAAACCATGGTTAATATCCGTCCCTTCGATGCCTCACAAAATCCTTTATCTAAAAAACATTTCTTTTTAAACATCTCGAATCCTGTACTCATGCTTTTGTAAGAATTGATTCAGTTCGTCCACCACTGCGTCCACTTTATGATGGACCTTTTAAAATTCTAAAAAGAAGCCAACACTTTTACGCGCTAGATATTAAGGGAAAACCGGTTAGTATTTCAACAAACAGGTTAAACCTTGTTATTTGTCTTCGTTTGATGAATCACATTCCGGGACTGCAACTCTGTCAGACAAAAAAGTAAGAACACCTCCACAACCAACAAAGACAACCCCTAAACCACGTGAAGTTCGACGAGTTACGTTTTTACCTTACGTTTCACAAGCTGGTCGATCGACAAGGATACCAATTAAGTATTAGTTTTTTCTTTGATATATCATTCACTTTGTTCACTGGCTGGGGAGTATTGTAGGGACACTTCAGGCGGAAAGATAGATGGAAATACTTTGGTTTGATACACTGCCTACGCACATGGTAAGTGTCAAGAACAAGGATTGTAATCTAGTAGCTTGATTTATGTTTGAAAAATGAAATTGTGAAAATAATTTTGTCAGTCTTGAAATGAGCTTAGATAAATAATGTTGAATTATAAAAAAACTCTAGCGCACCTGAACCGCTAGAAACACATATGTTCGAAGAACAGTAGAAGAATCGTGCAGGTTTTGAGTGCATATTCCACCACATGAGCTGCTTATTACGGCCAAATTGTTTCAAACGCCACGTTTTACTTTGGTCTCAAGAATGGCTTATAGCTCATATGGTGGAAGATTTCAGATATTACCACTGGCATGAATTTCAGTGCTTATGAGAGCAAAACACGGGTAAATTTTATTCGTTATTAGTTGCTTATTTCACATAATTTTGAAAGCAGCATCTCATATAACATCAATGAAGAAAATGCTCAGTGCCTGCAGCACTGTAACTGAAGTTGGTGTTTGGGGCTGCGATCCGAAATATTTGCAGAACTTTGGGAATTGAAACATCGGTTATTTATTTTCATTGTAAATGTTTCCGGTATGAATACTAACTGTAAGCATTTATTGATACAAATGTAGGACAATCGACTCGTGCTGGCAGCCTTCTGCCAGTATCAAAGCCAAGAATATATCACATCTGCTTCCCGTTGTTATATTACATTCGAAGTTATAGGAGTATAAAGAAATTTAGGGTTACCTGCAGCAAGTTTTTTTAAATAATCGAAAGCTTAATATTTGCTGTTTATTGTCACTACAATATCATTACCATTTGAAAATTCTACGATAAAACCGCTCAATAAAGATATTGCAATTAAACACAAAACCAACAATAGCTGGCAACCCTATGGTGGCTATTCAACCAAATTTGGCCTGAATAATGTTTATGATAGCTTTCATTAATTGTATGAAATTCGTATTGATTTCATGACTGCGCTGGAAGTTATAGGGCAAAAAGTTTTATTTTCCTAAGCGAATTTTCAAAACCAAAGACACAAAAATTACCATAGCTGGCAGCACCAATCAAATTTTTCAACAAAATTTCCACCAAACAGAGATTAGGGTAAGGTTCAGCTACTGTGTCAATTTCATGAAAATCTGGTTACTAATGCACATTTCATAGGGCAAAAAGCAGTTTTTTTTTTCATTGTAATTTTTCAAGATGGCACCACTGGCACAGAGTTGCCCTCAATCCAAAATTGCTTCTATCAAATCTGGTCCTGCTTAAGTCAAATGCATTCTGTAAATGTCAGCTGGATCTGATTATTGGTTCGCGAGTTCTCGTGAACAGAAGTTTTTTATGCTAAAAATATACGTTAACTGGGAGAGAGTTACCGTTCTTGTCCGACAGTAAATTGTCAAAGTTTTACTTTGAACGTGTAGACAAAGCATACGATTTGTATACAGACTTGTTTTGTTGTAAGAAACGGACATTTTTTAGGATATTCGATGGTTTGAATATTTTCACTTCCAAATTTTTTTTTTTTCAAATTTAAGACACCAAAATTATCATAACTGGCAGCTCCAACCGAATTTTTCATCCAACTTTCTGTCAAACGTGGTTTAAAAAAAAGTCCAGCTACTGTGTGAATTTCGTCAAAATCTAACGATTCAATCAGAATTTATAGGGCTAAAGGCAGTTATCTTTTTTAGTGATTTTTCAAGATTGCACCACTGGCACACAAACGCTCGCATTTCAAAATCACTTCTATCAGACTTGGTCCTATTTAAGACCAATACATTCTGCAAATTTCAAGTGGTTCTGTTTATCGAATCGTGAGTTTCCGTGAACAGAAGTTTTTGATGCTAAAAATATAGGTAAATTGGGCAAGGGTTACCAGGCGTGCCCGTTATACCATATACAATTTTTTTTCCTGTCTATGTAAACAAAGCACAAGATTTACTTATGAGCGGCTTTTTTTCGAAAAAGCGGCATTTTTTCAAGAGAGACAATGATTTAGAGGTTTTCACTTTCAGTGCCTGCCCTAGCTGCAGGCTTACCAGCAGGCTCAATAAAAGCTACACAAATCTACAACTCAATAAAACAAATATGTTCTGAAAATTTCGTAATGATTGAACAGCTTTGTCAAAAGTTATCGCAATTTAAAAATTTTCAAATTTTCCCGTTCTCTTTTTTTAGGCACCCAGCGCACACATGGGGTTAAAAAATTAAAAAACATTATCCGATTCACATGTAAAACACGTTCGAAATTTATTTCGTCAACTTTATTTTTGCGAAAATTATTTGTGTTCGAAATAATAGGTACATTAAAAATATCACTTAAATGGCCGCCGGCGCCAAAAGGTTAACAATAACTGACATTTAGCAAGACCTGGACCTATTCTGCATATACACCAATGTATATTGAAAGTTTCAGCTCAATCGGATGAAGCGTTCCCGAGATTATCTCACTGAAATTTTTTGATGGTATATATATATATATATATATATATATATATATATATATATATATATATATATATATATATATATACATATATATATATATATATATATATATATATATATATATATATATATATATATATATATATATATATATATATATTTATATATATATATATATATATATATATATATATATATATATATATATATATATATATATATATATATATATATATATATATATATATATATATATATATATATATATATATATATATATATATATATATATATAGATATATATGAAATATGAATTTTTGGCCGAATCGATTTTAATACTAAGGTAATTTGTAAAATATTGACTTTAATTAAATAAAATTTAACATTCATTTTAAAGAAATATTATTGAGGTGAAATATTTACTTAATACTAATTTACTTAATACTACTGCTAATGGTGACCCCGTGAGTTAGCTAGCAGCCTTCTGAGACGATCGGTCTCACGTTTTCTACTCCGCCTGCTCACATAGCAGGTTCCGAGCAACGGAACGTAAGAGAGGAGGAAATGCTCAGAAGATTCGTTAGAAGAAACCACTACGCTAGAGCGATGACTGACTTGCAGCAGTAGCAGTAACGACGTGAAGTTAAAAACACTACAAAGTGCATTTGGCGACATGCTACTGGCGTTAGGGCCGACCGTCTGCGACCGAGTTCTAGTTGTTTCTCGCGAAAAAAGTGCCTGATCGGATTCGAATTCGAGCCTTAAATCGATTGAAGCGCAATTAGCGGTGGCTTATTAAAGCTGAATTTAGAATTGGCTAGAATATTGAAAAATTAGAGGAATTCGAAAAGCAAGATAAGAAACAAGAGTCACAAACCGTGAATGTTGGACTAACAAGGAATAACGAGAAACTAAAGGAATTCGAATATTTCAACAAAAGTGAAAATAAGGCAAGTCAGTAATTAACGTAAACAACATTATAGTCGAAGTGATTTGAAATATTTAATATTGTATTATGTGTAATATTATTACCAATTACATAATTCGTGATCAGTTGTAAACTTCTCAAGTGCTAGGGAAGAGAGTTGGTGAAATAATTATCATCAGCATTATGACAATTTTCGATATATTACGGTCTTATTCATGAATTATCAATTCATTTGAAGTTAACCTCCATCAGCCATTTAACATGTCGATTAACGAGGAGTTAGAACCATCGACTCTTACTGCAAATAATTTGTCCCAAGAGTCTCCTTTTAATAATCAAATTAACGCGGCTGCCATCAAGCCTCCTCCATTTTGGGCCGAAGATCCGGACCTTTGGTTCGACCAGCTCGAGGGGCAATTCAATTAAGCCGGCATTAGAGTCTCGTCAACGAGATAGTTTTATACACTAGGTGCTTTAGGTACGAATGAACTTCGCGTGGTTAGGGACTTAATAAAAACGCCTCACTCAATACATTCTCATGAGAAGCTTAAAGAAGCCTTCATAAATAGACTTTCGGCAAGTGCCTCTAGCAAATTGAGTCATTTATTAAAAGGTATGACGTTAGGAGACAAAAAACCCTCTCAATTGCTTCGAGATATGAAACGATTGGGTGGGGATGATGTAGGTGAACAATTCTTGTGAACAATGTGGTTGCAGCAGCTTCCCGAGAAAACTCAATCGATTTTGGCTTGCACTCCGGGAAATTCAGTCGAGCAATTGACAGAATCGGCAGACAAAATTGCTGAAATACTAGTGCAACCAACTGTTTTTGAGGCATCATTTTCGTTCTCTCGGTTGGAGAAAACTGAAGCCCAAATAACTGCTTTATCAAGTATTATCCAGAGGCAGCAACAGAAACCCCAAAGTTTAGGACGTTGGAGATCGAGATTGCGTTCAAAATCTCAAAATCGGTCACCAACACGTTCAACTGTTAAGCATCCAGACTGGTGTTGGTATCATGAAAACTTTTATGATAAGGCAAAACGTTGTGTACAGCTGTGTAAGTATTACATAAAGAAAAACGTTAATTTCTCGGAACAAAAAAACTAAAGTCTAAACGTTGCCCCTCTCCAAGCCGTCGACTTGAAATTTTCGATTCAGGGTCCAAACTACGTTTTCTTATTGACACAGGGGCGGATATCTTTATTCTGCCGGTACTTTCGAATCAAAAACTTTTTCCATGCAGTCTTACACTTTCAGCGGCTAATCATTCTACCATCAAGACTTATGGACAAAAGACAATAAAGTTGAGTCTGGGACTTCGTCGAGAATTTTTAGAATTTTTTTTTTAGCCGATGTAACTAGACGTATTTTGGGTGCTGATTTTCTGTGCCACTATGGTCTAGTCGTCGATCTTGCAAATGGTATTCTGCTTGGCCCATTAACTTCACTTTCATCTAAAGGTCATTATGCCAAGTTGACGCTTTCGAATCCTACAATCCATAAAATCGCTTCCTTTCATCCAAAGGTGTTGGAATTGCTTACGAAATATCGAGCAATAGCAATTGAAACAGGTTTCTCTACACCTGGAAAGCATTCATTAGCACACCATATTCCAACAGTTGGTCCTTTTCTTGTATCGAAAGCTCGTCGATTGGCTCCAGATAAACTTGCAGCAGCCAAAAAAGAGTTCAAATTTTTGTTGCAACAAGGAATTTGTCGTCCTTCAAACAGTGCTTGGTCTTCACCTTTTCACATGGTTAAAAAAACAAGTGCGGAATGGCGTCCATGTGGCGATTATAGACTCGTTAATGCCATAACCATTTCGGACAGATATCCAGTTCCTAGAAACCAGGTTTTTTGCCATCAATTACATGACAAAAAGATATTTTCAACTCTGGATTTAACTAAGGCTTATCATCAAATCCCGGTTGAACCAAATGATGTTCCTAAGACCGCGATTTGTACACCGTTTGGACTTTTCAAATTAACTCGAATGACATTCGGTTTATGCAACGCAGCACCTTCATTTCAACAATTTATTCATGAAGTTTAACATGGCCTAGATTTTTGTTTTATCTATCTAGACGATATTTCGGTTGCATCAAATAATGAAAACGAGCATGTAATTCATTTAAAACAAATCTTTCAACGCATGGCCGACCACGGACTGATAATCGATTCAGATAAGTGCGCATTTGTTAAGTACAATGTAAAGTTTTTAGGACACAATGTTTCGCCGCAAGGTATTAAGCCTTCACTGGACAGAGTAGACGCAATATCACAATCCAAAATTCCAAGTAAAGTCTAAGATCTTAGAAGATTCTTAGGAACGGTGAACTTTTAAGAGAGTGGATTGGACTCATCAAGCACGCACTGCTTTTGAAGAGGTTAAACGTGGGTTGATAGAGGCCACTTTACTTGCGCTTCCAAACTCGGACGCTGAGCTGGCATTATTTGTTAGCGCATCTGATCATTCCATAGGAGCGGCTCTGCAGCAGAAAACAAACTGCTCCTGGCAGCCTCTTGGGTTTTATTCAGCCAAATTAAGTGACACACAATGCAAATATAGCGCTTACAATCGTGAGCTCTTAGCCGCGTACCAGGGTATCCGGTACTTCTGACCATATCTGGAAGGTCAGAAATTCACTCTCTACACTAACCATAAACCACTGATGTTCACTTTTAAAAAGAATCCTGAAAAGGCCACACCTCGACAACTCAGACATTTGAGCTACATTTCCGAATTCACAACAGATTCACGTCATGTTTCTGGAAATAATAATACGGTTGCGAACACTTTATCACGTCTAAAAGAGGTAACTCTTCCTTCTTCACTAGATTTTTGAGAAATAGCTGCAGCACAACTTTCGGATTCAGAGTTTCAAGATTTGCGAATGAATTCAAAGCTCTTGTTTAAAAAGATATCTCTTGCTGGATGTGATACTGAACTGTTTTGTGAAGTATCTAGCTCAAATATCAGACCTTAAATTCCAACATAATTTCAGAAACAGGTTTTCAATATAACTCATGATGTTTCGCATCCTGGTATTCGAGCTTTGCGCAAACTCATGGTAAAAAAAATTTTCTGACCCGCGATGAACAAAGACATTACCATTTGGGCTAGAGAATTTATTGCTTGTCAAAAGTGTAAAATAACTAGGCACGTATCTAGAGAATCAAGCACTTTTCCAAAAGTTTCGGAAAGATTCAAGGTGATTCATCTTGACATAGTCGGCCCACTTACCTCATCTCAAGGATTTACTTATTGCCTCACACTCATTGATCGTTTCTCTCGTTGGCCGGAAGCTATTCCTTTAGTGGATATTTCGGCAAAAAGCTGTGCAAATGCTCTGTTAATTGGTTGGATTGCACATTTTGGAGTCCCACAAACCATTATTACTGATCAGGGTAGACCATTTGAATCAGCACTTTTTACAGAATAAGGACAACTTTTGGGATTCAGACGCAATTGCACGACCGCATATCATCCTCAGTCTAACGGTTTCCTTGAAAGACGGCATCGAAGCTAAAAAGCTTCAATCAAGACACATAACAATCAATCATGGACTAAATCACTACCCTTTGTACTCCTTGGACTTTGCGCATTGGTCAGAGGGGAGTTTCAGGCATCTCTTGCTCAACTACTTTATGGAGAAAACGTTCGACATCCTAGTGATTTTCTTCAAGAAAATCCTAGAAAGATAGATCAATCTGATTCTGCCTCTGAGCTTACTTAAACCATGGTTAATATCCGTCCCATCGATGCCTCACATCATCCTTTATCTAAAAAACATTTCTTTTTAAACATCTCGAATCCTTACTCATGCTTTTGTAAGAATGGATTCAATTTGTCCACCACTGCGTCCACTTTATGATGGACCTTTTAAACTTCTAAAAAGAATCCAACACTTTTACGCGCTAGATATTAAGGGAAAACCGGTTAATATTTCAACAAACAGGTTAAACCTTGTAATTCGTCTTCGTTTGATGAATCACATTCCGGGACTGCAACTCTGTCAGACAAAAAAGTAAGAACACCTCCACAACCAACAAAGACAACCCCTAAACCACGTGAAGTTCGACGAGTTACGTTTTTACCTTACGTTTCACAAGCTGGTCGATCGACAAGGATACCAATTAAGTATTAGTTTTTTCTTTGGTATATCATTCACTTTGTTCACTGGTGGGGGAGTATTGTAGGGACACTTCAGGCGGAAAGATAGATGGAAATACTTTGGTTTGATACACTGCCAACGCACATGGGAAGTGTCAAGAAAAAGGATTATAATCTAGTAGCTTGATATATTTTTGAAAAATGAAATTGTAAAAATAATTTTTTCAGTCTTGAAATGAACTTAGATAAATAATGTTGAATTATAAAAAAGGTAATTTGTAAAATATTGACTTTTATTAAATAAAATTTAACATTCATTTTAAAGAAATATTATTGAAGTGAAATATTTACTTAATACTAATTTACTTAATACTACTGCTAATGGTGACCCCGTGAGTTAGCTAGCAGCCTTCTGAGACGATCGGTCTCACGTTTTCTACTCCGCCTGCTCACATAGCAAGTTCCGAGCAACGGAACGTAAGAGAGGAGGAAATGCCCAGAAGATTCGTTAGAAGAAACCACTTCGCTAGAGCGATGACTGACTTGCAGCAGTAGCAGTAACGACGTGAAGTTAAAAACACTTTTAAGTAAATTGGTGATATGCTACTGGCGTTAGGGCCGACCGTCTGCGACCGAGTTCTTGTTGTTTCTCGCGAAAAAAATGCCTGATCGGATTCGAATTTGAGCCTTAAATCGATTGAAACGCAATTAGCGGTGGCTTATTAAAGCTGAATTTAGAATTGGCTAGAATATTGAAAAATTAGAGGAATTCGAAAAGCAAGATAAGAAACAAGAGTCACAAACCGTGAATGTTGGACTAACAAGGAATAACGAGAAACTAAAGGAATTCGAATATTTCAACAAAAGTGAAAATAAGGCAAGTCAGTAATTAACGTAAACAACATTATAGTCGAAGTGATTTGAAATATTTAATATTGTATTATGTGTAATATTATTACCAATTACATAATTTGTGATCAGTTGTAAACTTCTCAAGTGCTAGGGAAGAGAGTTGGTGAAATTATTATCATCAACATTATGACAATTTTCGATACATAACGGTCTTATTCACGAATTATCAATTCATTTGAAGTTAACCTCCATTAGCCATTTAACATGTCGATTAACGACGAGTTAGAACCATCGACTCTAACTGCAAATAATTTGTCCCAAGTATCTTCTTTTAATAATCAAATTAACGCGGCTGCCATCAAGCCTCCTCCATTTTGGGCTGAAGATCCGGACCTTTATTTCGACCAGCTCGAGGGGCAATTCAATTTAGCGGGCATTAGAGTCTCGTCAACGAGATAGTTTTATACACTAGGTGCTTTAAGTACGAATGAACTTCGCGTGGTTAGGGACTTAATAAAAACTCCTCACTCAATACATCCTCATGAGAAGCTTAAAGAAGCCTTCATAAATAGACTTTCGGCAAGTGCCTCTAGCAAATTGAGTCATTTATTAAAAGGTATGACGTTAGGAGACAAAAAACCCTCTCATTTGCTTCGAGATATGAAGCGATTGGGTGGTGATGATGTAGGTGAACAATTCTTGCGAACAATGTGGTTGCAGCAGCTTCCCGAGAAAACTTAATCGATTTTGGCTTGCACTCCGGGAAATTCAGTCGAGCGATTGACAGAATCGGCAGACAAAATTGCTGAAATAGTAGTGCAACCAACTGTTTTTGAGGCATCATTTTCGTTATCTCGGTTGGAGAAAACTGAAGCCCAAATAACTGCTTTATCAAGTATTATCCAGAGGCAGCAACAGAAACCCCAAAGTTTAGGACGTTGGAGATCGAGATTGTGTTCAAAATCTCAAAATCGGTCACCAACACGTTCAACTGTTAAGCATCCAGACTGGTGTTGGTATCATGAAAACTTTTATGATAAGGCAAATTGTTTTGTACAGCCGTGTAAGTATAACATAAAGAAAAACATTTATTTCTCGGAACAAAAACACTAAAGTCTAAACGTTGCCCCTCTCCAAGCCGTCGACTTGAAATTTTCGATTCAGGGTCCAAACTACGTTTTCTAATTGACACAGCGGCGGATATCTCAATTCTGCCGGTACTTTCGAATCAAAAACTTTTTCCATGCAGTCTTACACTTTCAGCGGCTAATCATTCTACCATCAAGACTTATGGACAAAAGACAATTAAGTTGAGTCTGGGACTTCGTCGAGAATTTTTAGAATTTTTTTTTAGCCGATGTAACTAGACGTATTTTGGGTGCTGATTTTCTGTGCCACTATGGTCTAGTCGTCGATCTTGCAAAGGGTATTCTGCATGACCCATTAACTTCACTTTCATCTAAAGGTCATTATGCCAAGTTGACGCTTTCGAATCTTACAATCCATAAAATCGCTTCTTTTCATCCAAAGGTGTTGGAATTGCTTACGAAATATCGAGCAATAGCAATTGAAACAGGTTTCTCTACACCTGGAAAGCATTCAGTAGCACACCATATTCCAACAGTTGGTCCTCTTCTTGTATCGAAAGCTCGTCGATTGGCTCCAGATAAACTTGCAGCAGCCAAAAAAGAGTTCAAATTTTTGTTGCAACAAGGAATTTGTCGTCCTTCAAACAGTGCTTGGTCTTCACCTTTTCATATGGTAAAAAAAGCAAGTGGGGAATAGCGTCCATGTGGCGATTATAGACGCGTTAATGCCATAGCCATTCCGGACAGATATCCAATTCCTATAATCCAGGACTTTTGCCATCAATTACATGACAAAAATATATTTTCAACTCTGGATTTAACTAAGGCTTATCATCAAATCCCGGTTGAACCAAATGATGTTCCTAAGACCGCGATTTGTACACCGTTTGGACTTTTCGAATTAACTCGAATGACATTCGGTTTATGCAACGCAGCACCATCATTTCAACAATTTATTCATGAAGTTTAGCATGGTCTAGATTTTTGTTTTATCTATCTAGACGGTATTTTGGTTATATCAAATAATGAAAACGAGCATATAATTCATTTAGAACAAATCTTTCAACGCATGGCCGACCACGGACTGATAATCAATTTAGATAAGTGCGCATTTGTTAAGTACAATGTAAAGTTTTTAAGACACACTGTTTCGACACAAGGTATTAAGCCTTCACTGGACAGAGTAGACGCAATATCACAATCCAAAATTCCAAGTAAAGTTTAAGATCTAAGAAGATTCTTAGGAATGATGAACTTTTAAGAGAGTGGATTGGACTCATCAAGCACGCACTGCTTTTGAAGAGGTTAAACGTGGGTTGATAGAGGCCACTTTACTTGCGCTTCCAAACTCGGACGCTGAGCTGTTATTATTTGTTAACGCTTCTGATAATTCCATAGGAGCGGCTCTGCAGCAGAAAACAAACTGCTCCTGGCAGCCTCTTGGGTTTTATTCAGCCAAATTAAGTGACACACAATGCAAATATAGCGCTTACAATCGTGAGCTCTTAGCCGCGTACCAGGGTATCCGGTACTTCCGACCATATCTGGAAGGTCAGAAATTCACTCTCTACACTGACCATAAACCACTGATGTTCACTTTTAAAAAGAATCCTGAAAAGACCACACCTCGACAACTCAGACATTAGAGCTACATATCCGAATTCACAACGGATTCACGTAATGTTTCTGGAAATAATAATAAGGTTGCGGACACTTTATCACGTCTAGAAGAGGTAACTCTTCCTTCTTCACTAGATTTTTGAGAAATAGCTGCAGCACAACTTTCGGATTCAGAGTTTCAAGATTTGCGAATGAATTCAAAGTTCTTGTTTAAAAAGATATCTCTTGCTGGATGTGATACTGAACTGTTTTGTGAAGCATCTAGCTCAAATATCAGACCTTAAATTCCAACACAATTTCAGAAACAGGTTTTCAATAAAACTCATGATATTTCGCATCCTGGTTTTCGAGCTTTGCGCAAACTCATAGTAAAAAAACATTTTCTGACCCGCGATGAACAAAGACATTACCACTTGGGCTAGAGAATGTATTGCTTGTCAAAAGTGTAAATAACTTGGCACGTATCTAGAGAATCAAGCACTTTTCCAAAAGTTTCGGAAAGATTCAAGGTGATTCATCTTGACATAGTCGGCCCACTTACCTCATCTCAAGGATTTACTTATTGCCTCACACTCATTGATCGTTTCTCTCGTTGGCCGGAAGCTATTCCTTTAGTGGATATTTCGGCAAAAAGCTGTGTAAATGCTCTGTTAATTAGTTGGATTGCACGTTTTGGAGTCCCACAAACCATTATTACTGATCAGGGTAGACCATTTGAATCAGCACTTTTTACAGAATTAGGACAACTTTTGGGATTCAGACGCAATTGCACGACCGCATATCATCCTCAGTCTAACGGTTTCCTTGAAAGACGGCATCGAAGCTAAAAAGCTTCAATCATGACACATAATAATGAATCATGGACTAAATCACTACCCCTTGTACTCCTTGGACTTTGCGCATTGGTCAGAGGAGAGTTTTAGGCATCTCCTGCTCAACTACTTTATGGAGAAAACCTTCGACTTCCTAGTGATTTTCTTCAAGAAAATCCTAGAAAGTTAGATCAATCTGATTTTGCCTCTGAGCTTACTTAAACCATGGTTAATATCCATCCCATCGATGCCTCACATCATCCTTTATCTAAAAAAGATTTCTTTTTAAACATCTCGAATCCTTACTCATGCTTTTGTAAGAATGGATTCAATTTGTCCACCACTGCGTCCACTTTATGATGGACCTTTTAAAATTCTAAAAAGAAGCCAACACTTTAACGCGCTAGATATTAAGGGAAAACCAGTTAATATTTCAATAAACAGGTTAAACCTTGTTATTTGTCTTCGTTTGATGAATCACATTCCGGGACTGCAACTCTGTCAGACAAGAAAGTAAGAACACCTCCACAACCAACAAAGACAACCTCTAAACAACGTGAACTTCGACGAGTTACGTTTTTACCTTACGTTTCACAAGCTGGTCGATCGACAAGGATACCAATTAAGTATTAGTTTTTTCTTTGATATATCATTCACTTTGTTCACTGGTGGGGTAGTATTGTAGGGACACTTCAGGCGGAAAGATAGATGGAAATACTTTGGTTTGATACACTGCCTTTGCACATGCGAAGTGTCAAGAAAAAGGATTGTAATCTAGTAGCTTGATATATTTTTGAAAAATGAAATTGTAAAAACAATTTTTTCAGTCTTGAAATGAAGTTAGATATATAATGTTGAGTTATAAAAAAGGTAATTTGTAATATATTGACTTAAATAAAATAAAATTTAACATTCATTTAAAAAAATATTATTGAAGTGAAATATTGACTTAATACTAATTTACTTAATACTATTGCTTAAAACCCCGTAACTTCCAATACAGTCCTGAATTCAAAACGAAGTTCATAGTGTTAGCGTAACATACTATTATAGGCATTATTCGGAAAGAAGCATGTTGAAAAGCTAACAAAGCGTTGCTAGCGATTGCTGGTTTTATATTTTTTGCCATATCTTTATTAAACAAATTTATTGCAAAATTTTCAAACGGTTATGATCTTGTACTGACAATTAACAACAAAACTTAAGATTTCGAAAATTGGAAATTTTTCTCGGGTGGAAGCCCTAAATTTCTTGGTTGCCCTATAACTTCCAATGCAATTATCAAATTGGAACGAAATTCGCAGGATAGTTTGAATTTAATGTGAGGCAGGTGTGATATATTTTTGGTTTAAATGCAAGTAAAGGGTTGCTAGCCCGAAGTGTTTTTGCTTTCATAGATTACGGGCGGTAACCCTAAATTTTTTTGTATCCCTGTAACTTAGAATGCAGTCATCGGATCGAAACGAAATTCGCAGGGTAGGTTGATTCTAATATGGAGCAGGTGTGATTAATGTTTGGCTTTGATGCTAGCAAAGGGTTGCTAGCGTGAGGCGTATTTGCTTTTTTCGTGTCAACAACTGCTTACAGTAAGCTTTCAAATCTTGAACATTCACGATAGAAAGAAGTTGCCAATGTTCAAATTTTTTAAATTCGAGTAATTTTTCGAGTAATAATCTCAAACATCTTTCTGTCCCTCTACCTCTCTAAATTGATAGGGTAATTTGATTTTGACGTAAGGCATTTGTGGGAGAGTTTGAGTTGCAGTGCTGGTAAATTGTTGCACGCACTGAACATTTTCTTTATTAGTTTTACAAGAGATGCTGCTTTTAAAGTTTTGTAGTGTTTGGTTTTCCCAAACCAAGTGGTAGCTCTGAAAACTTTTCCGCCTCATAAGTTTAAATAAATAAAAGCGGTTTTGCATTCGAAACAGGTTGAAGTACGTGTGGTAGATTTGGTACTCGGAGGACATATTTGTAAGGAGGTATTCCGTGATTTATTTTGAGCAAAAAATCGTTGTACAGGGGTGTCCGGTTTTCAAAATCTGTGGAGTTACAGAGTGGTCAAGAAAAGTGTTTCGGACCTGTACCTTGACTCATTTAAATCGTTATGTCTCGAAAATTCATAATTACAACACAAAATTTTATTGTTTGTTTTTTATGAAATCAAATTACCTTTAATTTGGTGTAACATTCTATATTGTAACTTTACCTGGTTTTGAGATGTTAGCTTCAAAACACAAAATTTTGGCACTTCTACTCCGAAATTTATGTGTTCAATATAGTTTTTCTCAGAAAATTTCTTTAAAATATGCCATTTTAATTTCATTTTTTTATAGGTCATATTATTGACTTTAAAAATTGCAGACTTATTTATGACTTAGGTTTAACCTTTCTGCAAGTAGTAAGTGAAAATACATATCGCTTAAAAAGTAAATATGTCATAAAGTGGCCCTCGTTGAAAAGAGAAGTTTAAATTGAAATTTGTGTTGAAGTAAAGGCTCTGCATCTGGAGGTGGCTAGTGAGTTGACAAAAAATGCCTTTATCTGAGCTCTGAAGCGGTTCGTCAGTCAAAGAGGCAGTTGCAGACATATTTATTGGAAGTTTGTGACAAATTTTGTATGTGCTCACAATCAGCTTCAGGAAATAAAGGAGATAGTCTACAGTAAAAAAGGCAGAAGAATCCATCGTTCGATTTCGCACCAGAAAGGGAATTGACTTCCACTTTATCCCACCACGCGCGAGTTACATCTACTATGTCCACGTGACCCAATCATAGCTTATTCTAGTTACCTATAGTTCATTCTAATTACCTTGCATATTTTCGGCCTCATGAAAACGATCTAGTTTCATTTACCTAAATTTATTAAATTCTAGTATCGACCGCAGCATTTCCGGTCGAATATGAATTTGCATTTTTCTTTCGTTTGCACATGCAACTGAGTAAGCACTATTGTAAATTTATAAAAGTTGCTTCTCAGATTTGCCAGACAGTTACGTTTTGTATCGAAAGCTATAATAAACTTATTTTAAATTGAAACCAAGTATTTTTTTATCATACGGGAAGGTACGTAACATAGCTGGCGCAGTCGACGGTATGGTTTTCAGTGTTTTTCACAAAATTCGACGGTTAATCGAGTATTTACGCGAAATAAGAAGTTAAGTTTTCGAAGGATTATCGGAAAATTAAGTGAAAACCTTGTTTACCTACAACCCACATACCAGAATCCCGGAAAGTGGTAAAACAGAGTAAGAGCAAGAAAAGGAGAAAACAATAGTGGCAGAAAGCATAAGTTGGAGATGAAGCTATTAACATTTGGTTTCCAAGCTATACTATATCACATGTAAGTTGGATATTGTTTCCTTTCTTCCTTATAATTCCCTAACTATTTCTCTTGTTTTTTCCAGTTTTGCTTGTTATTGCCATTTCTTTCACTTTCATGTGCTTTAATATAAATAGTTATAATATTCAAGATAACACACAAAAGGAATTGATAGTGTTGTGGTAAAATCTGTTCTTTGATTGATAAAAAGTGGTGGTGTGTATCCTTGAACATTGTAGTTTATTGCAAATCCGGAGTGTGCGACAT
>OX376372.1:133974764-134019764 GCA_947369275.1 Nemotelus nigrinus
TCAACGGGCGACGGAACCGCCACCATGCGGCAAAAAGATGAGGGCGCGTTCCGATTTATATCGGACTTAAGTGCGCGAAATTGCACTATAGCAGGCGCGTGTAGCGAGCACAAGGGGCCAATGCACCCGATCGAACAATACTGCGGATGGAACAACCAACGGTCTGCAAAGATACCGCAGAAGCGGGATGGAAACCACTAGCCGAGGCTTAGTGGAAGGTGATCGAGCATAAATCTGGCTCTTGAATCCAGAAACTAGGTGAGATACGGACGTATCTAGCGAAGCGGAGAAAATAATTATTTTTCATTTCTGGGGATTGATCGATCGTTGGAGTATCGCCGAATGAACGACTGGGGAGATTTGGGCAAACCACGACGAATTCGAGGTGAACTAATAACATGGAGTTTTTGATACGTTGATCGAGCGACAGTGGAGATTCGTGCCAACCGTGACGGATTCAGGAAAAGGCCAGAAGCGCGGAGCGCTTGATTCAGTGAAATAAAACTCCGATATAGCGTAAGTCGAGTGCGAGGTGCGGTGATCTTAGTCGAATGAGTAGTTTCGAGGTAGCGCAGCGATCCGGTGGCGAATGAACTACGTGGGGCTGGTGAGCAGACCATAGCGCAGCGTCGCGTTCGGAATAAGCAACTAAAAAACGGCTACGTGGGGGAATCCCCGAAGAAACGACTGTGTGGCAGCTGAGTATCGAGACAGGTTAGATAGATTATATGTATATTATAGATAAAAGAATTTAGATTTAAGCATAGTGGTGGACTAGAATAAGTTTCTTGCATTGTGTAACGCGGCGCCGTCGGTAGAGAGGTAAATCATAAGTGAAATAGAATTGTGTATTAACTTGTAACGCTGGTGTTATTAGTGCGCGTCGGGCGTTTTGAAACTTTGATTTGTGAGGGGAAAGATCGTCGACGATTTCTCGCTTCTAGGCGACGATTGTTAGGCAATTTCGTGATAGAACAAAAGCGAGTGGCGCCTAAAACTTCGACTCACCCCCATTCTCCGCGTGAGCTGGCCACCCGAAATTGCCCCCTTTTTACTCCAACGGGAGGTAAAGGGAACGGAGAAGATTTTTCGCAGCGGCGGGTAACAAATTGGCGCCCAACGTGGGGCCTTAACGGGAATAACGGCACATCGGTAAATGTAAAAAAATAAAATAAAAATCTGCGAAGCCAAGTCCCAAATTGTGGGAAGGCAGATAGGCGCGTTGATCGGTGACACAAATCGACAAATAGACTGTCGGTCGGGTACGTAAAAGTTTGATGTCAGACTCAAAAACCAGGGAACCGTGGCGATATTGATGATATCGGGATTGTTGACCCGGGTCTTACACAGTACACGCGATATACGTGGAATATAATTTATAAATTGAATATTTTGAAACGTTTTTTCTGAATGCATCGAATACTGAAAGTATTTATACAGGTGGAATATTTTGAATCGATACATATACTGGAAATATTGAAAAGTTAGCGTAATTTTGATGTATTTATAGCATATATTGAATACTTTGGAATTAATATCGACGAGAGTGGATATTTTCATATCGTCTTCCTATTACATAAGTTAAATATTTTGAATTCCTGGTATTATTTTTGGGGAGTGAGCAGAAGGTGTGAATAATATTGAATTTTGAGTGTGTGAAAGTGTGTCTGGTTTTCTTAGGTTAAGAGGCACGAATTTTCAGGTGGATTTTGGTTTTCTTTAGCGAACATATAGTTGGGAAAGAGTAAGCATTATATTGGGGTTCAGTACTGGCCCTAGGGTCCACCCTTATTTAGTCAAGCAGGGTGTTAAATAGTGTTTTTAGCCGGGGTTAGTAGCGTAGAACTATAGTTTTGAGACGAGCGTAGCAGGAACTTATATGGTAGCACAGATGAAGATCCTCGTGGACCGCCTGAGCAAGGATGAGCTCATTTATGAACTCGCCATCCGAGGTTTTGCCGCAGATACGGTGGACAATATGCGCAAGTCGCTGCGGGCAACGTTGAAAGCAGAATTAGAATTGGACACTTCGTATGTCCAAACAGAGTACCCGTTCGACTACGAAACGGACTACGCCGAGCTGTCCGCGAAGGCAGTGGAGATAGAGGAACTGGTGGCCAGAGTTTCGGGAGATAGGACGTCGTCGGAATTCATCAAGGTTAAGGTGAAGGTTGAATTTGGATTCCGTTGTTTGGCAAATTTGCAGGCGGTTACCAAAGAACAAAGGGAAGCTACAAAAAGTCTTCGGAATAGGTTGATTCTGGCGATGGGATCGTTGATGGAAAGAGTCGATGGTGTCAGCGATGACGAAGAAGGTCAATCTAAGGAAGAGCAAGGTACATCCGTATCCCAGTCGGTGAGGGGCGCTAGTTTGGCAGAGGTTGCCAAGTGGGGGCTCAAATTTAGCGGGGATTCAGCCGGATCAGTGAATGCCTTCTTGGAGCGCGTCGAGGAGCTTCGTCAGGCAAGAGGACTTAGTAAGCCACAGCTTTTTAGAGCGGCCGTGGATTTGTTTGATTCTCGAGCGCTTATATGGTTCCGGGCCAATCGGGGACTAGTTGGATGCTGGGACGAGCTAGTGGAAGAGCTCAAAGCCGAATTCTTACCGTCCGACTACGAGGATCGCCTATGGGAGGAGATTCGCAAACGTACCCAGGGGGAAAGCGAATCAATGGGTGTGTATGTGGCCGTAATGGAGCGCCTCTTCAGCAGGATGAAAATGAGATGCACGGATGAGGAAAAGCTGAAGGTATTGCGTAGAAACATCGCACCCTTTTATCAGCAACAATTGTGCTTAACTCCCGTAAAGTCCATTACTGATCTAGTGAAGATGGGTCGTACCCTGGATGCAACTAGAGCGTCTGTGGCAGCTTTTGTGCCTCCTACCTCGCGGACGAGACGATGCCTAGAACCGGACTTGGCATACGTGGGGGTAGAAAATAGTGCGCAGGTGGCAGCTGTGGTCGGGCCAAGTAGAGTCCGCTGTTGGAATTGTAGAGGGGCAGGACACTTATCGAGAGATTGTCCTGAACCTTTACGTTGCTTCGGATGCGGACGCCAAGGAGTTTTGCGGTCCGCATGCCCGTCCTGTCAGAGTCGGCAGAGTAGAAATGGTACTAGGAGTCACGAGGTAGGGGCGCAAGCCAACCGACGCGGATCGGGAAACGACCGTCGTGCTCCCTAAGCGGCCAGGTGAGCACGAGATCGCGGCCGCAAACGAGGAAACGTCAACCAATGGTAGATTACGCTCTAGTGGAAAGTGGTATAGATAGTCGTCCGCACTTAAGAGTGAATGTAGCAGATGTTGAGATGGAGGGACTTCTAGACTCGGGGGCGAGCCGCACCATTTTAGGGAGGAAAGGGTGGACTCGTCTGGCAAATAAGGGGCTCGAACTAGATCGGGCGGAGATCGAGGAGGTTCGACTCGCGAATGGGGTTGCCTGCGCGGTGGCAGGGTCAGTGCGATTGAAGTTCACGTTGAATGGCCGAACATATGGTCTGGATACCTTGGTGATTCTGTCGGTTCCTCAAGAGCTGATTTTAGGAGTCGATTTCTGGCAGCGGTTCGGGGTCGTGTTAGATTTGAAGGGGCGACAGTGGACTTCTCTTGCCGCAGCGGAAGTAGTGGAAGCAAAGGCATTACAGGGGAGGGCACGCTTGTCGAATAAGGAGGCTCAAACTTTGACGAACCTTCTGGATGAGCAGTTCAGGTTGATGGGGGATGGACTGGGCTGTGCCAGGTCAGTGAGTCACGTCATCAACACAAGGTCACCTCCAATCAAACAAAGATATTATCCCGTGTCACCCGCAGTGCAGAAGCAAATTAACTTGGAGCTGGACGAGATGCTGAAGATGGGAGTGGTGGAGCCATCGGCAAGCGCATGGTCCTCGCCGATTCTACTTGTGCGGAAGAAAGACGGCTCGTTCAGGTTCTGCGTCGACTTTCGTAAAGTGAACGCGGTATCGGAGAAAGACGCATATTCGCTGCCGTATATTTCTGCGACTCTCGATAAACTGCGGAACGCGAAATATCTGTCCACCCTGGATGTGAAATCGGCCTATTGGCAGGTGCCGATGGCAAAGGAGTCCCAACAGTACACGGCGTTCACCGTACCCGGGCGGGGGCTTTTCCATTTCCTCAGAATGCCTTTCGGCCTGCACAACTCAGGGGCCACATGGCAAAGGTTAATAGACACAGTGCTCGGGCCCTCTCTTGAACCATACGTCTTCACATATTTGGATGACATAATCATCGTTACGGACACATTCGAGCGACATGTGGAGGTACTTCAAGACGTTTTCACCCGGTTGAGAGAGGAGGGGCTAAGGGTGGCAAAGGAAAAATGTCAATTCTGCAGGACCCAATTGCGATATCTGGGTTACATTGTCGACGAGAGGGGTCTACAAGTGGATCCAGAAAAGGTCAAAGCAATCAGAGAGTTTCCTCGTCCATCTTCAGTCAAACAAGTTCGTCAATTACTCGGAATGGTGTCATGGTACAGGCGATTCATCCCCAACCACGCCACCATGGTAGCTCCCCTAAGTGACCTCCTGAAGAAAGGCCGGAAGTTCACTTGGACCGATGAGTGTGAAGAAGCCTTTGGCTCGTGCAAAGCCAAACTAATATCAGCACCAATCTTATCCTGTCCGGACTTTGACCTTCCGTTTAAGGTACAGACAGACGCCTCGGACGTGGGGATAGGAGCTGTACTGAGCCAGGCACACCCAACGGGGGAGAAGGTAGTCTGCTACCTGAGTCGGTCGTTGTCGAAGCAGGAACGAAAGTATTCGGCGACAGAAAAGGAATGTCTCGGAGTCGTTTGGTCGATTGAAAAATTACGCCCCTATATCGAAGGTACGCATTTTATAGTCATCACAGATCACCATTCGTTGGTTTGGTTGAACAAGCTAAGAGACCCTTCTGGTCGATTGGCAAGATGGGCCGTACGACTACAACAATACGACTTTGAGGTCGTGCACAGGAGGGGAAAGGATCATTTAGTCCCAGATGCTCTATCGCGAGCTGTAGTGAACGTGGATAGTCTGACTACGCCATTGATCGGGGAGAATTGGTATGCGATGATGCGGGAAAAGGTTCAAGTAGATCCCACAAGCTACTCCAACTGGAGAGTAGTGGATGGTACGCTATGGAAGCGGAATCCAGGCAAAAAGGGAATTTTGGGGGCTGATTCGGATTGGAAACGAGTCGTTTCGAAGGCGGAGAGGGCAAGCGTCCTCCACAAGTGTCACGATGACCCGAAGGCAGGGCACATGGGGTCGGACTGGACAGTGGCTCGAGTTGCTCAGAAGTATTATTGGCCTCGAATGGGTGCTGATGTGCGGGAATACGTCAAGAGATGCATAGTGTGTCAGAAGAATAAGGTAGAGCGATGGCGACTAGGTCAGGGGTAGCGAAATCTCCTTGGGAGATGATCTGTGTAGATCTGATCGGCCCGTTACCCCGATCTACTCGGGGTCACTGCTATATACTCACTGTGTTAGATTACGTTACTAAGTACTCAGTAATCCTCCCAGTTCGATCAGCAACGGCGTCAACTATCTTCCGTCTACTGGAAGAAAATGTTTTGTTAGTTTACGGGGTACCCAGGTTTCTAATCTGCGATAATGGGGTGCAGTTTAGAGGCGGGAAGTTCAAAACAGGGATGGAGGAGTACGGGGTGAAGGTGTGCTATACCGCGCTGTATCACCCTCAGGCCAATCCCGCAGAGCGACGCAATCAAGATATAAAGTGTATGTTGCGGTGCTACGCCTCGGAGAATCACCGTACCTGGGACCAGTGTCTAGCGAAAATCGCATGTGCGTTGCGAACCTACAAACATGAAGTCACCAGTTTTTCGCCATATTTTCTGAACTTCGGCAGAGAAATGGTTACATATCAGGAATCATGGGAACCTCCAACCATCGACAGCGGGGACTTATCACCGACACGAAAGGCAGAAGCTCTGAAAAGGATTCATGAGGAGGTTGTTCGGAGAATGAAGCAAGCAGCATCTGACAGTAAGAAACGTTACGATCTGCGGCGGCGAGTTGAGAACTTTCGAGAAGGTGATCGCGTGTGGAGGAAGAACTATGTACTGTCAGATTCTAGCAAAAATTTCGCAGCCAAACTGGCGCCGGCGTTTGTCGGACCTTTCGTGATAGCCAAACGAACGTCAGCAGGAATCTATGATTTGATCGATGAAAAGGGGAAGAAGTCCGGTACATGGCACTCGAAGGATCTCAAGCGATGTTTCGAAGACAACTCCAGGAGGAGCGGAATAGAGAGCGGGGAAATCATTTCAATCAGTACATCGTATCAGCAATATCCTTTAAGTTATTAGTTCCTAGGGCGGAAGAATTATGACACGTAGATAGGATAGGGAGTTTGTTGGCGAAAGGTTGCCACAAAAATAGATATAAAAAGTCGTTCTCATAGGTTGGTGTCGGTTTTGAGAATTAAATTATGGTCAGTTTAGTAGTAAGTTTTCTCGGTGGTGGTGTATTAAGTTATTAGGTAAAGTTCAGAATGTGGTGGCGGGTAGTATAATAAGACCGAATTTGTTGGAAAGGAGAAAGAGGGCTCGTGTACTAGTGGTCGTTACGTACAAGCTAAAAAGATGTCGAAATATTATCGATTAGACTAAAAAAAAAAAGAAAGGAAATATTACCAGGCAGGCAACGGTGACGGCCGAGCGCCATCCCAGCAGACACGTATCTTGAGGTTTTTTTTTTGTTGTTCCTAGTCACAGACCGGGGTTCGATTGCTCTGATCCTAATTAATTGAAATCGTTGCGGTACTGTTTCGTTTTGTTTTCCTCCGGGTTGTCTCCGAGTGCACATATTTTTCCCTAAAATGATAGTAGATGAGAGGGTCAGAAAATATCAGGACATGTTTGTGGTGTTGTTTAGAAAGAGTGAGGGAGTGTGCGACCGAATGTAGGGATGTCGTAGAAATAAACCGCCCGGAATGAGACCGGAATTTAAAATGTCGCAAAAAACCTAAATCTAGTATAATAGAGCTAATAATATAACAAAAAAATTGAAACAAAAAATAAATATATAAACGGCAATGATAAAATAGAAATTCAAATAAAAAAAAAAAAAAAACTCTAGCGCACCTGAACCGCTAGAAATACTAATGTTCGAAGAACAGTACAAGAATCGTGCAGGTTTTGAGTGCATATTCCACCACATGAGCTGCTTATTGCGGCCAAACTGTTTCAAATGCCACGTTTTACTTTGGTCTCAAGAATGCATTATAACTCATATGGTAGACGGTTTCAGATATTACCAATGGCATGAATTTCAACGTTTATGAGAGCAAAACACGGGTTAATTATATTCGTTATCAGTTGCTTATTTCACAAAATTTTGAAAGCAGCATCTCATATGACATCAATGAAGAAAATGCTCAGTGCATGCAGCACTGTAACTGAAGTTGGTGTGTGGGGCTGCGATCCGAAAAATTTGCAGAAGGGAATTGAAACATTGGTTATTTATTTTCATTGTAAATGTTTCCGGTATGAATACTAACTGTAAGCATTTATCAATACAAAAGTAGCACAACCGACTGGTGCTGGCAACTTTTCACCAGTATCAAAGCCAAGAATATATTACATCTGCTTCACGTTGTTATATTACATTCAAAGTTATAGGAGCATAATGAAACTTAGGGTTACCTGCAGCGAGTTTTTTCAAATAATCGAACGCTTAATATTTGCTGTTTATTGTCACTACAATATCATTACCAATTGAAAATTCTACGATAAAACCGCTTAATGAAGATATTACAAACAAACACGAAACCAACAATAGCTGGCAACCCTATCGTGGCCTTTCAACCAAATGTGGCCTGAATAATGTTTATAATAGGTTCCATTAATTGTATGAAATTCGTATTGATTTCATGACTGCACTGGAAGTTATAGGGCAAAAAGTTTTATTTTCCTGAGCGAATTTTCAAAACCAAAGACACAAAAATTACTATTACTGGCAGCAGCAATCGAATTTTTCAAACAAATTTCTATAAAACAGAGTTTAGAGTAAGGTTCAGCTACTGTGTCAATTTCATGAAAATCTGGTTACTTATTCACATTTCATAGGGCAAAAAGCAGTTTTTTTTTCTTTGTAATTTTTCAAGATGGCACCACTGGCACAGAGTTGCCCACAATTCAAAATCGCTTCTGTCAGACCTGGTCCTACTTCAGTCCAATGCATTCTGTAGATTTCAATGGTATCTGATTATTGGCTCGTGAGTTTCCGTGAACAGAAGTTTTTGATGCTAAAAATATAGGTTAATTGGGAAAGGGTTACCGTTTTTGTCCGACATGAAATTTCCAAAGTTTTACTTTGAACGTGTAGATAAAGCATAAGATTTGTATCCAGATTGGTTTTATTGTAAGAAACGGACATTTTTACGATATTCGATGGTTTGAATGTTTTCACTTCCAAATTTCTATTTTTTTCAAATTTAAGACACCAAAATTATCATAGCTGGCAGCTCCAACCGAATTTTTCAACCAAATTTCTACCAAACGTGGTTTGAAGTAAGGTCCACTTACTTTGTGAATTTCGTCAAAATCGAACAATTCAATCAGAATTTATAGGGCTAAAAGCAGTTATCTTTTTTAGTGATTTTTCAAGGTGGCACCACTGGCACAGAATCGCCCGCATTTCAAAATCACTTCTATCAGACCTGGTCCTATTTACGACCAATACATGCTGCAAATTTCAATCAATTCTGCTTGTTGGATCGTGAGTTTCCGTGAACAGAAGTTTTTGATGCTAAAAATATAGGTAAATTGGGCAAGGGTTACCAGGCGTGCCCGTTATACCATATCAAATTTTATTTTTTGTCTATGTAAATAAAGCACGAAATTTACATATGAGTGGATTTTTTTTGAAGAAACTGCATTTTTTCAAGAGAGACGATGATTTGGAGGTTTTCATTCCAGTTCCTGCCCTAGCTCCAGGGTTGCCAACACGCTCATTAAGAGCTACAGGAATCTATAACTAAATAATACCAATATGTCCTGAAAATTTCGTAATAATTGAATAGCTCTGTCAAAAGCTATCGCAATTTAAAAAATTTCAAGTTTTCCCGTTCTCTTTTTAGGCACCCAGCGCACACATGGGGTTAAAAAATTCCAAAATATTATCCGATTCATATGTAAAACACGTTCAAAATTTATTTCGTCAACTTTATTTTTGCAAAACTTATTTGTGTACGGAATAATAGGTATATTAAAACTATCACTAAAATGGCCGCCGGCAACAAAGAGTTAAAGATTTTTAACTTTTTCTTAAATCTGGCACTATTTTGCATATACACCAATATGTCCTGAAAATTTCAGCTCAATCGGATGGCGCGATCCTGAGATTTTTTCACTGAAATTTTTTGATGATATATATATATATATATATATATATATATATATATATATATATATATATATATATATATATATATATATATATATATATATATATATATATATATATATATATATATATAGAAATATGAATTTTTGGCCAAAGTGATTTTAATACTAATGTTCTTCTTCGAACATTAGTAAAAAAGAAATATATTTAAACGAAGGCATGCGGCGATAGAAGGGAATTCCGAAATTACGCGAAAATCCAAGTAAATCTAATAGAAATCATGAATGAAGCGGGTTGTGAAACGACGCGTACGTCAGAGTCGGAACAGTTCCGGGATTCAAACGGGCGTGCAAATCGCGAACGCGTCGTTAATTAGCGCCTCCGGAGGCATAGAATCAGATCAGAATTACGGGTAATTCTCTGGGGAAGGGGGAGATGTAACGCCAGCGGATGGATATCTATAAATAAAATGTACGTACGAGGTTAGGCAAATGATGTAAAAGAGCAATAATTAGATTAGAATAAGGAAAAACGAATGTAATTAGAAAATAGTATAACAAGCAACGAAAGGAACGCATCGCGCGGACGGTGAAACGAGTTGCGCCTCACCAGGTCATGCCATCACCAGCGATTCAAACCAGGCGAAGGACAACGACTTGACCCGGTAAAGAGTAAACTCGGGGGAGGGCGAGCCAGGACGCTACAGAAGGATCGTGGAATTTTACAACACCGGCACTATCGCATATCGCATTCCGGCGAGGCGCCTAGGCCTTCCGTGGACAAAACAACATGCGACCTCTGTGCGCCGTACCAGCATTTGGATTAGATTCGGCCGAGTTTGACGCGTAACAAAACTCACGAATGCCCGCACACAATTGGCTAAACGCGAATGTAAATATGCTTAAACGCTAAGGAGATATTGCACACCAGGCCATGAACACAGCAATTCTTGACAGGGCGAGTGTAAACAACGAAAGCGGCGACGAAGTGATACACTAGACGTCAACGGGCGACGGAACCGCCACCATGCGGCAAAAAGATGAGGGCGCGTTCCGATTTATATCGGACTTAAGTGTGCGAAATTGCACTATAGCAGGCGCGTGTAGCGAGCACAAGGGGCCAATGCACCCGATCGAACAATACTGCGGATGGAACAACCAACGGTCTGCAAAGATACCGCAGAAGCGGGATGGAAACCACTAGCCGAGGCTTAGTGGAAGGTGATCGAGCATAAATCTGGCTCTTGAATCCAGAAACTAGGTGAGATACGGACGTATCTAGCGAAGCGGAGAAAATTAATTATTTTTCATTTCTGGGGATTGATCGATCGTTGGAGTATCGCCGAATGAACGACTGGGGAGATTTGGGCAAACCACGACGAATTCGAGGTGAACTAATAACATGGAGTTTTTGATACGTTGATCGAGCGACAGTGGAGATTCGTGCCAACCGTGACGGATTCAGGAAAAGGCCAGAAGCGCGGAGCGCTTGATTCAGTGAAATAAAACTCCGATATAGCGTAAAGTCGAGTGCGAGGTGCGGTGATCTTAGTCGAATGAGTAGTTTCGAGGTAGCGCAGCGATCCGGTGGCGAATGAACTACGTGGGGCTGGTGAGCAGACCATAGCGCAGCGTCGCGTTCGGAATAAGCAACTAAAAAACGGCTACGTGGGGGAATCCCCGAAGAAAAGACTGTGTGGCAGCTGAGTATCGAGACAGGTTAGATAGATTATATGTATATTATAGATAAAAGAATTTAGATTTAAGCATAGTGGTGGACTAGAATAAGTTTCTTACATTGTGTAACGCGGCGCCGTCGGTAGAGAGGTAAATCATAAGTGAAATAGAATTGTGTATTAACTTGTAACGCTGGTGTTATTAGTGCGCGTCGGGCGTTTTGAAACTTTGATTTGTGAGGGGAAAGATCGTCGACGATTTCTCGCTTCTAGGCGACGATTGTTAGGCAATTTCGTGATAGAACAAAGCGAGTGGCGCCTAAAACTTCGACTCACCCCATTCTCCGCGTGAGCTGGGCCACCCGAAATTGCCCCCTTTTTACTCCAACGGGAGGTAAAGGGAACGGAGAAGATTTTTCGCAGCGGCGGGTAACAAATTGGCGCCCAACGTGGGGCCTTAACGGGAATAACGGCACATCGGTAAATGTAAAAAAATAAAATAAAATCTGCGAAGCCAAGTCCCAAATTGTGGGAAGGCAGATAGGCGCGTTGATCGGTGACACAAATCGACAAATAGACTGTCGGTCGGGTACGTAAAAGTTTGATGTCAGACTCAAAAACCAGGGAACCGTGGCGATATTGATGATATCGGGATTGTTGACCCGGGTCTTACACAGTACACGCGATATACGTGGAATATAATTTATAAATTGAATATTTTGAAACGTTTTTCTGAATGCATCGAATACTGAAAGTATTTATACAGGTGGAATATTTTGAATCGATACATATACTGGAAATATTGAAAAGTTAGCGTATTTTGATGTATTTATAGCATATATTGAATACTTTGGAATTAATATCGACGAGAGTGGATATTTTCATATCGTCTTCCTATTACATAAGTTAAATATTTTGAATTCCGGTATTATTTTGGGGAGTGAGCAGAAGGTGTGAATAATATTGAATTTTGAGTGTGTGAAAGTGTGTCTGGTTTCTTAGGCTAAGAGGCACGAATTTTCAGGTGGATTTTGGTTTTCTTTAGCGAACATATAGTTGGGAAAGAGTAAGCATTATATTGGGGTTCAGTACTGGCCCTAGGGTCCACCCTTATTTAGTCAAGCAGGGTGTTAAATAGTGTTTTAGCCGGGGTTAGTAGCGTAGAACTATAGTTTGAGACGAGCGTAGCAGGAACTTATATGGTAGCACAGATGAAGATCCTCGTGGACCGCCTGAGCAAGGATGAGCTCATTTATGAACTCGCCATCCGAGGTTTTGCCGCAGATACGGTGGACAATATGCGCAAGTCGCTGCGGGCAACGTTGAAAGCAGAATTAGAATTGGACACTTCGTATGTCCAAACAGAGTACCCGTTCGACTACGAAACGGACTACGCCGAGCTGTCCGCGAAGGCAGTGGAGATAGAGGAACTGGTGGCCAGAGTTTCGGGAGATAGGACGTCGTCGGAATTCATCAAGGTTAAGGTGAAGGTTGAATTTGGATTCCGTCGTTTGGCAAATTTGCAGGCGGTTACCAAAGAACAAAGGGAAGCTGCAAAAAGTCTTCGGAATAGGTTGATTCTGGCGATGGGATCGTTGATGGAAAGAGTCGATGGTGTCAGCGATGACGAAGAAGGTCAATCTAAGGAAGAGCAAGGTACATCCGTATCCCAGTCGGTGAGGGGCGCTAGTTTGGCAGAGGTTGCCAAGTGGGGGCTCAAATTTAGCGGGGACTCAGCCGGATCAGTGAATGCCTTCTTGGAGCGCGTCGAGGAGCTTCGTCAGGCAAGAGGACTTAGTAAGCCACAGCTTTTTAGAGCGGCCGTGGATTTGTTTGATTCTCGAGCGCTTATATGGTTCCGGGCCAATCGGGGACTAGTTGGATGCTGGGACGAGCTAGTGGAAGAGCTCAAAGCCGAATTCTTACCGTCCGACTACGAGGATCGCCTATGGGAGGAGATTCGCAAACGTACCCAGGGGGAAAGCGAATCAATGGGTGTGTATGTGGCCGTAATGGAGCGCCTCTTCAGCAGGATGAAAATGAGATGCACGGATGAGGAAAAGCTGAAGGTATTGCGTAGAAACATCGCACCCTTTTATCAGCAACAATTGTGCTTAACTCCCGTAAAGTCCATTACTGATCTAGTGAAGATGGGTCGTACCCTGGATGCAACTAGAGCGTCTGTGGCAGCTTTTGTGCCTCCTACCTCGCGGACGAGACGATGCCTAGAACCGGACTTGGCATACGTGGGGGTAGAAAATAGTGCGCAGGTGGCAGCTGTGGTCGGGCCAAGTAGAGTCCGCTGTTGGAATTGTAGAGGGGCAGGACACTTATCGAGAGATTGTCCTGAACCTTTACGTTGCTTCGGATGCGGACGCCAAGGAGTTTTGCGGTCCGCATGCCCGTCCTGTCAGAGTCGGCAGAGTAGAAATGGTACTAGGAGTCACGAGGTAGGGGCGCAAGCCAACCGACGCGGATCGGGAAACGACCGTCGTGCTCCCTAAGCGGCCAGGTGAGCACGAGATCGCGGCCGCAAACGAGGAAACGTCAACCAATGGTAGATTACGCTCTAGTGGAAAGTGGTATAGATAGTCGTCCGCACTTAAGAGTGAATGTAGCAGATGTTGAGATGGAGGGACTTCTAGACTCGGGGGCGAGCCGCACCATTTTAGGGAGGAAAGGGTGGACTCGTCTGGCAAATAAGGGGCTCGAACTAGATCGGGCGGAGATCGAGGAGGTTCGACTCGCGAATGGGGTTGCCTGCGCGGTGGCAGGGTCAGTGCGATTGAAGTTCACGTTGAATGGCCGAACATATGGTCTGGATACCTTGGTGATTCTGTCGGTTCCTCAAGAGCTGATTTTAGGAGTCGATTTCTGGCAGCGGTTCGGGGTCGTGTTAGATTTGAAGGGGCGACAGTGGACTTCTCTTGCCGCAGCGGAAGTAGTGGAAGCAAAGGCATTACAGGGGAGGGCACGCTTGTCGAATAAGGAGGCTCAAACTTTGACAAACCTTCTGGATGAGCAGTTCAGGTTGATGGGGGATGGACTGGGCTGTGCCAGGTCAGTGAGTCACGTCATCAACACAAGGTCACCTCCAATCAAACAAAGATATTATCCCGTGTCACCCGCAGTGCAGAAGCAAATTAACTTGGAGCTGGACGAGATGCTGAAGATGGGAGTGGTGGAGCCATCGGCAAGCGCATGGTCCTCGCCGATTCTACTTGTGCGGAAGAAAGACGGCTCGTTCAGGTTCTGCGTCGACTTTCGTAAAGTGAACGCGGTATCGGAGAAAGACGCATATCCGCTGCCGTATATTTCTGCGACTCTCGATAAACTGCGGAACGCGAAATATCTGTCCACCCTGGATGTGAAATCGGCCTATTGGCAGGTGCCGATGGCAAAGGAGTCCCAACAGTACACGGCGTTCACCGTACCCGGGCGGGGGCTTTTCCATTTCCTCAGAATGCCTTTCGGCCTGCACAACTCAGGGGCCACATGGCAAAGGTTAATAGACACAGTGCTCGGGCCCTCTCTTGAACCATACGTCTTCACATATTTGGATGACATAATCATCGTTACGGACACATTCGAGCGACATGTGGAGGTACTTCAAGACGTTTTCACCCGGTTGAGAGAGGAGGGGCTAAGGGTGGCAAAGGAAAAATGTCAATTCTGCAGGACCCAATTGCGATATCTGGGTTACATTGTCGACGAGAGGGGTCTACAAGTGGATCCAGAAAAGGTCAAAGCAATCAGAGAGTTTCCTCGTCCATCTTCAGTCAAACAAGTTCGTCAATTACTCGGAATGGTGTCATGGTACAGGCGATTCATCCCCAACCACGCCACCATGGTAGCTCCCCTAAGTGACCTCCTGAAGAAAGGCCGGAAGTTCACTTGGACCGATGAGTGTGAAGAAGCCTTTGGCTCGTGCAAAGCCAAACTAATATCAGCACCAATCTTATCCTGTCCGGACTTTGACCTTCCGTTTAAGGTACAGACAGACGCCTCGGACGTGGGGATAGGAGCTGTACTGAGCCAGGCACACCCAACGGGGGAGAAGGTAGTCTGCTACCTGAGTCGGTCGTTGTCGAAGCAGGAACGAAAGTATTCGGCGACAGAAAAGGAATGTCTCGGAGTCGTTTGGTCGATTGAAAAATTACGCCCCTATATCGAAGGTACGCATTTTATAGTCATCACAGATCACCATTCGTTGGTTTGGTTGAACAAGCTAAGAGACCCTTCTGGTCGATTGGCAAGATGGGCCGTACGACTACAACAATACGACTTTGAGGTCGTGCACAGGAGGGGAAAGGATCATTTAGTCCCAGATGCTCTATCGCGAGCTGTAGTGAAAGTGGATAGTCTGACTACGCCATTGATCGGGGAGAATTGGTATGCGATGATGCGGGAAAAGGTTCAAGTAGATCCCACAAGCTACTCCAACTGGAGAGTAGTGGATGGTACGCTATGGAAGCGGAATCCAGGCAAAAAGGGAATTTTGGGGGCTGAGTCGGATTGGAAACGAGTCGTTTCGAAGGCGGAGAGGGCAAGCGTCCTCCACAAGTGTCACGATGACCCGAAGGCAGGGCACATGGGGTCGGACTGGACAGTGGCTCGAGTTGCTCAGAAGTATTATTGGCCTCGAATGGGTGCTGATGTGCGGGAATACGTCAAGAGATGCATAGTGTGTCAGAAGAATAAGGTAGAGCGATGGCGACTAGGTCAGGGGTAGCGAAATCTCCTTGGGAGATGATCTGTGTAGATCTGATCGGCCCGTTACCCCGATCTACTCGGGGTCACTGCTATATACTCACTGTGTTAGATTACGTTACTAAGTACTCAGTAATCCTCCCAGTTCGATCAGCAACGGCGTCAACTATCTTCCGTCTACTGGAAGAAAATGTTTTGTTAGTTTACGGGGTACCCAGGTTTCTAATCTGCGATAATGGGGTGCAGTTTAGAGGCGGGAAGTTCAAAACAGGGATGGAGGAGTACGGGGTGAAGGTGTGCTATACCGCGCTGTATCACCCTCAGGCCAATCCCGCAGAGCGACGCAATCAAGATATAAAGTGTATGTTGCGGTGCTACGCCTCGGAGAATCACCGTACCTGGGACCAGTGTCTAGCGAAAATCGCATGTGCGTTGCGAACCTACAAACATGAAGTCACCAGTTTTTCGCCATATTTTCTGAACTTCGGCAGAGAAATGGTTACATATCAGGAATCATGGGAACCTCCAACCATCGACAGCGGGGACTTATCACCGACACGAAAGGCAGAAGCTCTGAAAAGGATTCATGAGGAGGTTGTTCGGAGAATGAAGCAAGCAGCATCTGACAGTAAGAAACGTTACGATCTGCGGCGGCGAGTTGAGAACTTTCGAGAAGGTGATCGCGTGTGGAGGAAGAACTATGTACTGTCAGATTCTAGCAAAAATTTCGCAGCCAAACTGGCGCCGGCGTTTGTCGGACCTTTCGTGATAGCCAAACGAACGTCAGCAGGAATCTATGATTTGATCGATGAAAAGGGGAAGAAGTCCGGTACATGGCACTCGAAGGATCTCAAGCGATGTTTCGAAGACAACTCCAGGAGGAGCGGAATAGAGAGCGGGGAAATCATTTCAATCAGTACATCGTATCAGCAATATCCTTTAAGTTATTAGTTCCTAGGGCGGAAGAATTATGACACGTAGATAGGATAGGGAGTTTGTTGGCGAAAGGTTGCCACAAAAATAGATATAAAAAGTCGTTCTCATAGGTTGGTGTCGGTTTTGAGAATTAAATTATGGTCAGTTTAGTAGTAAGTTTTCTCGGTGGTGGTGTATTAAGTTATTAGGTAAAGTTCAGAATGTGGTGGCGGGTAGTATAATAGGACCGAATTTGTTGGAAAGGAGAAAGAGGGCTCGTGTACTAGTGGTCGTTACGTACAAGCTAAAAAGATGTCGAAATATTATCGATTAGACTAAAAAAAAAAAAAGAAAGGAAATATTACCAGGCAGGCAACGGTGACGGCCGAGCGCCATCCCAGCAGACACGTATCTTGAGGTTTTTTTTTTGTTGTTCCTAGTCACAGACCGGGGTTCGATTGCTCTGATCCTAATTAATTGAAATCGTTGCGGTACTGTTTCGTTTTGTTTTCCTCCGGGTTGTCTCCGAGTGCACATATTTTTCCCTAAAATGATAGTAGATGAGAGGGTCAGAAAATATCAGGACATGTTTGTGGTGTTGTTTAGAAAGAGTGAGGGAGTGTGCGACCGAATGTAGGGATGTCGTAGAAATAAACCGCCCGGAATGAGACCGGAATTAAAAATGTCGCAAAAAACCTAAATCTAGTATAATAGAGCTAATAATATAACAAAAAAATTGAAACAAAAAATAAATATATAAACGGCAATGATAAAATAGAAATTCAAATAAAAAAAAAAAAAAAAACTCTAGCGCACCTGAACCGCTAGAAATACTAATGTTCGAAGAACAGTACAAGAATTGTGCAGGTTTTGAGTGCATATTCCACCACATGAGCTGCTTATTGCGGCCAAACTGTTTCAAATGCCACGTTTTACTTTGGTCTCAAGAATGCATTATAACTCATATGGTAGACGGTTTCAGATATTACCAATGGCATGAATTTCAACGTTTATGAGAGCAAAACACGGGTTAATTATATTCGTTATCAGTTGCTTATTTCACAAAATTTTGAAAGCAGCATCTCATATGACATCAATGAAGAAAATGCTCAGTGCATGCAGCACTGTAACTGAAGTTGGTGTGTGGGGCTGCGATCCGAAAAATTTGCAGAAGGGAATTGAAACATTGGTTATTTATTTTCATTGTAAATGTTTCCGGTATGAATACTAACTGTAAGCATTTATTAATACAAAAGTAGCACAACCGACTGGTGCTGGCAACTTTTCACCAGTATCAAAGCCAAGAATATATTACATCTGCTTCACGTTGTTATATTACATTCAAAGTTATAGGAGCATAATGAAACTTAGGGTTACCTGCAGCGAGTTTTTTCAAATAATCGAACGCTTAATATTTGCTGTTTATTGTCACTACAATATCATTACCAATTGAAAATTCTACGATAAAACCGCTTAATGAAGATATTACAAACAAACACGAAACCAACAATAGCTGGCAACCCTATCGTGGCCTTTCAACCAAATGTGGCCTGAATAATGTTTATAATAGGTTCCATTAATTGTATGAAATTCGTATTGATTTCATGACTGCACTGGAAGTTATAGGGCAAAAAGTTTTATTTTCCTGAGCGAATTTTCAAAACCAAAGACACAAAAATTACCATTACTGGCAGCAGCAATCGAATTTTTCAAACAAATTTCTATAAAACAGAGTTTAGAGTAAGGTTCAGCTACTGTGTCAATTTCATGAAAATCTGGTTACTTATTCACATTTCATAGGGCAAAAAGCAGTTTTTTTTTCTTTGTAATTTTTCAAGATGGCACCACTGGCACAGAGTTGCCCACAATTCAAAATCGCTTCTGTCAGACCTGGTCCTACTTAAGTCCAATGCATTCTGTAGATTTCAATGGTATCTGATTATTGGCTCGTGAGTTTCCGTGAACAGAAGTTTTTGATGCTAAAAATATAGGTTAATTGGGAAAGGGTTACCGTTTTTGTCCGACATGAAATTTCCAAAGTTTAACTTTGAACGTGTAGATAAAGCATAAGATTTGTATCCAGATTGGTTTTATTGTAAGAAACGGACATTTTTACGATATTCGATGGTTTGAATGTTTTCACTTCCAAATTTCTATTTTTTTCAAATTTAAGACACCAAAATTATCATAGCTGGCAGCTCCAACCGAATTTTTCAACCAAATTTCTACCAAACGTGGTTTGAAGTAAGGTCCACTTACTTTGTGAATTTCGTCAAAATCGAACAATTCAATCAGAATTTATAGGGCTAAAAGCAGTTATCTTTTTTAGTGATTTTTCAAGGTGGCACCACTGGCACAGAATCGCCCGCATTTCAAAATCACTTCTACCAGACCTGGTCCTATTTACGACCAATACATGCTGCAAATTTCAATCAATTCTGCTTGTTGGATCGTGAGTTTCCGTGAACAGAAGTTTTTGATGCTAAAAATATAGGTAAATTGGGCAAGGGTTACCAGGCGTGCCCGTTATACCATATCAAATTTTATTTTTTGTCTATGTAAATAAAGCACGAAATTTACATATGAGTGGATTTGTTTTGAAGAAACTGCATTTTTTCAAGAGAGACGATGATTTGGAGGTTTTCATTCCAGTTCCTGCCCTAGCTCCAGGGTTGCCAACACGCTCATTAAGAGCTACAGGAATCTATAACTAAATAATACCAATATGTCCTGAAAATTTCGTAATAATTGAATAGCTCTGTCAAAAGCTATCGCAATTTAAAAATTTTCAAGTTTTCCCGTTCTCTTTTTAGGCACCCAGCGCACACATGGGGTTAAAAAATTCCAAAATATTATCCGATTCATATGTAAAACACGTTCAAAATTTATTTCGTCAACTTTATTTTTGCAAAACTTATTTGTGTACGGAATAATAGGTATATTAAAACTATCACTAAAATGGCCGCCGGCAACAAAGGGTTAAAGATTTTTAACTTTTTCTTAAATCTGGCACTATTTTGCATATACAACAATATGTCCTGAAAATTTCAGCTCAATCGGATGGCGCGATCCTGAGATTTTTTCACTGAAATTTTTTGATGATATATATATATATATATATATATATATATATATATATATATATATATATATATATATATATATATATATATATATATATATATATATATATATATATATATATATATATAGAAATATGAATTTTTGGCCAAAGTGATTTTAATACTAATGTTCTTCTTCGAACATTAGTAAAAAAGAAATATATTTAAACGAAGGCATGCGGCGATAGAAGGGAATTCCGAAATTACGCGAAAATCCAAGTAAATCTAATAGAAATCATGAATGAAGCGGGTTGTGAAACGACGCGTACGTCAGAGTCGGAACAGTTCCGGGATTCAAACGGGCGTGCAAATCGCGAACGCGTCGTTAATTAGCGCCTCCGGAGGCATAGAATCAGATCAGAATTACGGGTAATTCTCTGGGGAAGGGGGAGATGTAACGCCAGCGGATGGATATCTATAAATAAAATGTACGTACGAGGTTAGGCAAATGATGTAAAAGAGCAATAATTAGATTAGAATAAGGAAAAACGAATGTAATTAGAAAATAGTATAACAAGCAACGAAAGGAACGCATCGCGCGGACGGTGAAACGAGTTGCGCCTCACCAGGTCATGCCATCACCAGCGATTCAAACCAGGCGAAGGACAACGACTTGACCCGGTAAAGAGTAAACTCGGGGGAGGGCGAGCCAGGACGCTACAGAAGGATCGTGGAATTTTACAACACCGGCACTATCGCATATCGCATTCCGGCGAGGCGCCTAGGCCTTCCGTGGACAAAACAACATGCAACCTCTGTGCGCCGTACCAGCATTTGGATTAGATTCGGCCGAGTTTGACGCGTAACAAAACTCACGAATGCCCGCACACAATTGGCTAAACGCGAATGTAAATATGCTTAAACGCTAAGGAGATATTGCACACCAGGCCATGAACACAGCAATTCTTGACAGGGCGAGTGTAAACAACGAAAGCGGCGACGAAGTGATACACTAGACGTCAACGGGCGACGGAACCGCCACCATGCGGCAAAAAGATGAGGGCGCGTTCCGATTTCTATCGGACTTAAGTGCGCGAAATTGCACTATAGCAGGCGCGTGTAGCGAGCACAAGGGGCCAATGCACCCGATCGAACAATACTGCGGATGGAACAACCAACGGTCTGCAAAGATACCGCAGAAGCGGGATGGAAACCACTAGCCGAGGCTTAGTGGAAGGTGATCGAGCATAAATCTGGCTCTTGAATCCAGAAACTAGGTGAGATACGGACGTATCTAGCGAAGCGGAGAAAATTAATTATTTTTCATTTCTGGGGATTGATCGATCGTTGGAGTATCGCCGAATGAACGACTGGGGAGATTTGGGCAAACCACGACGAATTCGAGGTGAACTAATAACATGGAGTTTTTGATACGTTGATCGAGCGACAGTGGAGATTCGTGCCAACCGTGACGGATTCGGGAAAAGGCCAGAAGCGCGGAGCGCTTGATTCAGTGAAATAAAACTCCGATATAGCGTAAAGTCGAGTGCGAGGTGCGGCGATCTTAGTCGAATGAGTAGTTTCGAGGTAGCGCAGCGATCCGGTGGCGAATTAACTACGTGGGGCTGGTGAGCAGACCATAGCGCAGCGTCGCGTTCGGAATAAGCAACTAAAAAACGGCTACGTGGGGGAATCCCCGAAGAAACGACTGTGTGGCAGCTGAGTATCGAGACAGGTTAGATAGATTATATGTATATTATAGATAAAAGAATTTAGATTTAAGCATAGTGGTGGACTAGAATAAGTTTCTCGCATTGTGTAACGCGGCGCCGTCGGTAGGGAGGTAAATCATAAGTGAAATAGAATTGTGTATTAACTTGTAACGCTGGTGTTATTAGTGCGCGTCGGGCGTTTTGAAACTTTGATTTGTGAGGGGAAAGATCGTCGACGATTTCTCGCTTCTAGGCGACGATTGTTAGGCAATTTTGTGATAGAACAAAGTGAGTGGCGCCTAAGACTTCGACTCACCCCTTTCTTCGCGTGAGCTGGGCCACCCGAAATTGCCCCCTTTTTACTCCAACGGGAGGTAAAGGGAACGGAGAAGATTTTGCGCAGCGGCGGGTAACAATATATATATATATATATATATATATATATATATATATATATATATATATATATATATATATATATATATATATGTATATATATATATATATATATATATATATATATATACATATATATATATATATATATATATATATATATATATATATATATATATATATATATATATATATATATATATATATATATATATATATATATATATATATATATCTGCAAAATTATTTTCCGAGATAATCTCTGGAGTGGCCGATCTGATTGAGCTGAAATTTTCGGAGGCCGTAGATGTTTATAGTAGGTAGGTCCAAAACTTGCTAAAATTCAGATATCTTAAACCTTTTGGTGGCGGCGAGCGTTTTAGTGAATTTTCAGGTACTCCTATATTTCCAAGCAGTGTAAAGTTTTGTTAAAACTAATGTTTGAGAACGAAAACTTATTATGTTTTAAGCTTGTTTATTATAAAATGTTGCTAATTTTGTTTGTCATTTTATCGGTGTTGCTGTCTTCGCCTTTAACCTTTTTCATCTGGCTTTTTGTTATCGGCAATAATTTTTTGCTTACACATTCATCGTTTGTTGGAGGTATCATTGATTTCAACAAATCGGAGTTGAGTTGTATTCTTGACAGTGCATCTGCATTTGTATTTATGTTACCTTTCTAGTAGGAAACTTCAAAATCATAGCTGAACAAATCTTAAAGTATCCTTGGCAGTTTTGATGATTGATTTTTGTGCATAAATAACGATACTAAGGGTCTGTGATCAGATACGACTATAAACTTTTATCCATACAAATATGGCCTAAAATATGTATTCCCCAATGGATTGCTGGTAGTTCTTTCTCTACAATTGGTTTATTCAGCTCGTGCTTACTTAAGGATTTGCTTTTGTACGAGGTTGATAAATTCAAACCAATTTCTCCTTGGGATAATACAGCACCTTTTGCGAAATCTGACGTGTCCGTAGTCAGTATGAATGGTTTGTCGTAATCTGGGTATTGCAGTACGGGTGGTGAAATAAGTTTACATTTTATTAGTTCGTATGTTTCTTGCTGTTCCTGTTCCTAAACAAATGATACTTGTTTCTTTTAAAGAGCATTTCAATTCTTTGCACTTTCAGTGAAATATAGTATGAATCGTCGATAGTAATTGCAAAAAGTTACGAATCTTCGTACGTCATTCACGTTTTTTGGGGTGGGGTATTTTTTAATAACTCCATTCTTAGCAGGGTCTGTTTTTATACCTTCTGTTATGATTAGATGTTTTAAAAACGCAAATTTTGATCTTCGAAATTTGAATTTGGTTGCGTTCAACTTCAAATTGTTTTTACGCAGCTTTTACAAAATCTTTCTTAAATATTCGTTATAATGTTTCATGCTGCATCCGAAAACTTTGATATCATCTACTTATAAGAATGTTGAGTCACTCAAACCAGTGAGAGCAAAAGCTAACATTCTTTGAAAGCTATTTGACGAATTTTTTCAATCCCAAAGGTAATCTTTTGTATTGATAATGTCCATCGCTGGTGGTAAAAGTGGTTTATGGTTTTGAATCCTTTTTAAGTTCAATCTGGTGGAATAAAATAGCCATAGCCAAGGTCGAAAACTATTTTGCTCTACCTAGTTTGTCTTGCCAATGGGAATGTATCGTTCACTAGTTTGTCATTCAGTTTCCTGAAGTCAACAAGTTATCTCCACTTTTTCTCATCATTAGACCTTTTTTTCGGTACGCCCAATAACGGTGAGTTGTATGGGCTTGTTGACTGTTCAATGATGTCATTGCCTTTCAGCTCTCGTACCTGCCTAAGAATTTCTTCATTCTGCGTTTATGGTAATCTATAATCTTTTATATTGACTGGGATTTCATCGCCTGTATTCAGCTTCTGCTGGTAGAAATTATTTATTTTGAGGTATTCACCTTTAAGGTGGAATACGTCTTGGTATTCTTCAATAATTTCTAATTTTTTTTCTCTAGTGTAGATAGCAAAATAAAGCTGCATACCAGATCCCCGGGTGCTCACTTAAAAAAAGGACCATCTACAAGCCCACGAAGTTCCGAGTGGGGACCCACCTAAGCACTGCTTCGACCCGGTCGTGCTGACTCACCCATTGGTAACCACGGACTTCAGAAACTACCACAGCTCATGGGTCGGTAAGGCAAGCCTCCTCGCGCTTTATGCGCAGCACTTTTTCAACATATGTTGAGACCACGCGCCAGTTCTCTTCGTTTCGCAGCATTCCATCCACGATCGTTTCAGGCGTTGCCAGGCCAATCGTGGACTCAATGGTGCGCCTCAAACCTACGAAGCGACTGCACATAAAGAATGTGTGCTGAGCATCATCAAGCTCAGTCACACAATACCGGCAGTACGGTGTGACCACCTTACCCATTCTGTTCAGGTATTTCCTGAAGTAACCGTACCCTGTCAAGAATTGACAAAGGTAAAAGTTTACCTCTCCGTGGCTTCGGTTAAGCCAAGGCTCAATGAGACCAATCAGCTTAGCCGTCCAGCGTCCTTTAGTACTTTCGCTCCATCGTTGTTGCCAAAGTTAGAGGGTAAGCATACGTGCGTGCGTCAGAGCCTCAGTTCTGCCCAGCTCTGAGCGATAGAGGTACCGTTCTTTGCGTTCTCGCGCTAGTAGGTCGATCGGGATTACTCCCGATACCACCATCACAGCCTCTTCTGAGACCGTGCGGTAGCTACAAGCAATATGCAGGGCACCCCTGCGCTGGACACCGGCAATGCGCTTCCGAAACTTTTTAGTTCGTAGCGTATCTCCCCAGATTTTGGCTCCATAGAGCAAGATGGAATCGGTCGTTACCAGCAGTAGCCTCCGACGCGTCTCACTGGGTCCACCGACGTTGGCCATTAGCCTACTCAGCGAAGTAACGACTACAAAAGCCCTGTCACATGCCCTGCGGATATGTTCCCAATACGTCAGCTTGGTGTCCAGGGTCACTCCCAGGTACTTGACCGACTTGCTGGTCTGGACCTCAACGGAGCCAACTGTCATGGGTATGACAGTTGGTATCCTCCGCTTCGTCAGCATGACAATCTCTGTTTTAGAGACTACCAGCTGAAAGCCGTGTTCGATCATCCACCGATCCACCCTCCTAATGACTTGGTTAAGCCTGAGTTGAGCGAATTCCACCGATCTGGAAGTGATTACCGCCGCGACGTCATCAGCACTACCTACCAGAAACACATCCGCAGGCATTTCCAGGCGCAGCAAATCATCGTACATGATGTTCCAGAGTTCAGGTCCTAAGACCGACCCCTGTGCCGCACCTGAAGTGACAGGCCTCCTTTTGACTCCTTCGCCAGTGTCGTAAAGCAACCAGCGGTCCATGGGGTAGTCCCGCATCATGGCTAGCAAGTAGCTTGGGATAGGGAACGTCTGTTCAAGAGCCCGCAGGATGTCCGTCCACCTCGCCGAGTTAAAAGCGTTTTGTACGTCCAGTGTTACCAGCAGGACGACCAGTCTGGCTTGATGGCATGCTTCTTCCGCTCTTGTTACAGCCCCAACAACCTCTGAGATGGCATTGATTGTTGAATGCCCTTTTCGGAAGCCGTGCTGCCTGCAAGAAAGATCACCAGCAGATCTCACTGCTGACAGCAGTCGTGGCTTGAACAACCCTTCGAGAAGTTTCCCCGCAGTGTCCAGCATGCACAGTGGGTGGTACGCTGATGAACCACCCAGGTCACCCTTCCCCTTGTCCACAAGTACCAGTCGAGCTACTTTCCACCGCGACGGAAAGACCCCCGCGACTAAACATGAATTATACAGATCCAATAATAGTCGCGGTTGGACCTCCGCCACGACTTTAAGCGCCTCGAACGGCACTCCATCAGGTCCCGGAGCCTTCCAATTCTTCATCCTGGACACTGCACTGTTCAGCTCTTCGTTTGTGAAGGGAGGCACATCCGCCTGGTTCACGATGATGGGATCATCAGTCCTTGGCGGATGCACTGGGAACAGCGAACCAACGATGCGTCTCAGCCAAGTCTGCGAGTGACCAATTTGTAGCCATCTCCCCACGGGTCTGAGTTGACCTCCTCACAAAGAGCCAGCCATTTGGCACGTTTGCTCCTTGTGATGGCCTTGGTCAGCTCCCTCTTTGCCGCAATGTGGGCAGCAGATAGCTCAGCCACATCCGGCCTATTCCTGGCTTGCTGTGCCCTGCGCCTGCACGCCAAAGCGATGCGTCGCAGTTCGGCGATTTCATCGTTCTACCAGTACGCATGTTGCCTCCCACGAAAGGGTTTCCGTTTGGGCATTGAAGCCTCACACGCCCTACGAATTCACCCCATGGTTCTGTCAGCAGCGGCCTCTGCTGCTGCACGAGTCACTGGGGACTCAGATGTTAGAGGCTCCCCTTTTCAACTCGAAACGAGCGATGCGGTCATCGCGTCTCTGCGAAGTTTAGCGGCGTTCCAGCCTAGCCACTTGCAGGGAGAGCGGTGGTGTCTTTGTCTGCTCTCAGCGATTTGGAAAGTGATGTAATTATGATCACTCGCAGTGTAATCCTCCATCACCCTCCAATCGCTGACGTGTGCCGCAAGTCTCTCCGATGCCATGGTGACATCGGGAACAGATTCTCCAAATCCGGGCCTTCGGAATGTTGTTGTTGAACCCGTATTCAACACCAACAAACCCAACCTCGATGCCATCTCGACTATACGCCGCCCGCGAGTAGTTTTGGTAGGCATGCCCCACTCCAACGCCCTTGCGTTGAAGTCACCCCCTACGATGACATTGCCGGTGATGCCACGGAGAGAGTCCTCCAGTGAGCTAAGTTTGTCCCCGAATTCCTGCATTGAGCCATTTGGGGACAAGTAGCAGCTCACAAAGGTGATCTCCCCATATGTCACCCACACGTGACCGTTGCCTCAGCCGCGACCGCCAATGTGGGCCCTCTGCCCGTCAGCGATCCAAATCGCCGCGTACCCCGTGGCATCTGCCAGCCAAACGGACGAGTTCCTCCCCCTATAAGGCTCACTGAGTAGGATGGTCTGAGCACTATGCTCACAGACTAGCTGCGTGAGGAGGTCGTCTGCAGCTCTACAGCCCTGCAGGTTGCCTTGAAGGACTCTCATATCCTTTCCTGGTTTTTCTAGGCATCAAGTGCGTCCTTGAAAACCCGACAAGCACTCGATCCCATTATATGCTGGGCGCCATTTGCGCCATGTTTCTCAGTGCATAATATACACTGAGCCTGAGCAGAGCAGTCTGCTGCCCGGTGGCCAACCTGTTCACATTTCCAGCAGCTGGTGCTCCGGTCCGGACCCTTACAGCTACGTCTTGTGTGGTCGTAGCCTAAGCACCGGTAGCAGCGTGTCACCTCAGCCCACCTTCGTACTCGGGCGCTTAGCATTCCCACGCGGACTCGACCAGACTTGAGGATTTTGGATGCTGGTGCCTCATCCAGCTCCACCACAGCTCTCCTTTGTTCCCTTGTGTTAGGGGGGAAGAGCGTGGTTTTCACCTCGCCAGCTCTTTCCTCTCCAGCCTCACGTTTGATTGCGGATGTCACCTCCTCGCTGACTGTGAGGCAATCGAGGTCGAGAAGCTCGATCTTGACTCTGGGAGTTACAAGCTTCACGTCCCCTTTTCCATCTTCGGCAGCCCGGATCGAGTTCTGCAATTTTGTGCGGTCATCGCAACGTGCGATTTCCAAAAAAAACCCCCCTTCTACTGTCTTTCTGATACGCCTTACTAGCGTACCAGTTTCATCTGGGGAAACACTTTGACGGATGGCCCCCAAAACCTCCGCGTAAGTTTTTCTCGGAGCCGGTTTTACGATGACAGCTTCTATTTTTTTTCCTCGCTGTTTTCGTCTACTCTTTTTTTTTCTTCACTTCTTTCTTTTCGCCCTTATCCTCTTTCTGAGCCTTTTCCGGCCCAACGGATGCCGCAGGTGTGTTAACGACACTTCCCTTCCTCTTTTTGTGGGTAACCGTCTCCCTCTTCCTGAGGTCAGAAACTGGCACCTCCTTCCTCACCCGGACTTCCTGAGTATCCTCAGGGCTGGATTCAGCCATGCGCTTATTCTGCAGTGGCTGATCTACTCCCGGGACCCCTGCAGGAGTGGCCGGCTCAGCGGTCTGTGCTTTCAAGGCCCGGTGGTAGTCCATCTCTGCCTTCTGCCAGTTGGTCCGGCAGGTGAGCATGACCTCAAAGGCCTCCTCCATTTGCAGCATTCCGTCCTTGACGTGCTTCGAAATATTTCGCTGAGCGTTGGCTGCTTGAAGCATTTTACGAAGGATACGTTGGCACTTCTTCAACATATCCTCCTCGGTCACTCGTTCGCGCTTGATATATTCTTTTCTAGGGGAAACACTTGCTGACGTTGTGTATTGGTCCGATGTTCTCTTGTCGGTGTTCTCCTGCGGATGACTCTTTGGAGTCTCTAGAGCACTACTGCTGTCGGGTTCAGCAGTTTTGGCTTCTTGTGCACCCACTGCGCCCCGGAACCGATTGCTCCCTCAGCTCGCGTTTCATTGTTTGATGGTGGAGGTGTCCTCTGGACCCTCGGCCTTCTCGCAAACGTGAAACGGTCAATGGCAGCGCCTGTTCCGCCCTGCGTCACCGTTATCGTCCTCACGTCTTGCTGTCCATCTGTCTTGTCTGTTAGTTTTGTTGTTGTTTGTGTCATCTTTTTTATTGGGTCCCAACTCAGAGCCGCTATCTCCACCCGGATGTGCAGTCGCCTTAATGACCTCATGGTAATTTATGCTAAGCAAAGAGGCCGACGCGAGGGTTGATCACCAGCCTTCATGGGGCTGGATCTCAGAGCCAGGTCAGCGCTAATCGGGAACAATGTCAACCAAACCTGCACCACCAGATCAACGGTGCGGGCTTCGAACGTACTCTGAGACCTGCCAGATTTTAATGGGACGGAGACGGCATGACATTAGCCTGGAGCCGTTCACGCTCAGATTTCACTCCGGCGTTACCGCGCATAAAGCGACTAGGTCCAAAATTCCATAACCGCCAGCCCAAATGCGTAATTCTTAATCGTTGATCGTTGGATATTATGGGTACTATGGCCAGTGACGTGGCGTGATAGTTTACCGCAGGGAAGCAATTATATTATTTCGATCATTGACTTTGGTTATGCTTTTTTCAAATTTGTTACGTATTGAAAGAACCTCTCTCGCTAGCTACTTTTAACATTGTTAATATAAAAGCACCCAGAAATTACGAACTTTAAATAAATAGTTGCAAAAACTATATATTGGCAGACTTGTAAATTAGCAAAGCTAAGTAAATAAAGCATTTTCAAAAGTAGCAACGGCAACAATAACAACAACAGTAATTATGCAAAATAAATGATAACAGTCCTTCACGCATAAAGAAAACATATCAATATTCTATAACTTATAAAAAATAACAGTAAAATAACAACATTTCCATAACGAATAACATATATATATATATTTATGAAATCACAGTTAGTAAATATAAAAAAATCTTTTATAAATCGAAATTGATCACAAACTTCATGCATACTTCTATTTAAAATTTAATTCAATTCGTTTTTCTTTTTTTCGCAAATTCATCTATGATGTCTTGATAAAATTTTTGCTTGCTCAAACATGATTTTAGGAAAACCTTTTCAATGGACATTATTGCCAAGTCACTAAGTCGTTGTTCTTCTGTACTATTTCTGAAAAAAGTTTTGATTCTTTTAAACAAGAAAAACTGCGCTCTGCGGACGCACTTGTTACTGGAAATGTAAGAACCAAACAAATTAATTTATAAAATTGTGTGAAACTATTTTTTAATTTATTATTGGTAAAATATTCAAAAATATCTTGAAAAGATTTTCCCTGTAAATCTGCATCAGAGTAAAGCACAATGAGTTCAGTTTTTAATGAAATCGAGTCAAATATGTCGGTGTTAGTTTGAGTTAAATTAAGTAAAAGATTATCCGGAGATGTTTTTGAATAGTTACTAAATTTCGAAGAATCTAAAAGATCTAGAAATGCGAGAAAACCTTGAATTTCTTTCAACGGATATATTATCAATTATTTCGATATAAACACGTGTAAAGAATAGTTCAACATTATCATTGCTGTCAACCATGTACCTTGCTCTTTTAATACGTGGTAGTGTTTCGCAAATAGAACAGGTTTGGTCCCAAATTACCTTGAAACTATTTTTCAAAGATTTTATTTGAAGCTCAAAATCTGCAATTTTTTTAATACAGTACAGTATATTAGTTTGCTTGGACTGAAATATATCGTAAAGCACGTCAGTTTGTGGAAAATTTTTTGAGAAAACATTGAGCAGAAAAACAAACTGAAAATCTGTTAGTAGAACAAGAAGCCCCCTTGCACTATTAATGGTCTCTTGTCACCGTTACTCTTAGCGACGCGCACTAGAACCCTTTACAAGGGCGGCTGTTTTCGGGCGGCTTTCGCTCGCGAATAAAAAGGGTCGCGGGTGGGTGCCACTCGCTTCTAACCCGAAACACTGCCTCGCTACCGTCGCCCTGAAGCGAGAAGAGGATGACGGCCTCTTATGTACAACACCGATTCGCTATCGACAATTACAAACCCCGCACAATTCACGATCACACACTTTATTGTATTTAAATAATAATACTACGTTATCTTCTGACGCGTTACCATTCAATGGTAATCGTCTAAAAATTTCTTCATTCTTGTAAAATTCTACTAAATTTAAATCCACAGTTTTAACTTACTAGCTATCTACACTGAACGAAAAAGGTACATAGAATTGATGAAAATTTTCATCGTTACAATGAAAATTTCATCATTTTCCAGCCGATGGGGAAGTTCATTGGCATAAAGAAAAGCCGTTCATCAATTTTATGATGGAAACCTAGCACTCACACACTGAAACAATTGAAGAAATATATTCATTGCCGGGAAGAATACGTTCATTACTTTTTTTCATAGCATTGATGAAATTATTCATTACTGTAATGAATGATTCATAATATATATGAAAAGGCTCATAATATTGATGAACGTGTTTTTAACGTTTACGAAAAAGCTCATAATTTCGATGAACTGGTTCTTAATATAATAAAGGAGCTCATAACACTGAAGAATGCGTGTGTAATACTATGAACGAATTTATAACTTTCATCAATGAGTTCATTTTATTAATATCGTCGGTCACACACTTCATAATGGACAAATTGATCATATAAATGAAACACAGTTTTTATAACGAAATGCCTTTTTACTAATTTTCGAAGAAAAGTAGTATTAAACTCGTTTCGCCGAAAATTCATATTTCTTTATATATATATATATATATATATATATATATATATATATATATATATATATATATATATATATATATATATATATATATATATATATATATATATATATATATATATATATATAATCAAAATGATTAAGGGAGATAATCTCTGGAGTGGCCGATTCGATTGAGCTGAAACTTTCGGAGAACGTAGATGTATTTATTAGGTAGGTCCACAACTTGCTGAAATTCAGATATTCTAAACCTTTTGGCGGCGGCGAGCGTTTTAGTGAATTTTGAGGTACTCCTATATTTCCAAGCAGCGTGAATTTTTGTTCAAAAAAAGTATTGGGAATGAAAACTTATTATGTTTTAAGCTTGTTTATGGTAAAAAATTGGAAATTTTGAGCCGTGTGTGGGTGCAGCGTGCCTAAAAGTAGGCAAGGATTTTTTTTCAAATTTTGATTTGTCATTACTTCTGACCGAAACATTGGATCATCGTGAAATTTGCTGAGCGTATTGATGTTGACTAAAGTTTAATACACATGGATTTCCAAGGTAGTGCGGTTAACCCTGTAGCTGCGGCAGGCTCTTGAAACAAAATCCTTCAAATCATTGAACCTCCAGAAAATTTTTTGATTTTTGACAAAAAATTCAAATCATTGATAAATTTTAACGTTTGTGCATCATATCAATTTGAAATTTTTGAAATTCCGATTTGCGCAAGAACGGCAACCCATCACTAAATTACCTCTATTTTCAGCACTCGAAAGTTCTGTTCACGAGAACTGACGACCGGATTATCCGATCATAATGAAACTTAGAGGACATATTGGTCTCAATTAGGACCAGGTCTGATAGGAATGATTTTGAAATGTGGGCAACCCTGTGGCAGTGGTGCCATCTTGAAAAATCACTGAGAAAAAAAAACAGCTTTTTGGCCTATAACTTCCGATTCAGCCATCAGATTTAAACAAAATTCACACAATATTTGGATCTTACTTATACTAACATTTAGAGAAACTTTGGCTGAAAAATTAAAATAGGGTTGCCAGCTATGGTAATTTTTGTCTCCTAAATCTTGCAAATTTGCTCAGCAAATAAAGCTTTTTTCCCTATAACTTCCGGTGCACTCATGATATCAAAATGAAATTTATGTAGTAAAAAGATTTTGATGTGAGCCAAATATCATAGGAATTTCGTACAAAAATCGTGAAAGGGCTGCCAGCTATGACCATTTTTGTAATTTTTTAGAATTTCTTTACTGCGCGATTATGTCATTAGATTTGCAAATGGGAACGATCCTGCAATGAAAATTAACAACAAATATTAACGCTTTAAAAATTTGAAAAGTTTTGAGGGTGGTAACCCTAAAATTTTTTTCACCCGTATAACTTCTAGCGCAGTGATTCAATCGAAACGAAATTTACTGGTTGGGTTTAACTTAACGTGAAGCAGATTTGGTATATATTTTGCTTTGTTGCTGACACAGGGTAACCAGCATTAGCCACTTTCGTAACTATTGCATCAACAGATGCTTCAAATTACATACACATATGCAAAACATTTGCAATAAAACTAAGAAACCAATTTCTAAATTTTCCGAGTTTTGAACATTTTTCGGATGGCAGCCTCAAACAACGTTTAACCGCTGAAGCTTTCGATGAAATCCTCCGATGAGAACGAAATTCAAAGGATAAGTTGATTTAAGTATGAGCTTGTGAAGGTTAACTTATTGCTGCTTCGTTGGGAAAATGTTGCCAGCACTGAACATTTTCATCATTTGTGTTATAGTTGAGTTCTGTTGCTTTGAACAAGGAATGGTTGATATGATTCTACAAAAAAGTGTATTACGTCTTTCCACATTGTCACTCAAAGACAATTTCTTCGAAAATTAGTTTTCTAGCGGTTCAGGTGCGCTAGAGTTTTTTTTAATATTATGATTAACTAATCATGACAACTATTATTTCCAAAAATAGAATACATACAAAACAATCCATAAATTCTATAAAAATTTCAGCTGCAGAATCTATTTTTGGACTTGAAAATTCAAATAATTAATGTAAATTCTCCAATAGCAATTTTTTGAGCACTACTTACTGAATTTTATTTTCGTTTTTGAGTTTTTCTCTTTTCCTGATTTCGTTTTGGGGAATCCAACCTGTGACCTTTGCTCTGGGAACTTTTCTGCCCTTCATGATGATATCGACTGAAATTTCACCATTCACATCGAGGAAGTTCACAATTTTATTCAAAAAGGATTTGTTGGTCTACGTTCACTATTACTTGTTTTTAAGCATACAACATTAATTAAAAACGCACTCTTGGAATACTTGGAATACTCACTTTGGATCAAAATACTATTTTTCGCACAGAACACTACAGTAATATTACACGGTTTTCACTTCATAAAATTCTGCATCAGTGCCGTATCAATACATGCAAATTATTTATCAATACCATTTACTTGCCAATAGAGTGAGTATTCATAGTTATGACGAATTCATTCTTAGATTTAATGAACATTTGCATTGATAGTAAGAAAATGGTCATCAACGATGATTTCAAAAAAAGATTCTTTGTAGTAACGAATGAGGTTCATTATTGTAATGAACGTGTTCATCAGGACCATGAAGATGTCTATGACTTGTGGTGGTAATGATATTTTGAATATGTGTTTGTGCATTTATACAAGCTGGAACAGCATACTGATAGTTTAATGAAAGTGGATTCATGACATTAATGAACTGTTCATCGCCTTCCAAAATTTTCTGAAGAAAATTTTCATCAGCATAATGAAATGTTCATAGTATTAACGAATTTGAAGTTGATGATCTGCATTCATTATTATTATGAACAGTATTTTTTTCAGTGTAACCTGTCGATTTCGGGTTTATTCTGGATCGCCGCGATGCATTTACTCCCGCGATGGGGCCCTTTTCGTAGATTGATCCTCGCAATCGAGTGGAAATTCAATTTTACAAACGTCCCTCGTAATTTGTCCTCCACGTTCGATTCGCACTTCGCAAAACAGCTACTTCGTCCACTGAAACTAAAATCTTCCCTCGCCGATTTTTCCAGTACCACAAACGTATAGTTATTACTTATGCTGCCGCTCCCAAATTCTCCAGATTACCGTCAGTGGTTATAATATCTCCAAGTCCGCGTCCAAATATGCAAAAAGCCAGAACAAAAGAAAACAGTTTATCAGATTGATTCTGCACCTGCAGCTCAAGACCTCCGTCCACTCACCCAAGTCACGGCAAAAGAGACCCTCTTTCATCAATCCTGCCCACAGGAAAATTTTCCTGGCCACAGCGGGATTTTCAAAATCCGTTTGGTGCACTCACCCGAATTCAATTTCACTCATCTGAGTGTTGGGTTTCAAATTCACCACACATCCCCAACTTGGAACGGTCTGACTTGGAACATCTCCACTGACATTTCTCACAGTTGACGTTTCCGAATATCAGTATTCGTAAATACTCAAATTCAACTTGAAATCAGGTGGTGCTCTAGGATTTCGGCATCCAATTCCAGGTAGGTGGCTAATTTGCGTTTCAAAACCCCTTATTCCGTGAGAAAACATGTGCGCGATCCTCCCGGTAACCTTTGATTTGCTCGTATTAGCTAATATTAGCTTACGGCCATGGATTCGTCCGCCGTGTTTTTCGTGCGATGATGATTTGTGCGTGTCGAAGTTTTCGGGTGTGAATATTTCCTGACACGTACGCTGATATCTTCCGGACCTCAGTTTTCTTTCGTGCATGTCGATCATCCTCCGCATCTCGGGTCAATTATGTTGATATTTCTACATTTACTTTCGTCGAATTTCGACCCGTGGCTTTGAATTCGGGAATCGGCAGTTCGGGTATCCGCTCGGTATCCATCGTATGTAGGTCAATTGTTGGCCTAGGTCAGGTGTCGTCGACATTGACGGCTCGACCCATACGTTGTTCTGCCTTGTCGGCTAATTTGTGCCGGAACAATTCAATTCGCGATATCTCATAGATATCGCTGTGTTTTGGCATGTCGCGATCGAGATTTCATTGTTGATAATTATGGTGATGTTGTGCGTATCATTGTTTGTCGTGACTTGGTGTTGATTGCTTTCATGTGCTTTGCTACAGATTGTTTTCATGTTCCTGACTGTTTGCATGTATCTTCGGTAGATATCCATTTGAGTTCGTGTCGCTCGGTGATTACTCGTGTTGTCTTGTTGTTACTACTTAGCTAAAACTAACAGTTAAACTAACAATCTAAGCTAACAATCTAAGCTAACTCATGAATTGTGGTTGTTGCCCAATCTCCATCGTTCTCTCTTTTAGAGGACGATGGAGATTTTTTTTGTTGTTGTTATGTTTATATTGTGTTCTATGTTCGATTATGCTTACAAAATTTCTACAAACCATGAGACCCCCCTCGCTTCAGAGAATTTCATAGAAATCCTCGACCATCTCCGTTCAAATAACAGCGATTTATAATTCTCACTTAACACGCAATACCCGGAAGCCGACTCAAATGTCCGTCCATTCCGCTCGATACTTGAATTCGGATTTTTTTTTTTTTTTGACGATATATCACACAACACCCATTCCCTTCTCGTCATGCAGGCACACTCTTTACATCCACGTCTCTATTACTCCAATCATCATTTTCCCTGCATGTTTATATGTTGCATGTTTTAGATTTGCCTGGTGTCGGTACTTTTACCCTTATTATCTCAAATACTAATGCCCTTGGAACTCGTTTTTAGGATACGCTACTTCACCATACGAAGGTCATTCTCTACAATGAATGCCAAAGGGGAAGGACAAAAAAAAACGAAAGTAAAATAAAAAGAAGCAACAAAAGGGAAAAAAAAAGAAAAAAAAAATTACAAGGAGGAAACTTTCACAACCACCACGCTATCGGTATTTTTTTTAATATACAAATCAATTCTAATCCCATGCTTATACCTATAAACTAACCCTAGAATACATCACTAAATATGAAACTAATATTAGGCTTACTTATAACTAACCCTTCACCGTCTATCTTCACAACCCTTCTCTTAATCCACCACCAAAAAGACTTATTAATAGTTAATTCAGCAAGCTGTGGCCTAGCGTTATTGTAGTTTAGTCCTTTCACCACTCATTAATACCTTAACTTCCCATAGCAAATTCGAGCTCCAGCTAATGATACCCATACGAATTCATCCAAATCTAAATCACGGCACGTACCGCTTAAGGTCTTTAGCATGCCATGTACCTGCGCTCTTTCCCTTTTCGTCTAGTAATTCGTACGTCGAAGTCGACGTCTGTTTCGAAACCGTGAAGTGACCTACGAACGCGGGGGATAGTTTAGTGGAAAAGTACTTGCTCGCGTTGGATTGAGCATAATTTCTCCTCCATACGCAATTTCCTACCTGAAAGACTTCTGCTCGCCGACGGAGGTCATAGTGACTTTTATTAGTCGTAGCCGCCTTCTGCATCCTCTTCACTACGTCTGCTAGTACTCCTTCTAGCGACCGGGCTCTCGTCATCGGCGATAAATCCCTCCGCGCGTCAGACGGGAGTTCAACTCTTTCTCGATAGGTAACCATCTCCCTACCGAAATTCAGGAAGTAGGGAGAAAAACCAGTGACCTCGTGCTTATACGTACGTAACGCGCACGCGATTTTGGCCAAGTTTTGGTCCCAAGAGCGATGATTGTCTGCAGCGTAGCATCTCAGCATGCATTTGATGTCTTGGTTTCGCCGTTCCGCCGGGTTAGCTTGAGGATGATACAAGGCAGTGTAACTCACTTGAACACCGTATTCCTCCACTGCTTTGCTGAAATGTCTACCCCTAAACTGCACTCCATTGTCGCAAAATATAACTCTCTGAACGCCGAAGACCAAGAAAACGTTTTCTTCCAATAAGCGAAAAACCGTTGACGCCGTTGCGGTTCGTACTGGAAGTATCACTGAGAATTTGGTGACATAGTCCACCACTGTCAAGATATAGCTATGGCCACGAGTCGACCTGGGTAATGGTCCCACCAGGTCTGTACATACCATTTCCCATAGCGCTTTCGCCACCCCCGCTCTAGACGACATCAGACCCACCGGTGCCTTTCGCTCTACTTTACATGCCTGGCACACTTTACACCTTCTGACGTATTCTTTAATGTCAGACCGCATTCCAGGCCAGTAATGGTTTTGTGAAACACGCGCCAACGTCTGAGCGGCTCCCCTATGCCCCGCTTTTGGGTCGTCGTGACATCTACTAAGAATTTCACCCCTTTCTGTTTTCGGCACTACGCGCTTCCAGGCAGCACTCGTCTCCCCTCTTCTCTCTTTGCCGGAGGTTTGTTTCCAGAGCGTGTCACTTACGATTTTCCAATTTGAATACTTCCGCGGGTCATCCCGGACGTTTTCTATCATTTTCATAAACCACTTATCCGACATTTGAGGAGCCGATATGCTGTCTAACCCTACAATTGCCCGTGAAGGTGCGTCAGGAACTTAATGTTCTTTCCCCTTCCTATGCACTACTTCAAACTCAAATTATTGGAGGCGCACCGCCCATCTCGCTAATCTGGGTCCTTAAGCTTGTTCAGCCAAACCAGCGAGTGATGATCTGTTATTATTGCGAACCGTGTCCCCTCGATGTATGGACGGAATTTTTCGACGGCCCAAAGCACTGCTAAACACTCCCGTTCAGTTGTAGAGTACCTTCTCTCCTGTGCCGATAGTGACTTACTTAAATTACATACCACTTTTTCTCCCGTAGAGTGCGCCTGGCTCAACACCGCTCCTATACCCACATTTGAAGCGTCAGTTTGCACTTTAAAGGGCAGATCGAAGTCGGGGCACGCTTACACCGGTGCGGTGGACAACTTATGTTTGCAGGCATTGAAAGCCCGTTCACAATCACTGGACCAGTTGAACTCACGCCCTTTTTTTAAAAGATCGTTTAGTGGAGCCACCATAGTAGCATGATCTGGGATAAACCGACGGTACCATGATACCATCCCGAATAGCTGTCTGACTTGCTTCACTGATCCCGGCCGGGGACACTAACTTATGGCGTTCACTTTTTTAGGATCGACATCCAGCCCTTCCTCATCTACCACGTACCCCAAATACTTCAATTGTGCCCTGCAGAAATGGCACTTTTCTTTTGACACGCATAAGCCTTTTTCTCTCAGACGTGTAAAAACCTCTCGCAATATCTCCAAATGTCGATCAAAAGTATCTGTAACCACAATAATATCATCTAAGTATGTAAATACGAACGGCTCGAGAGCGGGTCCCAACACTGTATCTATTAAGCGTTGCCACGTAGCCCCAGAATTGTGGAGTCCGAAAGGCATTCGTAAGAAATGAAACAGGCCTCTTCCTGGTACAGTGAATGCAGTATGTTGAGGTGAATCCTCTGCCATAGGTACTTGCCAGTACGCAGACTTCACGTCCAGCGTCGACAAGTACTTCGCGTTCCGTAGTTTCTCCAGCGTCGTGGAGATATACGGCAAGGGATAGGCATCTTTCTCGGATACTGCATTCACCTTTCTTATGTCCACACAGAAACGATAGGACCCGTCTTTCTTTCGGACTAAAAGAATTGGCGAAGACCAAGGACTCGACGACGGCTCAACTACCCCTAACTTTAGCATTTCATCCAGCTCTAGATTTATTTGGCGTTGTACTACGGGCGAGACTGGATAATATCGTTGCTTAATTGGAGCTGCCGTCGTTTTGATCCCATGCTTCACAAACTTCGCGCAACCCAGCGCACCTCCCATCAGACGAAATTCCTCATTCAACATTCCTGTTAGGTTTGCTGCTTCCTCTTCAGATAGGTGAGAATGCCCACGCAACACCTTCCCCGACACCGTCTCTGCCGCCGCAACGGATGTCCACTGTCGACCCTTCATGTCCAGTACTACTCCGAAGCCTTGCCAAAAATCTACTCCCAATATAACTTCCTGAAAGATTGCCAAGATAACCAGTACCTCCAGTTCCCTCTTTCGACCATTCAGCGCGAAGTCCAGACGCGCTACACCGTTCACCTTGCACATCTCACCGTTCGCAAGCCGCACCTCTTCAATTTCGCCCGGGTTCAGCATCACTCCTCTGTTCATTAAACGAGACCATCCTCTTTCTCCCAGAATCGTTCAACTCGCGCCCGAATCTAACAGACCCTCCATGACAATGCCCGCTATCTCCACCTGCAAGTGAGGGCGACTGTCCTGACCACTGCTAGCTAACGCGTAGTCTACGATCGGAGACTTTCCCACTCGTTGCGACCTCTCTCTAGTGCTCGCTCGGTCGCCTAGTGAGACCGGTGACCGTTTCCCGGAGCTTGCCGTTCAGATCGCGCATGGGCCTCTGGCTCCGTTGCCCTAGCTCGACACGTTGGACACGCCGCTCGCAAAACCCCTTGACGACTGCAACCAAAACAACGCCGAGGCTCTGTACATTCTCTAGACACGTGGCCTTCCCTCCTACAGTTCCAGCACTGTACGCGGCTCCGTCCGGACAGCGCGGCTACCTGCTCTGTAGGTTCGGCGCTCACGTAAGCCAAATCTGGTTCCAAGCATCGTCTTGGACGAGTATTGGGCGGTACGAAAGCCGCTACCGATGCCCTTGTGGCATCCAGCGTTCGCCCCATCTTCACCAGATCCGCAATCGATGATATCGGCGTCAAGCTCAAATGTTGTTGATAGAAAGGCCAAATGTTTCTGCGCAAGGTCCTCAATTGATCTTCCTGCAAGCAACTTTGTTTCAAACGCGAGAAAAGGTGCTCCATCACTGCCACATACACCCCCATCGATTCGTTCTCGCCTTGAGTCCGTTTACGGATTTCATCACGAAGGCGGTCCTCGTAGTCCGTCGGCAAGAGCTCTGCCCTAAGCTCCTCCACGAGCTCATCCCAGCACGCCACTAACCTGCGGTTGGCTCTAAACCAAATCAGCGCTCGCGAGTCAAATAGGTCTACGGCTGCCCTGAAGAGCTGTGACTTCGTGAGACCTCTCGCCTGCCGTAACTCCTCAACCCGCTCAAGGAAAGCGTTTACAGACCCTGACGCATCTCCGCTGAACTTAAGCCCCCATTTTGCCATTTCCACCAGGGACGATGCCTTCACCTCTTGCGGTGCATTCCTCGTCCGGGAATCATCCTCACACTCAGCCTTGACTTCACTATCCTCCTCGGTTTTGTCCACTAAGTTACCCATGGCTATGATGAGTCGATTACGAATCTAACGTGCACATTCCAGTTGATTGGGTGTGGTTGCCTGCATATTACCTAGGCTGCGGAACTTGAATTCTATCTTGACCCTAACCTTTAGATAGTTCGACGAAGTTTTATCTCCTAACACCTTCGAGATTAGCTCTTCAACTTCCGATACTTTCGCTGTCAATTCAGAAAAATCGGTTTCAAAATCGAATGGATAGGCCGCTTCTACGTAAGACGTATCCAAAGCTGACTCCGCCTTTAGTGTAGCCCTTAGTGTTTTACGCATATTTTCCACTCTGTCCGACGGAAAGCCACGGATGGCGAGCTCATACGTGAGCTCGTCCTTACTTAGACGATCCACTAAAATTTTCGTTTTAATCTTCTAAAACGAATATATACAGCTGGCTGAATATCAGGATCGGAGTTTTTTTTTTGATCGACCAAAGTAAAACAAGAACCCGCGAAATAGGTCCTCAAAATGCCCTCACCCAAAATCGCAACCTTCAGATTATATTCTATCTCTTCGGGGTTTGGACCAGACACTCTTATCAACTAATATTTTTTTTCCACTCACTCATCAACGATCACACTATAAAATTCAACTCTTCAATCTGTTAAACCTTCAAATTGCACTTCTCAGTTACTTACACCTCATTAAGAAAACAGTTCATCAAAAATTCGCCCTATAATCGATTCAAAATTACACCTATATTTGCTTCGCAAAATATATATTTTCAAAGTAACAATCCGCCCGATTAGTTTAAGCCACATTATCTTCAATGTACGGAACCCTCCCGATCAGGACAAAGAAAGGAAAAACCTCTTATTTTTCCAAGCGTCCCGTTAACACCGTTACTAGTGCCGAATATACCTCGGCTTCTCGGTGGTTATACCTGAAACTCTTATATGACACAAAAAACACACTTCTCGTTCGCAAAAACTGTAAAATCCACTATTGCTATTGCACAATCAGAACTCTTGCTCATCCAACCTGTCACACACACACAAAATTCAGAATTCAAATAGCTGATCATAAGTAGATATCAATAAAAATATATGTATATATAGATATTATGAACTAGTACCATCCAACTTTAAAAATTCAAAAATATTCAAAATGAATTTCAAAATGAAGATAATATCACCGTTCTCGCGTAAGATACTTTATAATTCGCTTTTTAAATTGCTATAAAACATCAATTTACGCGCCTAAATGCCTTCCCACAATTTGGGACTTGGCTCATCAAATTTTCACGAGCACAGTTGCGCACCGTTTTTACCGCTTTAACCGTTATAAGCCCCACGTTGGGCGCCAATTTGTCACCGTTACTTTTAGCGACGCGCACTAGAACCCTTTACAAGGGCGGCAGTTTTTGAGCGGCTTTCGCTCGCGAAGAAAAAGGGTCGCGGGTGGGCGCCACTCGCTTCTAACCCGAAACACTGCCTCGCTACCGTCGCCCTGAAGCGAGAAGAGGATGACGGCCTCTTATGTACAACACCGATTCGCTATCGATAATTACAAACCCCGCACAATTCACGATCACACACTTTATTGCATTTAAATAATAATACTACGTTATCTTCTGACGCGTTACCATTCAATGGTAATCGTCTAAAAATTTCTTCCTTCTTGTAAAATTCTACTAAATTTAAATCCACAATTTTAACTTACTAGCTATCTAACCTGCCGATTTCGGGTTTATTCTGGATTGCCGTGATGCATTTACTCCCGCGATGGGGCCCTTTTTGTAGATTAATCCTCGCAATCGAGTGGAAATTCAATTTCACACACGTCCCTCGTAATTTGTCCTCCACGTTTGATTCGCACTTCGCAAAACAGCTATTTCGCCCACTGAAACTGAAATCTTCCCTCGCCGATTTTTCCAGTACCACAAACGTATAGTTATTACTTATGCTGCCGCTCCCAAATTCTCCAGATTACCGTCAGTGGTTATAATATCTCCAAGTCCGCGTCCAAATATGCAAAAAGCCAGAACAAAAGAAAACAGTTTATCAGATTGATTCTGCACCTGCAGCTCAAGACCTCCGTCCACTCACCCAATTCACGGCAAAAGAGACCCTCTTTCATCAATCCTGCCCACAGGAAAATTTTCCTGGCGGCAGCGGGATTTTCAAAATCCGTTTGGTGCACTCACCCAAATTCAATTTCACTCATCTGAGTGTTGGGTTTCGAATTCACCACACATCCCCAACTTGGAACGGTCTTGCTTGGAACATCTCCACTGACATTTCTCACAGTTGACGTTTCCGAATATCAGCATTCGTTAGTATACAAATTTAACTTGAAATCAGGTGGTGCTCTAGGATTTCGGCATCCAATTCCAGGTAGGTGGCTAATTTGCGTTTCAAAACCCCTTATTCCGTGAGAAAACATGTGCGCGATCCTCCCGGTAACCTTTGATTTGTTCGTATTAGCTAATATTAGCTTACGGCCGTGGATTCGTCTGCCGTGTTTTTCGTGCGATGATGATTTGTGCGTGTCGAAGTTTTCGGGTGTGAATATTTCTTGACGCGTACGCTGATATCCTCCGGACCTCAGTTTTCTTTCGTGCATGTCGATCATCCTCCGCATCTCGGGTCAATGATATTGATATTTCTACATTTACTTTCATCGCCTTTCGATCCGTGGCTTTGAATTCGGGAATCGGCAATTCGGGTATCCGCTCGATATCCATCGTATGTAGGTCAATTGTTGGCCTAGGTCAGGTGTCGTCGACATTGACGGCTCGACCCATACGTTGTTCTGCCTTGTCGGCTAATTTGTGCAGGAACAATTCAATTCGCGATATCTCATAGATATCGCTGTGTTTTGGCCATGTCGCGATCGGGATTTCATTGTTTATAATTATGGTGATGTTGTGCGTATCATTGTTTGTCGTGACTTGGTGTTGATTGCTTTCATGTGCTTTGCTACAGATTGTTTTCATGTTCCTGACTGTTTGCATGTATCTTCGGTAGATATCCATTTGAGTTCGTGTCGTTCGGTGATTACTCGTGTTGTCTTGTTGTAACTACTTAGCTAAAACTAACAGTTAAACTTACAATCAAAACTAGCAATCTAAACTAACTCATGAATTGTGGTTGTTGCCCAATTTTTTTTTTATTTTATGTTTATATTGTGTTCTATGTTCGATTGTGCTAACAAAATTTCTACAAACCGTGACACTCTCCATCCCAATTTGCACTCTCATTTTCAATTATATGTTCAAAAAGTTCTTTTAATTGATCTATATTATCGAAAATGGTCAGAACTAATCGACTATTAAAAGTCCAACGTGTTGAGGCTAATTTCGGAAGTCTTTTTTCATGAATAAATCTAAGCAAATGTTCTTTTTGTTGAATGGCTAAAAAATGTTGAAAAGCAGGTTATTGGTTGGAAAAAATTCGACATTCTCGTATACTATTGCATGATTTAGAAAAAACCAAATTCAGTAGATGTGCGAAGCAATGAATAAATATTGCATTTTTATACATTTCTTTTACACGTGTTTGCAATCCAGTTGCTTTGCCAGACATTACAGAAGCTCCGTCATAGCTTTGGCAAATAAATTTGTTATCGCAGTTGAATTTTTGAACAATATCCAAAACAAGGTTAAACAAACGCAACGCAGTTTGGTCATCAGAAATATCTGTAAAACTTATAAATGTTTCTTTAACTGCACCGGAAGAAGTAATATAACGAAATGTTGTTGAAAGCTGTGAACGACATGAAATATCGATTGTTTCATCTACTATTATTGCTATGAATTTAGTTTTCTGAATTTCATTATAAATCTCTATCAATAATTTTTTTGAAATGCTACTAATGAGATCGTTTTGAATTTTGTTTGCTCTTCCAGAAAAAACTCTAATGTCGTATTCCACTATCTTTTAAAAATGTGTGGAACTCCGAGTTTAAGTATTCCCATCCATTATCAATTCTCAACGTCTTAATTCTGCTGTTCATCTCTTTTTCAGTGTTCGCTTTGAATATTTTGACGCAATCAATTGCTTTGTTTTTCGATTTCATGCAGTAAAAGAAAATCCGCCTGGAATAATCATCTATGAATGTTATAAAATGCCGTGCTCCTTCAAGTGATGTCATCTTCATAGGACCACATATGTCACTGTGTACCAGATCTAACGGTTTCCTACTACGATATTCAGAACATTTGGGAAATGGTTTACTACATATTTTTACTTTAGCGCATATTTCACAATTCACAGTAGTTACTTGATTTATTCCTTTTAACTCTAACCCATTCACCATTTTGTTCTTAAGCAATTTTATCAAACTAGCAATATTCAAATGAACAAATCGTTTGTGCCAAAGCTAAACATCGGAATTTACGCGATTGAAAACAATACTTGATATCAATTCCCTAAATATAAAAACTCTAGCGCACCTGAACCGCTAGAAACACTTATGTTCGAAGAACAGTAGAAGAATCGTGCAGGTTTTGAGTGCATATTCCACCACATGTGCTGCTTATTACGGCCAAACTGTTTCAAATGCCACGTTTTACTTTGGTCTCAAGAATGCATTATAACTCATATGGTGGAAGGTTTCAGATATTACCACTGGCATGAATTTCAACCTTTCTGAGAGCGAAACACGGGCTAATTATATTCGTTATCAGTTGCTTATTTCACCAAACTTTGAGAGCAGCATCTCAT
>OX376372.1:134023760-134038760 GCA_947369275.1 Nemotelus nigrinus
ACGGACCTAAAAAGAGAACATAAACTGAGATATCGTAGCTGAATAATCGAACCTGGGGAGCTGCCTAGAACACAACACAAAACAACTTAACTATCCGAACAATGAGACGTATGCGAGAGCCGAACGTAGTAGCCAATGGATTTTGTGAACACACGGACCTAAAAAGAAAACATTAACTGAGATATCCTAGCTGAATAATCTGCCCACCGAACTACGAAAACGCACAGAACCCGTTCGCAAGGTTTTCGGCCTAAGAATACGATATTTCCGAACTAGGAACCATAGTCGTACGAAACGAATTCACAGCAGCGAAATCAAGGTTATTATCGTCGCGTGATTTGACAGATGTGGTAGATAAACAAGTTACAGACGGCTGCAAACGAAATACTGGGAATTGGGCGCGTGCACAATTCAATATGAAGAAACATCGCATGCAGCATTAATACTGCCAGCAAGAGCTCGTGCAAGATAAGGTGAATGCCCCGACCACGAAGTGCATTGCTCTAACCATGCAAGAAGTGCATGATAGTTACATGCAGGCTCAACGGTCCAAAGAAGTACCCGCGAAAACAGGACTCGGAACAGATAGTCAAGGTTCCGTGTGGGAGTCAACGAGCTTCATTCTGCTACGAGGAAGAGGTGAAGTTGGTCGATTGGCTGCAACTTGTGGAGTTCAATATATATTATTTTCTTCCCAAAATTTTCGCGAGGAAAACCGAGAACCTGGTGATTGAATTTAGAATCTTTCGGATGGGGAATACGAGTAGAGGAGTTTGGCTGAACCTGGTGGAAAATATCGAGCAAAAGCGGTTACGACATCGATAAATCAAGAATCCCGCATAGTGCACGAGCTATACATACCAAATTTCATTATGTTAGCAACATAAATGCAACATTCACAAAGAACTCATAAACAATTAAATTAGAGTCGACAATAATTGAAATTGAAAACGTGCCGATTGCCCAAACACAATTAATATTAATATGTAAACTTCCTTTCTTTTACTCACTGATCGAAATTCGAGTAGATCATAAACCAAGCGATCATGGGAAAATAAACAAATCCAGAAACCATATAAATAGACCACTCAAGATGGTCAAGTCCAGTTCTAGCAGTTCCATCAAGTTTTAGTTACTCAGTTCGCAAGTTCAGTCTAGAAGTTAAGTTCAAGACGTGTTAGCAACTAAGTGAACATATCTTCTGAGTTAAGACAGTTGATACTTAAAATAAAAGTGCTTCAAAAGAAATATTGGTGTTTTAATTAAACTAAGTTCCGAGGAAGGAACTTAATTATTTTTTTTAATCACCAAATATTTCATCGGCAAAACTGGTGCAGTCGTCCGTCTAAGGTTGGAGGATCGCCTTAGATACGAACCTTAAAAGTGAAAAAGTACCGTATTTTTTTAAGTTCCACTCAGTGAAATTTCGTAAGGAACACAGTGTTAGAAAAAGCGGTTAATTAACAACACAAATAATACAAATTATAATAGCAAGGGTTTTGCATTGCCCTGCAACATAATTTTAGGAGAGTTCGTTGCTCGTCCAAGAATTATCTTGAGACGATTAAAAAAGTGATTTTAAAAGCAAAACAAAACTAAAACAACTAGTCACATGGCAAACAACGGGGAAGTCCCACAGCTACCACTAGATATCTCTTTTGAAGAGCTACTGAAGGAAACCAGACGTCTACAGATTTACAGTGGAAACAACGACGAATACGCACTCAGCTCTTGGATCAGCGAAGCAGATACTATCCTATCCTTGACACCACCAGGCAATCCATCAGTGTATATATTCCGGCTTATTCTCAACAGGATTCAAGCACAGGCACGGCAGACGATTCAAAAACTTCCAGAACCAACATGGTAGAGCGTACAACACACACTCATTGCAACATACGGCGTAACCGAAACTTACAGTTCTATTGTTAATAATATTCATAAGATAAGCGTTGGAAACAAAGATGATATTTACAATAAATTAAATGATTACTTAAATAAGTTAAATGTAAAATACTTACAAGACCCACAACAGAACTTACATATTGAATTCAACCCTAGTCGTAATGAGAGTTTAGCGTTAAATAAATTTAAAAGTCTGTTACCAGAATACAAAATGTATCTTATTGAACAGAAAAATTGTCAAACTTTAGATCAAGCATATATGCTCTTGAAAGAAATTCAACAGAGCACTGATCATGGTCACAATTATGATAACGGCTCTCGTAGAAAAAATAAATTTAATCATAAATATAATCAAAATAATACGCGACAAAATAATAATCACCATGACAAAATTCAAAATAACGATAATTCAAACAGAGATCATAAAAATAATTACAACAATAATAGAAATAATAATAATAATAGACAAGAAAATAATTATAAGTCTCGAAATTATCACAATAATTCTAACTACCGAAACGACAATCGTAACTATCGTAATAATCGTTACTACGAAAATAACTATCACAGAAATAACGACCGATATAATAAATCTTATAATCAAAATAACCGACAAGAATCGATGCAAATAGATCATTCCATGCAATCGCAGCAGGAACCAATGGAAGTAAATTTTCAACAAATTGCCTCGGAAACCCTTAACCAATAATTGACCTCACAATTGATAATGAAGTCATCCCTGCTTTCATAGACATAGGTTTCTCAACGTCAAGTATAGACTCTAATTATCTTACTAAAAATGAATCTTTCAATCTGACTTTCAATCACCTATGAATGTTATAGGAGGTACTCATTTTATTACAAAAAAAGTTACATCCAATATGCAAAAGAATTTGAATTACCTGAATCACACAAAATCTTGTGGAATGTTATGGACTTTCAAGGGAAAACCTTTAAAGCCATAGTAGGCCAAAACATATTATATCCATTGAACGCATATTTAAATATAGGCGAAGGATATCTTGAAATTAATAATAAAAAACTTCATTTTAACTATTCAGTCCCCGAAGAAATAAGCTTTCAATGTGAAATAGAAGAGTCTGAACCATGTGAAAAAAAATTATTTGAAAATTTGAATTATGAAGAATCCGAAGTATTGAAAAAATAACTTCCTGATAATAAAGATCTCTTTTACAAGGAAGGGAATAACCTTACTTGCACTTCACATACCAAGCATGAGATCGTAACAAAATCAAATAAACCCATATGTTCTAAAATTTATCGATTTCCACATATTCATGAAAAAGAAGTTCAAATACAAGTTCAAGAAATGTTAAAACAAGGAATAATTAGCCATTCCACTTCACCTTACAATGCTCCAATTTGGATTGTCCCTAAAAAACTAGATAACTCGGGCGAAACAAAGTGGAGAATTGTTGTAGATTATAGGAAGTTAAATGAGGATACTATTGAAGACAAATATCCCATACCAAATATTGAAAGCATATTTGACAAGCTTGGGAAAGCCCAATATTTTACCACTTTCGACCTTGCGAAAGACTTTCATCAAATTGAGATCAGCAAAAATGATCGTTCAAAGGCAGCCTTTTCAACTCCACAAGGACATTTCGAGTTTAATCGAATGCCCTTTGGACTAAAAAATTCACCAGCTACATTCCCGAAAATGATGAATGAAGTCCTCTCTGAATATATTAATAAAATATGTGTGGTATTCCTTGACGATATTTAAATGTTTGGCACATCACTTCAAGAAATGGAAACAAACATGAAAAGAATTTTTAATGCTCTACGAAAATACCGACTAAAAATTCAAATTAACAAGTGCAAATTCTTAGCAAAACAAACAGACTACTTAGGACATATTTTATCAGTCGAAGGCATAAAATCTTACCCAAATAAAATCAAAACCATCCAGAAACTAAAAATTCCCGATACTACAAAAATAATAAAGTATAATAAACGATTTAACTCGAAAATAGTTTATTACATATAAGTGTAAAATACAAAATAAACTATATTCAGGATGTTCCAGGGACCCTTGAGTGCTGCCTGAGAACGCTGATAATAGAGTGTGTCCCTATCGTACTCGATGCCTCGTATATATAGGATTTGGCATATGCGTGTCGGAGCGTATGCAGTGTGGTGAATATGGGCGTCTGCAGGGTGGTGAATATGGGTGTCAGTAGCGTTCCGAAAATTGGTCGTGCAAAGTGGTGTTATAGACTCCCCTTCTGCTTCAGATGATCGCCTCGATGATGAAGCAGTTACGGGTGTACATTTTTTAGTCGACCTCGTCGACGTAGAGGCTGGATAGGTTGATCTGCGTTATCGATTCTGGCATTGAACTTACGTAGGGCTGTTCTTCTAGGCATGTCGACTTCTATACTGTTGACTTCTTGGCTTTCGTTCTTTGGTAGTGGTGGTCGAGAAAGCGTGTCTGCTACTGTGTTTGACTTTCCTGGTGCATAAATTATATTGATATTGTATGGCTGTAGCAATAACGCCCATCGAGCGAGTCTTCCCGTGGGTGATTTCAACGACATGAGCTAGCGAAGTGGCTGATGATCAGTAGCAAGTGTGACCTTGCCCCCTTTGATATATCCACGGAATTTGCTGGTGCTCCAGACAACTGCTAGTGCTTCTCTTTCCGTGGTGCTGTAGTTCCTTTCAGCGCTAGTCAAGAGACGGCTAGCGTATTCAACTGGTCGTTCTTCAGCACCCTCCCCTTGCAACAATGCTGCTCCAAGGGCAAAACCGCTTGCATCTGTTCGCAATACGAACGGTTTTGTTCCGTCGGCCTGCCGCAAAATCGGCGCTGTGGTAAGACACATCTTTAGTTGGTCGTACGCTGCTTGTTGCTCCTCTGTCCATTTCCATTGTGCATCCTTCTTAGTCAGGTTGGTTAGTGGTCTTGCTTTATCAGCAAACCCAACGATGAACCGGCGGAACCATGAACAGGTCTGCAAGAAGGTGATGAGTTGCTTGAGATTTGTTGGTTCTGGTCTATCCCGTAAAGCGCTGACCTTTTCTGAGTCAACGGATATTCCTTGGTCGGTCAAGATGTGGCCTAAGAATTTGATACTAGGACAACAGAAACTGCATTTTGTTCGGTTAATCCGTAGCTGAAAATATCGAAGTGCTTCAAAGACTTCGCTGATGTCCCTGATGTGATCTTCGAAGCTCTTTGACAAAACTAGCAAGTCATCCAGTTATGCTAATGTGTTCGCGTGCTTACATTTTGTTCGTACTTGCTCCATCATTCTTTGAAAGGTACTGGCTGCGTCTCGAAGACCAAATGGCATCCTCTTGAATTTGAACACTCCAAATGGCGTGATGAACGCGGTTTTGTTCTGGAAATTTGGTTGGACGCTGATCTGCCAGTAGCCAGCGTGAAGGTCGATACTCGTCATGTACTGTGTGCCATGAGCTCCGTGAAGAAGATCGTATATTCGTGGTAGTGGGTAGTGGTAAAGTATCCTAACTGCGTTGAGACGCCGATAGTCTACGCAAACTCGAATGGACCCATCTTTTTTAAGGACCATTGCAACTGGTGAGGTCCATGGTGAGTCGCATTCCTCGACGATATCGTCCTGTATCATCTTCTGGATTTCTTCCTTCAGTTGGTCTTTCTTTTGAGGAGAGAGCCTGTATGGCGGTGAAGCGATTGGTGCATGGTCTGCAGGGTTAACGTGATGCTCGAAAAATCTTGCGGGTGGTCCACTGCGCAGAAACAGGTCAGCATTTTTGGATATGACGGTATTCAAACTTTCTCGTTCTTGTGGTGACAGTCTGATGCTTTCATCTTCTCGAATGGTAAGTGATTCGAACTCAACGGAAGCGACGTCGAAAGAACCTCTTGTTTTCACTGTTTGTTGCTGGTCCGTTCGTCGTTTTTTCGGGGTGTGGCCTATCGGGCTTATTGGTGTAGGTACTTCGAAATATCGTATTGGAGAACTATCCATGGTTTCGTGTTGACTTCGCCTTTGTGGTGTTGTTTTGATAGGGCTGATTGGCTCGGGGGCGTCAAATAGCAAACTAGGCATCTGTATATCAATGCATGGTGTTTTTTCCTGTAAATATTCCAAGTATTCTGGTAGATGGTTAGTGGGGTTTTTGTTTGTGGATAAAGGATAGGGCTTGTCAATGTTGTTCCAAATAGGAGTATTGTCGTCTTCTTTCTGGTAGAAGTCGTACTTGACATTAGTGTTGTCTCCGAAGTGCCAAAATCGCTGTGGAAGGTTGATGACAATGTAAGCGTCTTCGATGAAGTCGACGCCTAACAGAGTTCGGTTGTTTGTAGCTTCCGGGAGTACTACTAATTATAAGGAGCATGTCCTTCTTTTGACGGTAACATCTCCTCGGACTAAATAAACATCTTGGTCCTTACTGGTGCCATCAGCCAACACGATGCTCGTGTTACAACGCTGGAAATTACATCCCTGTTGCTGAAGCTGATTGTAAAGCTCGTGGCTGGCTATGCTAATTCTTGCTGCGGTGTCTAAGTAACCACACCCTTTGATACCGTTCACAGAAATATCGAGGACTGGGCGGTAACGTGGACGAACTACTCCATTGGTGCCAACTGAGCAAAAATTGACTACCGGAGGTTCCGTTGTCTTTCGGCACCTTGGGCAGTTGCTTCGTACCACTCCTGGTTGTCCGCATCCGTAGCAAGATACATTGTATGGTTGATTGACTTTCATTGGTTGCTTGTTCCCTCGCTGACTAAGTGCTTCTCGTTTTCGGCATTTGTCTATGTTGTGTCCATAGTTGTTGCAAAACGTGCACTTCAAGCGATTGGTTGGTTGCAGTTGAGAAAGGTTGGGTTTCCGGGCTACCGCGTTGTCCTCTCTGCGCGTTGTTTTTCGTTCCGCTTCGTTATCTTCGATGATCCTGGCGTGCTGGAGCAGGTCTGCGAAGGTTGTTATACTGCCCCTGGTGATATGTTGCCTGATTTTTAGACTGAGGAGTCCAAAAATTAGGTCTATTTCCTGGCTTTCATCGTGCGCGTCCCTTGGCAGCTCAGAGAGTAGTGCTAGCTTCACGCAGATCAAAATATCGGTGGAGTAATTCCCTTCTTGCTTCTGGCTGAATAGCTCGATATATACTTGGTATGCTGGCCTAGTTGGTGCAAACGTATTTCTTATGAGGGTTATGGCTTTCTTCCAGGTCGTCACTTCGTTTTTGACTCCTTGCCACCAGGTTGCCGCTATGTCTTGCAATAGAAGGGGCATTCCTATGATTGCCTGCTGGTCAACGATGTGTTCTACTTGCTAGTAGATGCTAATTTTGCCTACGAATTCGTCCAATTTCGTTCTTGAACGAGTACCATCGTAGTGGGCGGTGCAATTCGCAAAACTTCCCAGCGATCCGTTTGACGGTGCTGGCGTAGATGGTCGGAGAGCACTGATAAGCTGCTGCAGCTGCTCATCGGTCATCTGAATAGCCGCCATTGCCTTCTTCTTGCGGGTACTTCTTCTCGGGGCGTTGGTTAGGCTTGTGTTGGGCGCCACTATAATAAACGATTTAACTCGAAAATAGTTTATTACATATAAGTGTAAAATACAAAATAAACTATATTCAGGATGCTCCAGGGACCCTTGAGTGCTGCCTGAGAACGCTGATAATAGAGTGTGTCCCTATCGTACTCGATGCCTCGTATATATAGGATTTGGCATATGCGCGTCGGAGCGTATGCAGTGTGGTGAATATGGGCGTCTGCAGGGTGGTGAATATGGGTGTCAGTAGCGTTCCGAAAATTGGTCGTGCAAAGTGGTATTATATAAAGTCATTTTTAGGATTAACAGGTTATTATAGAAAATTCATTAACAACTACGCGAAAATAGCATCTCCTTTAACCGATGCTTTGAAAAAAAGCAATAAAATAAATATTGATGATCCCAAATACATAGCAGCATTCGAAAAACTAAAAAACTTAATTACAAATTATCCTATTTTAGTAAATGAGTGCAATATTGGTTAAATTAGGTTAAGTTTTAGCCTTAGTCCTTCTAGCTGTAAGTCTTATGTACACATGGAGGTTTTTATTTTAAATTTTTTCCTCTAATTACCACATTGACTAATCTGAAACCGTTGTCATTATATAACTATAACTATATCATAGTAGTAGAGAGATGTTTAAGCTCTAAACTCTAAAAGTACTGAAGTTGTATGCAATATTATTCTTGTAATTCTATGTTTGAAATTATGAATAAAAACAATCTTGAATCTTGAAATCCTATTTTACATTACCCAGATTTTAAACAAAAATTTGTCTTAATAACTGATGCCTCAGAAAAAGCGAGGAAACACCGGCGAAGTAGGCGAGAATTGTATATTTTTTTTATTATTATTAATTGTATATTAGCGAATTGTATATTAGATTATTAATTGTATATTAGCGAACTGTATATTAGATTATTAATTAAATATTAGCGAATTGTATATTAGATTGAACGGTGATGGTAGGCCACGAGCACATGAACGAGGATATTGTAGATGCAGCGATTCGCCGGCATCGGGTCAAAACAGCCGTGACTGAACATCAACATCACAGCCAACGTCCGTTCTGCCCCGACGTGGGACGAGCGATAAAAAGGCCCCGGGGCAAGAATGGCGATGAGGGGCGAATTCATGGAAACCACGAAGAACCGAGGAACGCGATCTCCGATCTACACAGGACGCGATACGAGGCGACCGGACGTGACATACGACGCAGCGCGGCACAATCAACGGGGTGAAAATAGATGAAACAAGCATGAAACAACTTACCCGAAGAGATCCATGGTGCTGGGGCAGAAATGACACGTTCCAGCCTAATTCACTCCCTTCGACCATACTAGGAACCTTCTTCCAAGTTAGACTGAAATGCAACGTCTAAAACTGTCAAATTTAGAAGAATTGCGCATAGGTAAACACTCACCTGGTGACAGCTGAAGCATGATTCGAACACTCGCGAAGTGACAGATGATAAAGTTCACGATATGAGACTTGAAGTGACAGATGATGAAGTTCACGATATGAGACTTGAAGTGGCGTTGCCAGATCAAGGCGATCAAATACAAGACCAATGGCCGCTGTTAGAGGACATTGCCCTGGTGGGGCGGTATTATTCAATACTGAAAAAAACGACATGGGAATAGTCCCGCAAAAACGGGGTCGCACAAGCAGGACCGAGGCTCTGCAGTGATCCGGATGATAAAATGAATTTCTTCTTGATCCCGACACCGAGGTGAGCAGATCGAAAACAAAACATAGCAGAACAAACCGATAACAATAAATTTTCCATTCTTCTTGATCCCGACACCGAGGAGTGAAAGCCTGAGCGAATTCTGTCGTGAAGGACAGCAAATCAGCGGAATTTGGTCACCAATTAAGGAGCGACTGGCGATTCAGAAGATTTTAGCAGAGGTTGAGACGGTGTACGATTAAAATCAACGGCGATTTCTACTTGGTTAGATGAACGAAAGCAACGATTGAGGAAGATATTGAAGAGAAGACGGCGATCGAATTGTTGCGGAACGGCTCAACGAATATATTCTGAACGGGCGGTGAAGGTACGTGGCGATATAGTTAATTTTAAGATAAGATTTAGGTTTGCGTGTATATTATAGATAAGCATAATTTTGTTCGATTCGCGGCGCCGTGTAGGTTTCGTTGAAGTAGTTAATTAGCATCTGGCAGATTTTGAGTTTGAATTCCGATAACAAAATCTATGTACAGTGTTGTAACGCGGTGTTTCCTATAGTGAAAGAATATAACGTGGTAATCCAGTCCATCCGGCCGACTTCACGTTTTGCGGCGCGGGTATTAGAGGTAGTCGAGGGCAAGAAACGAGTGGCGCCCAGACTCACCCCTTTTCTCTGCAAGTGAGCCAGCCACCCGAGGCTGCCGCGCTGGCCTTCTGGGGTAGAATACAGGGTTTGATTTCATAACGGCGGAGGCTGTACGGTGACAATCGATTATTTCAAGGGCAAAGATAATAAAGTCGCAGATTTCTTAAGTAGAATTAACAATGAAGAACATGAAATAAACGCATTAACTGAAAATGAAGATGTTAATATGACCAATGCAAGCGACATAGCTACAATCCACTCAGGACATGAGGATCAACACGACTTTATCCCTATAGAAGAAGGCATTGTAAATATATATAAAACACAAATAATAATAGTAAAGAAAAAACAAAAAGAATTTAAAACAATTAATAAACACAATAAAATATTCATAGACCAAATAGATATCCGAAGTGAAACAATTATAAAAGACATATTAAGACGTTATATGCCAAACAAAGGACACATAGGAATATTCTGTGAATTAAACGACCATGAATGGAATAAAGTACAAATAATAATTGTAAATTTATACTCAAATTGTACAAATTTAAAGTTTACTAAATGTAGCAATCACGCAATAGATTTGTTAAGCGAAGATCAATGATATGAAAAAATAAAAGAAATCCATGAGAAAAGAAATCACCGTGGAATATCCGAAAACGTTGAAGAACTAAAATAAACGTTTTATTATTAAAATATTGTCAAATTAATTACAAAATATATTATCAATTGTGACATTTGCAATTTAGCAAAATACGACAGAAAACCAGTCAAACCTAAATTCAAGTAAACAGAAACCCCATCAGATATAAACCAAATTGTACATATAGACATATTTTTTATTGAAAAAAGACAATATTTCATAGCAATTGATTGGCTCTCTAAACACCTGTACACAAAAGAAACCTTTGATAAAAATGCTATAACATTTATAAACCTTATACAAGAAAGAAATGCAAACTTAGGAAAACCAATAAAAATAATTGCCAGCAATGAATTTAACGTAGTAAATATTAAAGACTATCTAAGAAAAGAAAACATCGAGATTCACTACACATAACCAAAAGCCCATACTGGAAATGCAGACATGAATAGTTGTCATAATACCCTGCCAAAAGAAATAAGAATTTTAACACTTAGATACCGCGAAATGAACATTACTGATAAAATCCTTAAAGCAACCGAATATTATAATACGACAATACACTCAAGTACTCATCAGAGACCAATGGAAATTCAGTACGGACTATGCAGTAAAGATAAAATATTCGAATCTCTTGAAACAAGAAAACGTAAATGGATTGAATACCATAATGCCAAACGCGAAGAAGAACAAGATATACCGTTTCAGAAAGTCTTCATAAAAAACTATATTAATGAACGACAAAAAGATAAACCCAAATACCGAAAAGAGTTCAAAATAATAAACCACGTAACAAAATCCATCCAGTCCGCATTAAGAGAATAAAGAAATATACGGAAGAAAATAATGATGAACCTAACATAATTTTCACTGATAATCAAAAAGCAATATTTAACAAAGCCTCACATGAAGGAGAATCAAACGATATCTTAACACCTAAATTTTGATTAAATATTACCAAAAACGATATTTCAACTTTAACTGAAAACTCCTGGCTTAATGATCAAATAATCAATTTTTATTTCAATTTAATAATGGAACGAAGCGAAAATTCCACCCATCTCCCAAAAACACATTGTATGAATACTTTCTTTATCCAACGTCTTCAATCAGGATATGACTCAGTAAAAACTTGGACACGTAAAATAGATATATTTTCATATGATTTAATATTAATACCTGTTCACGTAAATCAATCACACTGGTGTTTAGCAGTAGTCAACTTTAAAGAAAAAACCCTCTAATATTATGACTCATTAGGTGGAGAAAACAATCAACTATTGAATACTTTAGAAAATTGATGACTTTAGAAAAGGAAGAGTCCCTAAATAAACGAAAAATACCTTTCGATATTATCCTGAACAAAAAAATGTCAAAAATATGCCTCGCCAAGAAAATGGTAGTGATTGCGAAATTTTTACTTGCATAATAGCAGAGTATATATCAAGAAATACAAAATTAAACTTTTCTCAAAAACATATTCCAAACTATAGACAGAAAATGATTCTTGATATTATAAAAGGAAATATATCATAACCATATTTCTACTAAAGTCTACTATTAAAAGTCTACTTTAGAAAATTGAATACTTTAAAATAGGAAGAGTCCCTAAATAAACGAAAAATACCTTTCGATATTACTTTACAGCCTCAACATTCAAGTATAATATTAATTACCTTAATTGTCATGATAATGTTGACACCCATCGTAAAAACCGAGATAACCATAGAAGAAATTCACTCAGAATCCGGACTACTTCTCATAAAAAAAGATACAGTAAAACTAATTAAAGACTACAGACAAATATACCATAAAATTGATCTAAAACAATATGAAACAGCAGTTGAAAATATTGAAAGAAATTTTGAGATTAATCCTTACACATCAGAAATAATAAAAACCATCAAAGGAGAATTAAAACTATTACATTTTGAAAAACTAAATAACGCAAACACAGTAACAACATCAACACTTGCACCTAAAACAACAACTCCTAAAGCCAGAATTATGAACGCAACAATACATCCTTTAACGGACGTATGTTAGCAACATAAATGCAACATTCACAAAGAACTCATAAACAATTAAATTAGAGTCGGCAATAATTGAAATTGAAAACGTGCCGATTGCCCAAACACAATTAATATTAATATGTAAACTTCCTTTCTTTTGCTCACTGATCGAAATTCGAGTAGATCATAAACCAAGCGATCATGGGAAAATAAACAAATCCAGAAACCATATAAATAGACCACTCAAGATGGTCAAGTCCAGTTCTAGCAGTTCCATCAAGTTTTAGTTACTCAGTTCGCAAGTTCAGTCTAGAAGTTAAGTTCAAGACGTGTTAGCAACTAAGTGAACATATCTTCTGAGTTAAGACAGTTGATACTTAAAATAAAAGTGCTTCAAAAGAAATATTGGTGTTTTAATTAAACTAAGTTCCGAAGAAGGAACTTAATCATTTTTTTTAATCACCAAATATTTCATCGGCAAAACTCGCGCGATCGAATTTGAATTTCTATGTTTGAACGAGGAATTTGCTAACATTACAGCGGCACGTCGGCGAAAGAAACGAATACAACCTGTAGCGAATATTGAGATGGGATTGCCCTTAGCACAACTTAGAACCAGACCGAAGTCCAGAACCAAGAGTGCTAAGGTCAAAAAGTGGAATGGCTGGTGCCATTCAAGAGGCAAAACAAAAAAAAAAGAATTGCTCCGAGAGCAGGGTGCCCTAGAAATGGCCGTGAAGGCCCCTCGTCCGCATTAGCGGAGCACCCTTTAACCAACCCCGACGGATGCTGGTTTGCCGCTTTGCTAGCTCGCTGCGGCTGCGGTGGGTTCTTAAAAATGGAGTTGGTTGGCTCTCAAGAAACGGGATGCTACGTAGTATTCATCCGTCATGAATTTGTAGCCGCAAACTGATATGTAAACATATCCAGGGACCAAAAGGGGGCATAGTTCCGTAAAGGAAACCACCCAGGCTCTGCAACATGGGCTGCCTAAGCAGACCCAGTGCTCGTGACAACGCACGGAGCCAAATAAATTGAAAATCTACAAAAGGGAAAAACGGGAAAAAGGCTACCTCTCTTTTACAAGGAACCTGGGTGAGGCAGACAGCCCCGGGCCCCCGATGTTAGTGGAGAGCCCTGACCCCGATGGTCTGGGGTCCTCCACCCTCTGATACTGGCCATAATACAAACAAATTCAAAAAGCTCAAAAATCTAATCAAAAAACCAACGAAATTACTCTACATATATGGCCAGCATCCGTCCCATATAAGAATATTCTGAAAAATCACGAAAAACCACTATTTAATCATAGGCCAGCCAGGCCAAGCACGGACCCTGAAAAGAAGAAGAACTTCCCGGGCTTTCGCCCAATAAGAAGGCCAAACGGGGTTAACTTTATAAATCCATTATTATTCAAAAAAAAGTAACTACAAAAAAAATATATGTCATCAAACCATTTAGTGACTATTAAGGCAGCTATAGCTGCGTTTTATTTTCATCCAGAGTGTAGTAGGTATCCTGGATCCAGAGTAGCACGCGAGTTTTTTTCTGTCAGACAGTTGTCATTTCAAAATTTGAGCTGTCATATAACCAACGCCGTTTTCAAATGTATGACTATTTATCCTGGTTGCCAGGGTGACATGGAAATTTTTGAAAATTCCAGCTATTCCAGTTGATATGACTTTTTGAAATACGTTCCACAGAGAGCACGAGTACGAGCTCCACTGAATTCACAAGTGTTTGTACTCTGGATGTTGTTGTTGTTTCGTGTGCAAATCGATATCCTGCACTACTCTGGATGTATAGTAAAACGCGCCTTATGATGATATGTACGTAAACAATTCAAAATATTTGTCGGACTAATAATAATTTTTTTTTTCATCAATATCCATATTAAATGCTTAGTAATTAAATGTTAGTTTTACGCATCGATTACACCTGTTTCAAAAAAAAGGAACAACCCTGCTTAATAAGGCACATATATTCCTCATAATTATACCTCACTAGCGTTAAACAACTTTGATGTAAATCGCAGGGGTTCCAAACAGACTTCTAAAGCATTTTGCAGGGTTTTCGCTACGTTCATTAGAAAAGTTACACTATCATACAACTGACTACAAAAGATTGACATGTCACAACTTCTGCGTAAGTATCTCTAAATGAATTTTCAAATTAACGAGGAATGAAATTAAGAAATTCACACATGGAATGAGGTGCTTCCGATGCCCTTCTCGCAAAAAAAAAACAACAGAAATTAAATAGCTCCGGGTCAATTTGCTTTGCATTCATGTGAATAATAACGCACAACGGAGCGTGGTTGTATTTTTCTAGTCGATTTTTCTGATTTAGTTAATAGTCTAGCCTGGAGCCACCGTTCTCAATTATTGTAAATGCCAAAATTCGGGTCTTGGATCTTTCATTTCAACTATCTTGATAGATTCAAATTTAAAAATAAGATATTTCACTTACATTTGTACATAAAAACTCAAAAACTACTTAAATTAATTATATCATCTATGATGAGTTCAAGTTTCCGATAGATCGGATATCAGATATTCAATTTCAAATTGTTCCTTCTTAC
>OX376372.1:134043760-134045593 GCA_947369275.1 Nemotelus nigrinus
CGATCAGCACTGTTAACAAAATCGAATTCGTGAAATATGTGACGCAAGAGTTGAGCAGCAATCCGCATGTAGATATTGAAGAACTGATAAGAATCCTATCTGAAGCGAAAATCAAAGCAACATCTAGGAAGCAGGTAAAGGTTCGCAATGAATCGTGGATCTCTAAAAGCGTTATTGACGTATCCAGACTCAAACGAAAAGCCTATAAAATGTGGAAACTGTGTGATGAAACGACAAAACTACCAGCATCTAAAAAACCAGTCAAATCGATTAGTATGGGAAGAGAAAAAGAAATTCTACGCTAAAAGATTCGAAGCTTCATGCGGAAATAGCGCTAAATACTGGAAGATAGTAAATGAACTGGCTAAAACACAAAAAGGCACTTCTGGGACCACAACATGCATCAAGGAATTACAGATTGATGGACAATTGATTTCTTCTAGTGAGGCAATTGCGGATCACTTAAATAAATATTTTGCACCGATTGGATCAGATATCACGCAACATTTTCCTCAAATATGTGAACAGCACCATTGTTCAAACCCAAGTCAAACATCTAACATACATTTGAGACCAACAATACCTAGTGAAGTGGCAGAAATAATCGACAATTTAAAAAACGGCGTGTCACCAGGTATCGATAATATAACATCAGAAGACATCAAAATGCTTAAGCGGCAATTAACTAAGATTTTAGTGAAAAACATCAACAGCCACTTACAAGCCGGTACATTCCCGGCATGCCTTAAATTGTCGAGATTAACACCAATTTTTAAAGGAGTTGACCCTACCAATCCTTCAAATTATCGTCCAATAGCAGTCACCAGTGTGCTAAGCAAAGTGTTTAAAAGAGTCATAAATGCTCGAATAATTGATTACATCAAAGAAACATCAATTTTGGCTCCAATGCAGTATGGTTTTCAGGAACACAGCAGTTCTATTGCGGCTACGCTTGACGCGGTTCAGTTCATAAATCAATCACTGGATAAAGGTAACTAATTTTCGTCGACCTAAAAAAGGCTTTTGATACCATTGACCACGAGGTTTTGTTTCTGCGACTGGAAGAGTATGGGATTTGCATGAAATTTAAATCTGTTATTAAAAACAACCTTTTGGATAAAAGAATAGTGACCAAACAAGGAAGATCTACCAGTCAGGAATGTACTATAAATAAAGGTATTCCACAGGGATCTATCTTAGGACCTTTACTTTTCCTTATCTATGTGAACAGCGTTCAAGATCTCAGGCTTTCTGGTAAGATAGTCTTGTTTGCTGGCCATCCAAAGGACAGTAAATATGGATTTGAATAAATACTTGAGATGGCTGCGCCAGAGCAAACTCGTCATAAATGTCCTCAAAACTAAATACATTATGTTCCAACAAAAAAATAAACGCCCTATTAATCCATGCATTCAAATTGATGGAGTTCAACTGGAGAAGGTCGATTCAATAAAATACCTGGGATTGATTTTGGATGAAAAGATGTCCTGGACCCATCACATCAACTACATGAGGAAAAAAATTGCACCATTTATCGCAACACTAAGAAGATATGATTTCCTGGAAAAAGGCACTCAACTTCTAATTTTAAATGCGTTACTCTTATCTAACGTAAAATATGGAGCAGTCTTGTGGAGTCAAACATCTAAGCATAACATCGAGCTAATTGGGAGACTTGTCACTAAGGCGATAAAGGTTATATTTAGGTTGCCGACTTTAACACCAACGGCCGATGTGTACACTCGATCAGGGTTGTTGAACATCCAACAGATTATTAATCTTGAAAGAGGCAAAATAATTTACCAAATTATCAACAACGGACTAAAATGGCCA
>OX376372.1:134045793-134089063 GCA_947369275.1 Nemotelus nigrinus
ATAGGTATATATATATATATATATATATATATATATATATATATATATATATATATATATATATATATATATATGTATATATATATATATAAATATATCTATATATATATCTATATAAATAAATATATATGTGTATATATATATATATCAATATATATATATTTATAATATATATATATATATATATATATATATATATATATATATATATATATATATATATATATATATATATATATATATATATATATATATATATATATATATATATATATATATATATATATATATATATATATATATATATATATATATTGTAGTATCTTTGGCATCAACAATAAAAAATTTGAAAATAAACATACACAATAGGTACATATTAGAAGTAGCACCCACATACATACATTATATGAAAGATCCGTAGAAATAAGAAGCAACACACAAATACATGCATGCAATATAATGCACGTAGAATAAGTAAAGCATCAACGGTTTAGTCACTCGATGCACGACCACCGAGACTGTATCATGTGATGAAAAACGTTTCTCATACTAAAACATCTAGGATTTTGCACAGCAGAATTTCAAGGGAACACCACATTCCCAACCTAGTAGCTCATCCATATTCTCATTTCCTATTTCACACATATCTCACCTGAATCGCACAAACATTCGCTCCAAATAATTAAATAATATTTTCATTGCTCATATGCCAAAACGTACTTTAAACTTGACTCCGCAACCCCATAAATTATAATCATATAAAGGTAATTGAATTTGATCACGGTTCCCTTCTTGTCTATAAATCAGCAGAGACAACGTATATCATTTCTACAGCTTATCGAAGCCGAGCATATTGAAACGGGAAACTCGATCGTTTTGCGGAATCAGCCTCCAAAGAAAAGCAGAATCAAATTGGAATTGTTTTTTGCGGGATGATTAAAATTGAACATTTTTTTTATTAACATTAAAAATTTTAATCTACATTGAAAATTATATTTTGACAAAGTGGTTTCGAAAGTATGCACTGCTTCTCATCAGACACCAGCACACAGTGCATACTTGACTAGCGTGACCACTTGCATGTGGAAATCATTACATTTTTATTTATGCTAGTTGTGACAAATTTTAACATCTCCGACTTCTATCCATGGATATAATTTTACTTAGTAAAGGTAATTGAATTTGATCACGGTTCCCCTCTTGTCTATAAATCAGCATAGACAACGTATATCATTTCTACAGCTTATCAAAGCCGAGCATATTGAAACGGGAAACTCGATCGTTTTGCGGAATCAGCCTCCGAAAGCAGAATCAAATTGGAATTGTTTTTGCGGGTTGATTCAAATTGAACAACTTTTTTATTAACATTAAAAGTTTTAATCTACATTGAAAATTCTATTTTGACAAAGTGGTTTCGAAAATATGCACTGCTCCTCATCAGACACAGGCACACAGTGCATACTTGACTGGCGTGACCACTTGTAGGTGGAAATAATGACATTTTTATTTATGCTAGTTGTGACATATTTTAACATCTCCGACTTATATCCATGGATATAATTTTACTTAGTAAAGATAATTGAGTTTGATCACGGTTCCCTTTTTGTCAATAAATCAGCATAGACAACGTATATCATTTCTACTTCTTATCGAAGCCGAGCATATTGAAACGGGAAACTCGATCGTTTTGCGGAATCAGCCTCCGAAAGCAGAATCAAATTGGAATTGTTTTTGCGGGATGATTAAAATTGAACAACTTTTTTATTAACATTAAAAATTTTAATCTACATTGAAAATTCTATTTTGACAAAGTTGTTTCGAAAGTATGCACTGCTTCTCATCAGACACCAGCACACAGTGCATACTTGACTGGCGTGACCACTTGCAGGTGGAAATCATTACATTTTTATTTATGCTAGTTGTGACAAATTTTAACATCTCCGACTTATATCCATGGATATAATTTAACTTAGTAAAGGTCATTGAATTTGATCACGGTTCCCTTCTTGTCTATAAATCAGCATAGACAACGTATATCATTTCTACAGCTTATCGAAGCCGAGCATATTGAAACGGGAAACTCGATCGTTTTGCGGAATCAGCCTCCGAAAATGGAATCAAATTGGAATTGTTTTTGCGGGATGATTAAAATTGAACAACTTTTTTATTAACATTAAAAATTTTAATCTACATTGAAAATTCTATTTTGACAAAGTGGTTTCGAAAGTATGCACTGCTTCTCATCAGACACCAGCACACAGTGCATACTTGACTGGCAAGACCACTTGCAGGTGGAAATCATTACATTTTTATTTTTGCTAGTTGTGACAAATTTTAACATCTCCGACTTATATCCCTGGATATAATTTTACTTAGTAAAGATAATTGAGTTTGATCACGGTTCCCTTTTTGTCAATAAATCAGCATAGACAACGTATATCATTTCTACAGCTTATCGAAGCCGAGCATATTGAAACGGGAAACTCGATCGTTTTGCGGAATCAGCCTCTGAAAGCAGAATCAAATTGGAATTGTTTTTGCGGGATGTTAATATTGAACAACTTTTTTATTAACATTAAAAATTTTATTCTTCATTGAAAATTCTATTTTGACAAAGTGGTTTCGAAAGTATGCACTGCTTCTCATCAGACACCAGCGCACAGTGCATACTTGACTGGCGTGACCACTTGCAGGTGGAAATGATTACATCTTTATTTATGCTAGTTGTGACAAATTTAAACATCTCCGACTAATTCCCATGGATATAATTTTACTTAGTAAAGGTAATTGAATTTGATCACGGTCCCCTTCTTGTCTATAAATCAGCATAGACAACCTTTATCATTTCGACAGCTTATTGAAGCCGAGCATATTGAAACGGGAAACTCGATCGTTTTGCGGAACCAGCTTCCGAAAGCAGAATCAAATTGGAATTGTTTTTGCGGGATGATAAAAATTGAACAACTTTTTTATTAACATTAAAAATTTTAATCTACATTGAAAATTCTATTTTGACAAAGTGGTTTCGAAAGTATGCACTGCTTCTCATCAGACACCAGCACACACTGCATCCTTGACTGGCGTGACCACTTGCAGGTGGAAATCATTACATTTTTATTTATGCTAGTTGTGACAAATTTTAACATCTCCGACTTATATCCCTGGAAAAAATTTTACTTAGTTAAGATAATTGAATTTGATCACGGTTCCTTTCTTGTTTATAAATCAGCATAGACAACGTGTATCATTTCTACAGCTTATCGAAGCCAAGCATATTGAAACGGGAAACTCGATCGTTTTGCGGAATCAGCGTCCGAAAGCAGAATCAAATTGGAATTGTTTTTGCGGGATGATTAAACTTGAACAACTTTTTTTTTAACATTAAAAATTTTAATCTGCATTGAAAATTCTATATTGACAAAGTGGTTTCGAAAGTATGCACTGCTTCTCATCAGACACCAGCACACAGTGCATACTTGACTGGCTTGACCACTTGCGGGTGGAAATCATTACATTTTTATTTATGCTAGTTGTGACAAATTTTAACATCTCCGATAATATCCATGGATATAATTTTACATAGTAAAGGTAATTGAATTTGATCACGGTTCCTTTCTTGTCTATAAATCAGCATAGACAACGTATATCATTTCTACAGCTTATGGAAGCCGAGCATATTGAAACGGGAAGCTCGATCGTTTTGCGGAATCAGCCTCCGAAAGCAGAATCAAATTGGAATTGTTTTTGCGGGATGATTAAAATTGAAAAACTTTTTTATTAACATTAAAAATTTTAATCTACATAGGAAATTTTATTTTGACAAAGTTGTTTCGAAAGTATGCACTGCTTCTCATCGGACACCAGCACACAGTGCATACTTGACTGGCGTGACCACTTGCAGTTGGAAATCATTACATTTTTATTTATGCTAGTTGTGACAAATTTTAACATCTCCGATTTATATCCATGGATATAATTTTACTTAGTAAAGGTAATTGAATTTGATCACGGTTCCCTTCTTGTCTATAAATCAGCATAGACAACGTATATCATTTCTACAGCTTATCGAAGCCGAGCATATTGAGACGGGAAACTCGATCGTTTTGCGGAATCAGCCTCCAAAAATTGAATCAAATTGGAATTGTTTTTGCGGGATGATTAAAATTGAACAACTTTTTTATTAACATTAAAAATTTTAATCGACATTGAAAATTCTATTTTGACAAAGTAGTTTCGAAAGTATGCACTGCTTCTCATCAGACACCAGCACACAGTGCATACTTGACTGGCGTGACCACTTGCAGGTGGAAATCATAACATTTTTATTTATGCTAGTTGTGACAAATTTTAACATCTCCGACTTATATCCATGGATATAATTTTACTTAGTAAAGGTCATTGAATTTGATCACGGTTCCCTTCTTGTCTATAAATCAGCATAGACAACGTATATCATTTCTACAGCTTATCGAAGCCGAGCATATTGAAACGGGAAACTCGATCGTTTTGCGGAATCAGCCTCCGAAAATGGAATCAAATTGGAATTGTTTTTGCGGGATGTTAATATTGAACAACTTTTTTATTAACATTAAAAATTTTATTCTTCATTGAAAATTCTATTTTGACAAAGTGGTTTCGAAAGTATGCACTGCTTCTCATCAGACACCAGCGCACAGTGCATACTTGACTGGCGTCACCACTTGCAGGTGGAAATCATTACATTTTTATTTATGCTAGTTGTGACAAATTTTAACATCTCCGACTTATATCCCTGGAAAAAATTTTACTTAGTTAAGATAATTGAATTTGATGACGGTTCCTTTCTTGTTTATAAATCAGCATAGACAACGTGTATCATTTCTACAGCTTATCGAAGCCAAGCATATTGAAACGGGAAACTCGATCGTTTTGCGGAATCAGCGTCCGAAAGCAGAATCAAATTGGAATTGTTTTTGCGGGATGATTAAAATTGAACAACTTTTTTATTAACATTAAAAATTTTAATCTACATTGAAAATTCTATTTTGACAAAGTGGTTTCGAAAGCATGCACTGCTTCTCATCAGACACCAGCACACAGTGCATACTTGACTGGCGTGACCACTTGCAGGTGGAAATAATTACATTTTTATTTATGCTAGTAGTGACAAATTTTGACATCTCCGACTTACCAGTATATCCATGGATATAATTTTACCAAGTAAAGGTAATTGAATTTGATCACGGTTCCCTTCTTGTCTATTAATCAGCATAGACAACGTATATTATTTCTACATCTTATCGAAGCTGAGCATACTGAAACGGGAAACTCGACCGTTTTGCGGAATAAGCCTCCGAAAGCAGAATCAAATTGGAATTGTTTTTGCGGGATGATTAAAATTGAACAACTTTTTTATTAACATTAAAAACTTTAATCTACATTGAAAACTCTATATTGACAAAGTAGTTTCGAAAGTATGCACTGCTTCTCATCAGACACCAGCACACAGTGCATACTTGACTGGCGTCACCACTTGCAGGTGGAAATCATTACATTTTTATTTATGCTAGTTGTGACAAATTTTAACATCTCCGATTATATCCATGGATATAATTTTACATAGTAAAGGTAATTGAATTTGATCACGGTTCCTTTCTTGTCTATAAATCAGCATAGACAACGTATATCATTTCTACAGCTTATCGAAGCCGAGCATATTGAAACGGGAAACGCGATTGTTTTGCGGAATCAGCCACCGAAAGCAGAATCAAATTGGAATTGTTTTTGCGGGATGATTAATATTGAACAACTTTTTTATTAACATTAAAAATTTTAATCTACATTGAAAATTCTATTTTGGAAAAGTGGTTTCGAAAGTATGCACTGCTTCTCATCAGACACCAGCACACAGTGCATACTTGACTGGCGTGACCACTTGCAGGTCGAAATCATTACATCTTTATTTATGCTAGTTGTGACAAATTTAAACATCTCCGACTAATATCCATGGATGTAATTTTGCTTAGTAAAGGTAATTGAATTTGATCACGGTTCCCTTCTTGTCTATAAATCAGCATACACAACGTATATCATAGCTACAGCTTATCGAAGCCGAGCATATTGAAACAAGAAACTCGATCGTTTTGCGGAATCAGCCTCCGAAAGCAGAATCAAATTGGAATTGTTTTTGCGGGATGATTAAAATTGAACAACTTTTTTATTAACATTAAAAATTTTAATCTACATTGAAAATTCTATTTTGACAAAGTGGTTTCGAAAGCATGCACTGCTTCTCATCAGACACCAGCACACAGTGCATACTTGACTGGCGTGACCACTTGCAGGTGGAAATAATTACATTTTTATTTATGCTAGTAGTGACAAATTTTGACATCTCCGACTTACCAGTATATCCATGGATATAATTTTACCAAGTAAAGGTAATTGAATTTGATCACGGTTCCCTTCTTGTCTATTAATCAGCATAGACAACGTATATTATTTCTACATCTTATCGAAGCTGAGCATACTGAAACGGGAAACTCGACCGTTTTGCGGAATAAGCCTCCGAAAGCAGAATCAAATTGGAATTGTTTTTGCGGGATGATTAAAATTGAACAACTTTTTTATTAACATTAAAAACTTTAATCTACATTGAAAACTCTATATTGACAAAGTAGTTTCGAAAGTATGCACTGCTTCTCATCAGACACCAGCACACAGTGCATACTTGACTGGCGTCACCACTTGCAGGTGGAAATCATTACATTTTTATTTATGCTAGTTGTGACAAATTTTAACAACTCCGACTTATATCCATGGAAATAATTTTACTTAGTAAAGGTAATTGAATTTGATCACGGTTCCCTTCTTGTCTATAAATAAGCATAGACAACTTTTATCATTTCTACAGCTTATCGAAGCCGAGCATATTGAAACGGAAAACTCGATCGTTTTGCGGAATCAGCCTCCGAAAGCAGAATCAAATTGGAATTGTTTTTGCGGGATGATTAATATCGAACAACTTTTTTATTAACATTAAAAATTTTAACCTACATTGAAAATTCTATTTTGACAAAGTGGTTTCGAAAGTATGCACTGCTTCTCATCAGACACCAGCACACAGTGCATACTTGACTGGCGTGACCACTTGCAGGTGGAAATCATTACATTTTTATTTATGCTTGTTGTGACAAATTTTAATAACTCCGACTTATATCCATGGATATAATTTTACCAAGTAAAGATAATTGAATTTGATCACGGTTCTCTTCTTGTCTATAAATCAGCATAGACAACGTATATCATTTCTACAGCTTATCAAAACCGAGCATATTGAAACGGGAAACTCGATCGTTTTGCGGAATCAGCCTCTGAATGCAGAATCAAATTGGAATTGTTTTTGCGGGATGATTAATATTGAACAACTTTTTTATTAACATTAAAAATTTTAACCTACATTGAAAATTCTATTTTGACAAAGTGGTTTCGAAAGTATGCACTGCTTCTCATCAGACACCAGCACACAGTGCATACTTGACTGGCGTGACCACTTGCAGGTGGAAATCATTACATTTTTATTTATGCTGGTTGTGACAAATTTAAAAATCTCCGACTAACATCCATGGATATAATTTTACTTAGTATAGGTAATTGAATTTGATCACGGTTCCCTTCTTGTCTATAAATCAGCATAGACAACTTATATCATTTCTACAGCTTATCGAAGCTGAGCATATTGAAACGGAAAACTCGATCGTATTGCGGAATCAGCCTCCGAAAGCAGAATCAAATTGGAATTGTTTTTGCGGGATGATTAAAATTGAACAACTTTTTTATTAACATTAAAAATTTTAATCTACATTTAAAATTCTATTTTGACAAAGTGGTTTCGAAAGTATGCACTGCTCCTCATCAGACACCAGCACACAGTGCATACTTGACTGGCGTGACCACTTGCAGGTGGAAATCATTACATTTTTATTTATGCTTGTTGTGAAAAATTTTAATAACTCCGACTTATATCCATGGATATAATTTTACTTAGTAAAGATAATTGAATTTGATCACGGTTCTCTTCTTGTCTATAAATCAGCATAGACAACGTATATCATTTCTACAGCTTATCGAAACCGAGCATATTGAAACGGGAAACTCGATCGTTTTGCGGAATCAGCCTCTGAAAGCAGAATCAAATTGGAATTGTTTTTGCGGGATGATTAATATTGAACAACTTTTTTATTAACATTAAAAATTTTAACCTACATTGAAAATTCTATTTTGACAAAGTGGTTTCGAAAGTATGGACTGCTTCTCATCAGACACCAGCACACAGTGCATACTTGACTGGCGTGACCACTTGCAGGTGGAAATCATTACATTTTTATTTATGCTTGTTGTGACAAATTTTAACATCTCCGACTTATATCCATGGATATAATTTTACTTAGTAAAGGTAATTGAATTTGATCACGGTTCCCTTCTTGTCTATAAATCAGCATAGACAACCTATATCATTTCTACAGCTTATCGAAGCCGAGCATATTGAAACGGAAAACTCGATCGTTTTGCGGAATCAGCCTCCGAAAGCAGAATCAAATTGGAATTGTTTTTGCGGGATGATTAAAATTGAACAACTTTTTTATTAACATTAAAAATTTTAATCTACATTGAAAATTCTATTTTGACAAAGTGGTTTCGAAAGTATGCACTGCTTCTCATCAGACACCAGCACACAGTGCATACTTGACTGGCGTGACCACTTGCAGGTGGAAATCATTACATTTTTATTTATGCTTGTTGTGACAAATTTTAATTACTCCGACTTATATCCATGGATATAATTTTACTTAGTAAAGATAATTGAATTTGATCACGGTTCCCTTCTTGTCTATATATCAGCATAGACAACGTATATCATTTCTACAGCTTATCGAAACCGAGCATATTGAAACGGGAAACTCGATCGTTTTGCGGAATCAGCCTCTGAAAGCAGAATCAAATTGGAATTGTTTTTGCGGGATGATTAATATTGAACAACTTTTTTATTAACATTAAAAATTTTAACCTACATTGAAAACTCTATTTTGACAAAGTGGTTTCGAAAGTATGCACTGCTTCTCATCAGACACCAGCACACAGTGCATACTTGACTGGCGTGACCACTTGCAGGTGGAAATCATTACATCTTTATTTATGCTAGTTGTGACAAATTTAAACATCTCCGACTAATATCCATGGATATAATTTTACCAAGTAAAGGTAATTGAATTTGATCACGGTTCCCTTCTTGTCTATAAATCAGCATAGACAACCTATATCATTTCTACAGCTTATCGAAGCCGAGCATATTGAAACGGAAAACTCGATCGTTTTGCGGAATCAGCCTCCGAAAGCAGAATCAAATTGGAATTGTTTTTGCGGGATGATTAAAATTGAACAACTTTTTTATTAACATTAAAAATTTTAATCTACATTGAAAATTCTATTTTGACAAAGTGGTTTCGAAAGTATGCACTGCTTCTCATCAGACACCAGCACACAGTGCATACTTGACTGGCGTGACCACTTGCAGGTGGAAATCATTACATTTTTATTTATGCTTGTTGTGACAAATTTTAATAACTCCGACTTATATCCCTGGAAAAAATTTTACTTAGTAAAGATAATTGAATTTGATCACGGTTCTCTTCTTGTCTATAAATCAGCATAGACAACGTATATCATTTCTACAGCTTATCGAAACCGAGCATATTGAAACGGGAAACTCGATCGTTTTGCGGAATCAGCCTCCGAAAGCAGAATCAAATTGGAATTATTTTTGCGGGATGATTAAAATTGAACAACTTTTTTATTGAATTTAAAAATTTTAATCTACATTGAAAATTCTATATTGACAAAGTGGTTTCGAAAGTATGCACTGCTTCTCATTAGACACCAGCACACAGTGCATACTTGACTGGCGTGACCACTTGCAGGTGGAAATCATTACATTTTTATTTATGCTAGTTGTGACAAATTTTAACTTCTCCGAATTATATCCCTGGAAAAAATTTTACTTAGTTAAGATAATTGAATTTGATCACGGTTCCCTTCTTGTCTTTAAATCAGGATAGACAACGTATATCATTTCTACAGCTTATGGAAGCCGAGCATATTGAAACGGGAAGCTCGATCGTTTTGCGGAATCAGCCTCCGAAAGCAGAATCAAATTGGAATTGTTTTTGCGGGATGATTAAAATTGAAAAACTTTTTTATTAACATTAAAAATTTTAATCTACATAGAAAATTCTATTTTGACAAAGTTGTTTCGAAAGTATGCACTGCTTCTCATCGGACACCAGCACACAGTGCATACTTGACTGGCGTGACCACTTGCAGTTGGAAATCATTACATTTTTATTTATGCTAGTTTTGACAAATTTTAACATCTCCGATTTATATCCATGGATATAATTTTACTTAGTAAAGGTAATTGAATTTGATCACGGTTCCCTTCTTGTCTATAAATCAGCATAGACAACGTATATCATTTCTACAGCTTATCGAAGCCGAGCATATTGAGACGGGAAACTCGATCGTTTTGCGGAATCAGCCTCCAAAAATAGAATCAAATTGGAATTGTTTTTGCGGGATGATTAAAATTGAACAACTTTTTTATTAACATTAAAAATTTTAATCTACATTGAAAATTCTATTTTGACAAAGTAGTTTCGAACGTATGCACTGCTTCTCATCAGACACCAGCACACAGTGCATACTTGACTGGCGTGACCACTTGCAGGTGGAAATCATTACATTTTTATTTATGCTAGTTGTAACAAATTTAAATATCTCCGACTTATATCCATGGATATAATTTTTCTTATTAAAGGTAATTGAATTTGATCACGGTTCCCTTCTTGTCTATAAATCAGCATAGACAACGTATATCATTTCTACAGCTTATCGAAGCCGAGCATATTGAAACGGGAAACTCGATCGTTTTGCGGAATCAGCCTCCGAAAGCAGAATCAAATTGGAATTGTTTTTGCGGGATGATTAAAATTGAACAACTTTTTTATTAACATTAAAAATTTTAATCTACATTGAAAATTCTACATTGACAAAGTGGTTTCGAAAGTATGCACTGCTTCTCATCAGACACCAGCACACAGTGCATACTTGACTGGCGTGACCACTTGCAGGTGGAAATCATTACATTTTTATTTATGTTAGTTGTGGCAAATTTTAGCATCTCTGACTTACGAGTATATCCATGGATATAATTTTACCAAGTAAAGGTAATTGAATTTGATCACGGTTCCCCTCTTGTCTATTAATCAGCATAGACAATGTATATTGTTTCTACAGCTTATCGAAGCTGAGCATACTGAAACGGGAAACTCGATCGTTTTGCGGAATCAGCCTCCGAAAGCAGAATCAAATTGGAGATGTTTTTGCGGGATGATTAAAATTGAACAACTTTTTTATTAACATTAAAAATTTTAATCTACAGTGAAAATTCTATTTTGACAAAGTGGTTTCGAAAGTATGCACTGCTTCTCATCAGACACCAGCACACAGTGCATACTTGACTGGCGTGACCACTTGCAGGTGGAAATCATTACATTTTTATTTATGCTAGTTGTGACAAATTTTAACAACTCCGACTTATATCCATGGATATAATTTTACTTAGTAAAGGTTCAGTTAGCGAACGTGCGTCGCGTCCGTCGCGTCCGCTGCGTTTTATGACCGGACGCATCGATGATCTTTGAGAGCGCGTCGCGTCCGCTGCGTCTGTCAAAGGCAATGGTGGTCAGTTTTTATTTTCGTGGTGTAAAATTCATATTCGAACGCGGGAGTAGTTTGAGCTGTTTTGTGATTTGTTCGTTCAGTTCGTGCGTGGGTTCCGTGTGTCGAAGTCGAAGGTGTTAAGTTGAATTATTGTCGTGGTGTTTAAATAATTGTAGAATGCGAGAGTTATTTGAAATTTTAAGCATGCTATTTATGCTGTATGCAAAATATAAGAAAATAAAAAGAAAAAGAAGGTGGTCGGTCCGTCCGACGAACGTCGATCGGGAAATAAATGGGTATTTTAAATCGACATACAATCGTATGAAGGATATTGATCCCGAATTGTTTTTCGAACAAACGCGGATGAGGCGGCCATTGTACAACCTATTACTGACGCTGATCAAAGACGATTTGCAGAATAATCGTCGAAAGCTTGGAATCGACTTAGAATGCCGATTAGCAATAACCTTATCGTAAGTACATATATCGTAGTGAGTTAAGAATAGTTTAAAACATAATAATATTTGCAGATATTTGTCGCAAGGAGTGACGCCAACTTTTTTAGCATGGGCATACAAACTAGGCAGAACAACTGTGCGTAGTATTATATTGGAGACGTGCGATACGATATGGCGCGTTTTATCGCCGATATATGTCTCCAAACCTACTGAGGCGGACTACAGACTAATAGCAGAGCAGTTTAATCAGAAGTGGAATATGCCGCACTGCATTGGGGCGATTGATGGGAAGCACATCCAAATCAGGAAGCCACGAAACACTGGGAGTATGTACTTCAATTATAAGAAGACACACAGCATTGTTCTTCTGGCGGCATGCGATGCTAACTACATATTTACTGATGTTTGCGTGGGGGCTTATGGATGCCAAAGTGATGGGGGTATGTATTTCGCGAATGTTTATGTTTTTAGAATTGCTAACGTATTCTTAATGTTAACAGGCATTTTGAGAGCATCCAAATTTGGCAGCGACGTACTCGGGGACAAGTTACCGGTCCCCCAACCCAGCCCATTAGGCGAAACCCATCCAAGTTTTCCGTATTTTTTGGTTGGAGATGCTGCTTTTCCATTGCGAACAAATATTATGAGGCCGTATCCGGGAAAACAGCTGTCGGATGATAAAGAAATTTTTAATTATCGGCTGTCCAGGGCACGTCGAATGATTGAAAATTCTTTTGGAATTTTAACGGCGCGGTGGAGAGTGTTAAACAATTCGATGCATTTGCTCCCGCGGAACGCAGAACGTGTAGTTCTTGCAACAATTGCGTTGCACAATTTTATTATGCTTAATGATCCTGGCAATCATTACCTCCCAGAAAAATTCACAGACTGGGAGGACAGCAGTCATCAACTGCATCCTGGCGAATGGAGACAGGAGCAGCAAGGTTTGCATTCCGTCCGGTTGGGAGCTAATAATGCGTCCAGGAAAGCCTTTGATCTGAGGGATTGCTTAAAAAAATACCTCAACGAAGAAGGTGCGGTTCCTTTTCAATACATTAGGAAAAATATTCATTGTTAATTAGTATTACAATGTTAATAAATGTTAGTGAAGAATACGAATAAATTTAAACTTGTTTGTTTTGCTAAATTAATTTTTTTTGTTCAACTGGAAAGGAAATTACATTTATACTTATGCAATAATAGTATACATTGTAAGGCAACAAAAGAAAAGATATAAAAACATTTTCAAATTTAACTATACTAAGTTGGCGAAGACTGGTTTTCCATCGGCGCTTCGACTGCTTGCAAAATTTTTATTTTGCAGGCTGCTTTCATCTCGGGCTTCATTTTCTTCATTCGACATAAAATTGAATTCAAAAAAAGCCTGTCTTCGTCGTCGACGGTCTCCAGTTTTTCATTAAATTTTTGAAGAGTCTGCAGGAAGGCAGACTCAACATCAATTTTCCTTTTACGCTTCCTATTTGTATTTACGCTTCCTATTTGTTCTGCATCCACCACGCAGCTGTCTGAAGTTTCGGCAGCAGCTTCTTCGGGACTAGTGGTAACCGAGGACAATGGCGGCTCTGATCGGGGCTCACTTTCCGAGTAATAGTTTTCTATAACACTGAAACGATTTACGAAATTGATTGTTGTATTGGTTGTATTTAATTGTTTAAACTTACCGTTTCGGTTCGACGATGTCTTCTAAAAAAGAAAGCATCGGCATCATCGGCCAGGAAGGCACATACTTAGTTGACGACCCTGATGGCTGCTCGAGTTTGCGTTTCTCGCGCACATATTTGTCGCGAAGCCGCTTCCACTTCTTCTTCGCTGAAAAGAAAGTATTTTAAATTGACGACTAACCTTTGCCGAAAGTGTAAACTTACCGTCAATTCCCATTTTCGTGGACAAATCACGCCAGATTCGCTCCTTCTGAACGTGGTTCATGTAGTCCCGATGTTGTTTATCATAAAGCTCGGGATAATCCCTAACTTCCTCGATAAAGATTTCGTCTGCCATGGTCGAACAAAAAATTATTACTAATAAATGACGGGATAAATATTGTCATTTTTATACCTCTTCTAAAATACCATTCAAGAAGTTTATTTGAATATATTTGTGTGTTTTTTGAAAAATAGCTATGTGTGCGAAGAATTTGTAAACTGCTCATTAAAACAGGTAAAAGGATTTGGCAGACAAAAATGCAATTAAGATACGACATATACATGTTTATACATTCGCATTCATGAATGTACCTTTCCTGCCTATGTCCAATAATTAAACCTTAATAAACCTTACCTTTATTCCATTCATGGACATCGCAGTAGCTGAACGCATGATAGAAGCAATTTTTCATAGTAATTTCACAGTAAGTATTGCATATTCAGAAATTTGTTATATACTCCAAACAAATTTTTTTGGCAGTGTTAGGTAGACACTGGTATTTCACATGAATATTGCTAAATTTTTATTTATTAGGAAGTATTCATCCACCAGAGAAACAATAAATGGCTTTCAAAATTAATATCATGGCTGCATATTCTAACTGATTAAGTAAGGCATAATAACGTAAACGCTTTTTTACATTTCCACTTGTCACGCTATTTTCAAGCATTCTATATTTGGAAAATTATCAATAAAATTTTAAGCGCAACAGTTGCGAAGATAAATGAAAGCTAAGCTAATTCAATGCAGACATCAATTTAATCGGTTCAACAAAGGTTGACTGTTTTTTGAACCATCGGTAAATTAACATTATTTTACCAGATATATTTATAACTATAAAATACGCTAATTAACAAGTTCTACAGCATCAACATTCGATTAATTAAATATTTCAGGAAAATGATTTATCTATTCCACAAAACATTTTGAAAATATATTCACCTTGAAAAATTCATAGCTGACAGAATGCCTTGCAAAACACTCACCACTCATTCTAAACTCACCTTTCTCTCTCTCGATGCGTCCGAAGATGAAATTTGATCATCTCTCGCGCTCCGTCGCGTCCGACGCACCGGTTTGATAACTATCGGTGCGTCTTCCAATGTAAAGTATATGGAAACTGAGAAATTCAACTCAGTCGGAGCGGACGCGACGGACGCGACGCACGTTCGCTAACTGAACCTTAAAGGTAATTGAATTTGATCACGGTTCCCTTCTTGTCTATAAATCAGCATAGACAACCTATATCATTTCTACAGCTTATCGAAGCCGAGCATATTGAAACGGAAAACTCGATCGTTTTGCGGAATCAGCCTCCGAAAGCAGAATCAAATTGGAATTGTTTTTGCGGGATGATTAAAATTGAACAACTTTTTTATTAACATTAAAAATTTTAATCTACATTGAAAATTCTATTTTGACAAAGTGGTTTCGAAAGTATGCACTGCTTCTCATCAGACACCAGCACACAGTGCATACTTGACTGGCGTGACCACTTGCAGGTGGAAATCATTACATTTTTATTTATGCTTGTTGTGACAAATTTTAATAACTCCGACTTATATCCATGGATATAATTTTACTTAGTAAAGATAATTGAATTTGATCACGGTTCTCTTCTTGTCTATAAATCAGCATAGACAACGTATATCATTTCTACAGCTTATCGAAACCGAGCATATTGAAACGGGAAACTCGATCGTTTTGCGGAATCAGCCTCCGAAAGCAGAATCAAATTGGAATTATTTTTGCGGGATGATTAAAATTGAACAACTTTTTTATTGAATTTAAAAATTTTAATCTACATTGAAAATTCTATATTGACAAAGTGGTTTCGAAAGTATGCACTGCTTCTCATTAGACACCAGCACACAGTGCATACTTGACTGGCGTGACCACTTGCAGGTGGAAATCATTACATTTTTACTTATGCTAGTTGTGACAAATTTTAACTTCTCCGAATTATATCCATGGATATAATTTTACTTAGTAAAGGTAATTGAATTTGATCACGGTTCCCTTCTTGTCTTTAAATCAGGATAGACAACGTATATCATTTCTACAGCTTATGGAAGCCGAGCATATTGAAACGGGAAGCTCGATCGTTTTGCGGAATCAGCCTCCGAAAGCAGAATCAAATTGGAATTGTTTTTGCGGGATGATTAAAATTGAAAAACTTTTTTATTAACATTAAAAATTTTAATCTACATAGAAAATTCTATTTTGACAAAGTTGTTTCGAAAGTATGCACTGCTTCTCATCGGACACCAGCACACAGTGCATACTTGACTGGCGTGACCACTTGCAGTTGGAAATCATTACATTTTTATTTATGCTAGTTTTGACAAATTTTAACATCTCCGATTTATATCCATGGATATAATTTTACTTAGTAAAGGTAATTGAATTTGATCACGGTTCCCTTCTTGTCTATAAATCAGCATAGACAACGTATATCATTTCTACAGCTTATCGAAGCCGAGCATATTGAGACGGGAAACTCGATCGTTTTGCGGAATCAGCCTCCAAAAATAGAATCAAATTGGAATTGTTTTTGCGGGATGATTAAAATTGAACAACTTTTTTATTAACATTAAAAATTTTAATCTACATTGAAAATTCTATTTTGACAAAGTAGTTTCGAACGTATGCACTGCTTCTCATCAGACACCAGCACACAGTGCATACTTGACTGGCGTGACCACTTGCAGGTGGAAATCATTACATTTTTATTTATGCTAGTTGTAACAAATTTAAATATCTCCGACTTATATCCATGGATATAATTTTTCTTATTAAAGGTAATTGAATTTGATCACGGTTCCCTTCTTGTCTATAAATAAGCATAGACAACGTATATCATTTCTTCAGCTTATCGAAGCCGAGCATATTGAAACGGGAAACTCGATCGTTTTGCGGAATCAGCCTCCGAAAGCAGAATCAAATTGGAATTGTTTTTGCGGGATGATTAAAATTGAACAACTTTTTTATTAACATTAAAAATTTTAATCTACATTGAAAATTCTATATTGACAAAGTGGTTTCGAAAGTATGCACTGCTTCTCATCAGACACCAGCACACAGTGCATACTTGACTGGCGTGACCACTTGCAGGTGGAAATCATTACATTTTTATTTATGTTAGTTGTGGCAAATTTTAGCATCTCCGACTTACGAGTATATCCATGGATATAATTTTACCAAGTAAAGGTAATTGAATTTGATCACGGTTCCCCTCTTGTCTATTAATCAGCATAGACAATGTATATTATTTCTACAGCTTATCGAAGCTGAGCATACTGAAACGGGAAACTCGATCGTTTTGCGGAATCAGCCTCCGAAAGCAGAATCAAATTGGAATTGTTTTTGCGGGATGATTAAAATTGAACAACTTTTTTATTAACATTAAAAATTTTAATCTACAGTGAAAATTCTATTTTGACAAAGTGGTTTCGAAAGTATGCACTGCTTCTCATCAGACACCAGCACACAGTGCATACTTGACTGGCGTGACCACTTGCAGGTGGAAATCATTACATTTTTATTGATGCTAGTTGTGACAAATTTTAACAACTCCGACTTATATCCATGGATATAATTTTACTTAGTAAAGGTAATTGAATTTGATCACGGTTCCCTTCTTGTATATAAATCAGCATAGACAGCGTATATCATTTCTACAGCTTATCGAAGCCGAGCATATTGAAACGGAAAACTCGATCGTTTTGCGGAATCAGCCTCCGAAAGCAGAATCAAATTGGAATTGTTTTTGCGGGATGATTAAAATTGAACAACTTTTTTATTAACATTAAAAATTTTAATCTACAGTGAAAATTCTATTTTGACAAAGTGGTTTCGAAAGTATGCACTGCTTCTCATCAGACACCAGCATACAGTGCATACTTGACTGGCGTGACCACTTGCAGGTGGAAATCATTACATTTTTATTTATGCTAGTTGTGACAAATTTTAACATCTCCGACTTATATCCATGGATATAATTTTACTTAGTAAAGGTAATTGAATTTGATCACGGTTCCCTTCTTGTCTATAAATCAGCATAGACAACGTATATCATTTCTACAGCTTATCGAAGCCGAGCATATTGAAACGGGAAACTCGATCGTTTTGCGGAATCAGCCTCCGAAAGCAGAATTAAATTGAAATTGTTTTTGCGGGATGGTTAAAATTGAACTGTAATTGAAAAGTACCGGAGGACGGAAGCTGAACGAGCGAAGGATGATGAGCGAAGCGGGGCATTCTTGGGGTGACGGCGAAACTAATAAGTTGGATTTTCTTCAAATGTGAAATCAGGTACACACGTGGAAATTCTTGGTGCGACGGCCAAATTAATAAGTTGGATTTTCTGCAAATGTGAAATCAGGTACAAACGTGGAAATTCTTGGTGCGACGGCGAAACTAATAAGTTGGATTTTCTTCAAATGTGAAATCAGGTACACACGTGGAATTTCTCGGTACGACGGCGAAACTAATAAGTTTGATTTTCTTCAAATGTGAAATCAGGTACAAACGTGGAAATTCTTGGTGCGACGGCGAAACTAATAAGTTGGATTTTCTTCAAATGTGAAATCAGATACACACGTGGAAATTCTTGGTGCGACGGCGAAACTAATAAATTGGATTTTCTTCAAACATGAAATCAGGTACACACCTGGAAATTTTTGGTGCGACGGCGAATTTAATAAGTTGAATTTTCTTCAAATGAAATCAGGTACACACGTGGAAATTCTTGGTGCGACGGCGAATTTAATAAGTTGAATTTTCTTCAAATGTGAAATCAGGTACACACGTGGAAATTCTTGGTATGACGGCGAAACTAATAAGTTAGATTTTCTTCAAATGTGAAATCAGGTACACACGTGGAATTTCTTGGAGCGACGGCGAAACTAATAAGTTGGATTTTCTTCAAATGTGAAATCAGGTACAAACGTGGAAATTCTTGGTACGACGGCGAAACTAATAAGTTGGATTTTCTTCAAATGTGAAGTCAGGTACACACGTGGAAATTTTTGGTGCGACGGCGAAACTAATAAGTTGGATTTTCTTCAAATGTGAGATCAGGTACACACGTGGAAATTCTTGGTGCGACGGCGAAACTAATAAGTTGGATTTTCTTCAAATGTGAAATCATTACACATGTGGAAATTCTGTGTGCGACGGCGAATACGATAAGTGTTATTTTTCTTTAAATGTGAAATCAGGTACACACGTGGAAATTCTTTGTGCGACGGCGAATACGATAAGTTGGATTCTTCTGCAAATGTGAAATCAGATCAGTTTGAGATCAGTTGGAAACCAGTTGGAAATCAGAAGGTTAGTGCGTGATTTGAACGACAGCAAGAAAATTTTAGACTTAAGTTAGTAAATGAAGTAATCTAAAAATAAACTAGTCCCTCGGGATTAGTTTCTTATTGACATATAGTAGTTCCCTTCGTTTGTATAATGTAAGATTGGAGTGATGGAATTATGCGATATTTGCAAAATACCCTAAGACAACCTAAATTTTGGATCAAATTAGCCGCGGAGATCGAGTAAACAAATCTCTTCTTGAAATTAAACCAAAGTTAAAACATTTGTAGTTAAGAAAAGAAGTTCGTGGTTTTGCTCGTGGTTGGGTGGTCAGCTTTTTGAAAAGACCGGAGTGTCAGATCAATATAATTTTGGATCGAGTTAGCGTGTTGACCGCGTGATCGCGGAATCCAATTCAATATCCACCTCTCCGTATCAAGACGAAGTCAAATCAGGTGCAATTAAAGAAAGAAGTCAGTACTTTTGCTTGCGGTTGAGAAGCGGGGAAGGGGTCGCGCCACGTAAAGGTGGCTCCAAATCGTGTCTTATTGACCTCGGTGAGCCGTAAACTTACTCGGCGGCTCTTGGTCCTACCTTGGGGTGAGTGAGTGGCACCCACGCCCAATCTCCATTGAGCGAACCCGGGACCCAAACGGACCCAGCCGGAGATCACTACCCCCCAAATAGGCGGGCCGGGTAACATATGGGTGTGGCATACTAAAGCCTCCAACCGAATGGAAAAATTCCCGATATAAAGATATATTGAAGAAAATTTGCTCTACACACTTGCGCAAGAAGGTCAGAGGAAGAAGATCAGGCACAGGACTTTACATATATAGATACAAATATAAACATAACAATTTACGTTTTTCATCACCTGAAATTTCTAAATTTTTCACAAAATCTGTTGAAGCTGAATCAGAAGAAGAAAGGAGTGAGTTTGGTGGATTTGGTGCATTAAAAATTTCTTGGAAACTATCAGCGAATAGGTAACATATCTCTTTAGGAGAGGAAGACGTTATATTATTAAGAAACATCAACGATGGATAGCCAGTAGTTTTTCGCTTCACATTAACAGAATTGAAGAATTTTTTCGGGTCGCGGATAATATTTTTGCCGGTTGTTCTAATAAAAGTGTCATAAGTCTCATGAGACGTTGCTAAAAATTGCTAAGTAGCTTCATTATATTCTTTCTGAATAGCAGGACTAACATCAGTATTTTCTCTAATCAGCTAATAAAGTTTGTTCCTACGATTTCACATATGCCTAAGGTTCCTATCAAGCCATAGCTAAGAATATTTATTCTTTTTTAGTATTAAACTCGTTTCGCCGAACATTCATATTTCTTTATATATATAAATATATATATATATATATATATATATATATATATATATATATATATATATATATATATATATATATATATATATATATATATATATATATATATATATATATATATATATATATATACATGTATATATATATATATATATATATATATATATATATATATATATATATATATATATATATATATATATATATATATATATATATATATATATATATTTATATATATATATATGTATATTTATATATATATATATATATATATATATATATATATATATATATATTTATATATATGTATATATATATATACATATGTATATATATATATCAGCAAAATGATTAAGGGAGATAATCTCTGGAGTGGCCGATATGATTGGGCTGAAATTTTCGGAAAACGTAGACGTAAATAATAGGTAGATCCATGAGTTTCTTAAATTCTGATAGCCTAAACTTTTTGGCAGCGGCGAGCGTTTTAGTGAATTTTAAGGTACTCCTATATTTCCAAGCAGTGTTAATTTTGGTTAAAGAAAAATATTTGGAATGAGAATTAATTATGTTTCAAGCTTGTTTATGATAAAGAATTGGAAATTTTGAGCCGCGTGTGGGTGCAGTGTGCCTAAAAATAGGCAAAGATTTTTTTTCAAATTTTGATTTGTCATTACTTGTAAGAAAAACAATGAATCATCGTGAAAAGTACAGAGCGTATTGATGTTGACTAAAATTTAGCACAAAAAAATTTCCAATTTAAAGCGAGTAACCCTGTAGCTGTGGCAGGCTGCTGAAAAAAAATCCTTCAAATCATTGACCTTCCTGACAATTTTTTGATTTTTGACAAAAATTTCAAATTTTTGATAAATTTTATTCTTTGTCCTTTATGTTAAGATATCATTTTCCAAATTCCGATTTGCACAAGAACGGCAGCCCATCACCAAATTACCTCTATTTTCACCACTCGAAAGTTCTGTTCACGAGAACTGACGACGGGATCATTCGATCATAATGAAATTTACAGGACATGTTGGTATCAGCTAGGACCAGGTATGATGGAAGTGATTTTGAAATGCAAGCAACCCTGTGACAGTGGTACCATCTCGAAAAATAACTGAGAAAAAAAACAGCTTTTTGGCCTATAACTTCCGATTCAGCCATCAGATTTTAACAAAATTCACACAGTACTTGGATGTTCTTGGATGTTCTCTATGTAACATATAATGAAAATTTGGTTGAAAAATTAGTATAGGGCTGGCAGCTGTATTGATTTTTGTCTCATAAATCTTGCAAATTTTCTCAGCAAAATAAAGCTTTTTTCCCTATAACTTCCGGTCAAGTGTAGAAATCAAGACGAAGTTCATGCGGTAAATGGACCTTAATGTAAAGTAAATCTCGTAAGAATTTCGTACAAAAATCATGAAAGGGCTGCCAGCTATTACCTTTTTTTTTTAATTTTGTGAAATTTCTTTACTGAGCGATTATGTCATTAGATTTGCAATTGAGAATGATCCTGCAATGAAAATTAACAACAAATATTAACCTTTTAAAAATTTGAAAAGTTTTAAGGGTGGTTACCCTAAAATTATTTTCACCCGTATACCTTCCAGCACAGTGATTCAATCGAAACGAAAATTACTGGTTGGGTTTAGCTTTGTTGAACATTATCATCATTTGTTTTATAGTTGAGTTTTGTTGCTTAGCATAAGGAATGGTTGTACAAAAAAGTGTATTACGTCTTCCCACATTTTTTTGTGACTCAAAGACAATTTCTTCGAAAATTAGTTTTCTAGCGGTTCTGATGCGCTAGACTTTTTTTTATTTTTGGAACATACCTTTCAACGGCGTCAAATATTTGATTATAAAAAGAGGAAATGGCTGTCTCGAGATCTTGTGTTGAAAGAGTAGTCGACCAATTAATAGTCTCAAGAACATGTTTAATGCTTTCATAATCAGCATTACGGAAGTGAAATACAATTGGGTTATTGTAAGTTTTTAAGCAGGTGGAATCTGGAGTGGAAAGTTAGACTGAAAGTGCTGTATGGTGTTAACTATTGCAAATCAGATGCCCTGCGTCATTAGTTGGACGAACCACTACTTCGTTATAAGCATTTGTAAAAACAAGATCTAACCAATAACTATTTTGGTTAGGAATTTGGGAAACCTGCTGCAAATCATTACCATAAAAGGCTGTTACTAGTAAACAAATACTGCCCGAGGACGCACCAATCTTCTAACACCCGGCCGAGATCACGCGGGGGTAGGTTCGACGTAAGTCAGAGCCCAAATCGTAATAAAAAAAATGGGAGTAACCTTTCCCCCGTGAGAAAGGCTGCTCCAATATAGCTCAGTCAGTAGGCTACAAAATGTAACCACCTCTACCAAAAAGGGCTAATAGCCGTCGTAGTGATCGACCATTGCCATGTATTGGTTGGCCATTACGTTCAAAATGTCAAAATGAGAAACAATCCACAACGTTCCTCAAAAATTCCACACTACACGAGAATCCCGGTGTCTAGCAACTAAAATATGTGGTGGATAGGTTCGGATCTTGGGGCACACGCGCGAAGCGTTCTTTGAACCCAAGCAACGGACCCGCAGGAAAAACCGGTGGCCAGAGGGTTCATGCTGAAGCAACCTCGAATAGATCGGTCTGATGAAAATCAGCCCGTGGAGTGTGCGGAAGGAACCTGACAATTTTTCCAAATCGTCGTTGTGTGGTATTGAGCTAATTTCAACATTTTGCGTCTTTCGATTTTTTTTTCAAAATCAGCCCGTGGAGTGTGCGGAAGGAATATGACAATTTTTCCAAATTGCAGGTTTGTGGTAACGAGGCAAATTTTACATTTTGCGCTTTTGCTTTTTGAAAATCAGCCAGTGGAGTGTGCGGAAGGAACCTGACAATTTTTTCATATCGCAGGTGTGTGTGGTAACGAGCCAATTGCTACCTTTTCGACGCGTGAATATCCAATCAACTCGACATTTTACGATCTGTGGAGCATGCATATGAAGTCTGGCCAATTTCCAGATCGCAGAAGAGGGTCTATTTATTTCTGAATCGCCGAGGAAATCCTTCGAATTCTCAACTCGCAGCTTGCCGACGTCGGAATGACGACATCGCATTCCCACTAAGCAATAATACAGCTCAAGGCGACTCGAGAAACGTTTTGCCTCATAAGCTCTGTGGTGCAGTGGGAAGCGTGGCGGTCCGTCAACCAAGTGGTCTCGAGCTCAGAACTCGAGCCAAATATGATGATGACCAATGGAATGTGCAGTAAAACCTAAGACACCAGTTCTATCGAAACCAATCTACTGTATTAATCTTATGTCTAGAAGTAATGTTGGGTGTAATGTTGGGTCGCCTCCTCGCGGTGCACCCCGGGTAACGCCAAATGGCCCAACAACCGGTACGACTCGGCTTTTCTCGTGGCTTTACGATTTGATTGATGATTGAAATTTCTGGCAATGGCAGCAAGGATTTTTTATGGCATGACCTGGCTTGGCTTAATGGTTTAAGGCACGATCGACGATCAGCGAAAAATGTATCTGGGCTGGCGGTTATGGCATTCTGAACCTAGTGGATCTATTCGCGGTACCGCCGGAGTAAAATCCGAGCGTGAACGGCTCCAGGCTAATGTCATGCCGTCTCCGTCCCGTTAAAACCTGGCAAGTCTCAGAGTACGTTCAAAGCCCGCACCGTTGAGTTGGTGGTGCAGGTTCGGTTGACATTGTTCCTGATTAGCGCTGACCTGGCTCTGAGATCCAGCCCCATGAAGGCTGGTGATCAACCCTCGCGTCGACCTCCCTGCTCTGAATAGGTTACCACGAGGTCATTAAGGCGACTGCGCACCCGGGTGGAGATAGCGGCTCTGAGTAGGAACCCAACAAAACTGAGTACACTACATAAACAAAATGACACAAATGACAAGACAGACGGACAACAGAACATGGGGACGACAGCGGCGATGCAGGGCAAAGGAGGCGCCACCATCGACCGTTCTGTGTTTGCGAGGAGGCCAATGGTCCAGAGGACCCCCCCTCCGACGAACAATTCAACGCGAATTGAGGGATTGATCGGTTCCGGGTGCGCAGTAAATGCGCCGGAAGCCGAAACCGCTGAACTCGCTCGCAACGATGTGGAGACCCCGAAGAGTCATCCACGAGAGAGAACTGAAACAAGAGCTCCAGAAGAAAATATGCCACTTGCACGTGTATCCCCTAGAAAGGAGTACATAAAGCGTGAACGAGTGGCTGAGGAGGATATGTTGAGGAAGTGTCAACGTATCCTTCATAAAATGCTTCAAGCCGCTAACGCGCAGAGGAATATCTCAAAGCATGTCAAGGACGGTATGTTGGAGCTGGAGGAGGCCTTTGAGGTCATCTTCACCTGCCGGGCGAACTGGCAGAAGGCAGAGGTAGACTACCAGCGGGTCTTGGAGGAAAAGATCGCTGAATCAGCCACTCTTATAGAGGCCCCGGGAGTAAATCGGCCACGACAAAATAAGCGCGTGGCTGAATCTAGCCCTGAAGATATTCAGGAAGTCCGGGTGAGGAAGGAGGTGCCAATTTCTGACCTCAGGAAGTGGGTGACGGTGACCCACAAAAAGAAAAAGGGCAGCATCACAAAAACACCAGTGACACCCGCTGGGCCGGAAAAGGCTCCGAAAGAGTGTACACCACAGGGCGGTAAGAAAGCAGTGCCGAAGAAGAAAAAGAAGAATAACAGACAAAGACGGCGAGTGAAAAAAATAGACGCTGTTTTAGTAAAACCGGCTCCGGGGAAGACTTACGCGGAGGTCCTGGGAGCCATCCGCCAAAGTGTTTCTTCGGATGAAACTGGTACGCTAGTAAAGTGTATCAGAAAGACAGCAGAAGGTGGGGTCCTTTTGGAAATCGCGCGCTGCGATGACCACGCGAAATCGCAGGATTCGATCCAGGCCGCCGTAGATGGCCATGGGGACGTGAAGCTTGTGACTCCTAGAGTTAAGATCGAGCTTCTCGACCTCAATTCCCTCACAGTAAGCGAAGAGGTGACATCCTCCATCAAACGCGAGGCTGGAGAGGAAGGAGCCGGCGAGGTGAAAACCACACTCTTCCCTCCCAACACAAGGGAACAGAGCAGAGCCGTGGTGGAGCTGGATGAGGCACCAGCATCCAAAATCCTCAAGTCTGGTCGAGTCCGGGTAGGAATGATAAGTGCCCGAGTGCGAAGGTGGGCTGAGGTGACACGCTGCTACCGATGCCTAGGCTACGACCACACAAGGCGTAGCTGTAAGGGTCCAGACCGGAGCGCCAGCTGCTAGAAGTGTGGACAGGTTGGCCACCGGGCAGCAGACTGCTCTGCGCAGGCTCAGTGCATATTATGCACTGAGAAACATGGTGCGAATGGCGCTAAGCATCTGATGGCATCGAGTGCGTGTCGGGTTTTCAGAGACGCACTCGATGCCAAAAAAAAGCAGGGTAGGACATGAGAGTCCTTCAAGGCAACTTGCAGGGCTGCAGAGCTGCGGACGACCTCTTAACGCAACTAGTCCGCGAACATAAGGCTCAGATCATATTGATCAGCGAGCCTTATAGGGGGAGGAATTCGTCCGTTTGGCTGGCAGATGCTACGGGGTATGCAGCGATTTGGATCGCTGACGGGCAGAGGGCTCGCATCGGCGCCCGCGGCTCAGGGAACGGTCACGTGTGGGTGACATACGGAGGGATCACTTTTGTGAGCTGCTACCTGTCTCCGAACGACTCAATGCAGGAATTCGGAGTCAAACTTAGCTCACTGGAAGACTCTCTCCGTGGCATCGCTGGTAATGTCATCGTAGGGGGTGACTTCAATGCAAGGGCATTGGAGTGGGGCATGCCCACTGAAAACACATCGAGGTTGGGTTTGTTAGTATTGAATACGGGTTCGACGCCAACATTCAGAAGGCCCGGTTTTAGCGAATCCATTCCCGATGTCACCATGGCATCGAAAAGAGTCGCGGCACTTGTCAGCGATTGGAAGGAGATGGAAGATTACACTGCAAGTGATCATAATTACATCACCTTCCAAATTGGTGAGAGTAGGCAAAGACGCCAAGGCTCTTCCTGTAAGTGGCTAGGCTGGAATGCCGCTAAACTTAACAGGAACGAGATGGTCGCATCGCTCGTTTCGAGCTTGGCAGGGGAGCCTCTAATATCTGAGACCCCAGTGACTCGTGCAGCAGTAGAGGCCACTGTTAATAGCACCATGGGGTGGATTCGCAGGGCGTGTGAGGCTTCAATGCCCAAACGAAAGCCCTTTCGTTGGAGGCAACATGCGTACTGGTGACCTGGGAAGGGTGTGGGAAGGGTGACCTGGGCAGCCCATCGGCATACCGCCCGCTGTGCATGCTGCACACTGCTGGAAAGCTTCTCAAAGGGTTACTTAAGCCGCGATTGCTGTCAGCAGTGTGATCAGCTGGTGATCTTTCTTGCAGGCAGCACGGCTTCCGGAAAGAGCATTCAACAATCGATGCCATCTCAGAGGTTGTTGGGGCTGTAGCAAGAGCGGAAGAGGTATGTTACCGGGCCAGACCGGTCGTCTTGCTGGTAACGCTTGACGTGCAAAACGCCTTCAACTCGGCGAGGTGGACAGACATCCTTCGGGCCCTTGAGGGGAGGTTCAGTATCCCTGGCTACTTGCTGGCCTTGATGAGGGACTACCTCGGGGACCGATGGTTGCTCTACGATACAGAGGACGGAGTCAGAAGGAGGCTTATCACCTCAGGTCGATCTTAGGGCCTGACCTCTGAAACATCATGAACGATGATCTGCTGCGCCTGGAAATGCCTGCGGATGTGTTCCTAGTAGGTTACGCTGATGACGTCGCAGCTGTAATCACTTCTAGATCTGCCGATTTCGCTCAACTTAGACTTAATCAAGTTATGAGAAGAGTGGATCGGTGGATGATTGAGCACGGCCTCCAGCTGGCAGTCTCAAAGACAGAGATTGTCATGCTGACGAAGCGGAGGATACCAACTGTCATGCCCATGACAGTTGGCTCCGTTGAGGTCCAGACCAGCAAGTCGGCCAGGTATCTGGGAGTGATCCTGGACACCAGGCTGATGTATTGGGATCATATCCGCAGGGCATGTGATAGGGCTCTAGTAGTCGTCACTTCGCTGATTAGGCTAATGGCCAACGTTGGCGGGCCCAGTGAGACAAGACGGAGACTGCTGATGGAGACGACCAATTCCATCTTGCTATATGGCGCCGAAATTTGGGGAGATGCGCTCCGAACTAGGAAGTTCCGAAAGCGCATTGCCAGTGTCCATTGCAGGGGTGCCCTGCGAACCGCCTGTAGCTACCGCACGATCTCGGAAGAGGCTGTGATGGTTGTATCGGGAGTAATCCCGATCGATATGCTAGCGCGAGAGCGCAAGGAATGGTACCTCTATCGCTCAGAGCTGGACAGAACGGAGGCTTTGACGCACGCGTGTACACTGACACTCCAACTTTGGCAACAACGTTGGAGTGAAAGTGATAAAAGACGCTGGACGGCTAAGCTAATTGGTCTTATTGAGCCTTGGCTTAACCGGAGCCACGGAGAGGTAAACTTTTACCTTTGTCAATTTTTGACAGGGCACGGTTACTTCAGGAAATACCTGAACAGAATGGGTAAGGTGGTCACACCGTACTGCCGGTACTGTGTGACTGAGCTCGATGATGCTCAGCACACATTCTTTATGTGCAGTCGCTTCGCAAGTTTGAGGCGTACCATTGAGTCCACGATCGGCCTGGTAGCGCCTGAGACGATCGTGGATGCAATGCTGCGAAACGAGGAGAACTGGCGCGCAGTCTCAACATACGTTGAGGAAGTGCTGCGCATAAAGCGGGAGGAGGGTTGTCTTACCGATTCATAAGCTGTGGTAGTTTTTGAAGTCCGTGGTTACCAATGGGTGAGTTAGCACGACCGGGTCGAAGCAGTGCTTAGACGGGTCCCGACTCGGAACTTCGTGGGCTTGTAGAAGGTCCTTTTTTTTAGTGAGTCAAACCTCACATACCCCGTGGTGAAAGGTCACTTGGGGATCTGAAAAGCAGATTTTTTTTTGCCATCTACACTAGGGAAAAAGAAGAAGTAAAGCTTAATATATGGCATGCAGAAACGTATATTATTATTATACCTCATTTGTCATGATTCCTCAAAGTAGCATTTTACCACTTCCAACGAATCCATTTGCCAGTTCCATGCGCCTTTTCTTTTTTTACTAATGCTCGAAGAACATTAAGCCGCATTTTCAATGCTGGCTTGGAGTGAAATTTGTTTGCGTACAGTTTTGCTCTCATTCACTTTCACATATTTTCCTCTCTCTCTAACCAATCTCTAAAATCTGTTGTTGAACTCTAGAGTTGGACCTATTTCAACACCAGCGTGAAGCTCTTCGGACATTTTCGAATTTTTAAATTCACTACTTTCAAATAGAGAGCGTTGCTGAAAGATTTATTTATAGTGAAGTGTAAAGAGTTGTTTCCGCGTTTAAAAAAGATAATGTCATAGAAAATATATTTGGATGAATGATTTTTGCATTGAAATCAATTATGAAACAAATTCATAACCCATCTGTGATAAGAATATTTATTGAAAATTAAATTCAAATATATGTTACGACAGATGTTGAAGTAGCCTAAAAAGAAAATCGATTAACCATGGTTCCGATTGTTTACTTACCTGACTATTGGATGACAGCGGACTGACTGCCATCATGACATCTCCCAGCCATTCCAGTAGACAGCGAAATTCCAGTCAGCTGATGCCAGGCATTAATGCTGTATTCTATTATGAAATTTGACCAAGTTAATAGTAGTTTAGTAAACAGTAAAAATGTACCGAAATTTTCATCGATATAAAAGAAAGTACCAGTTAGCTCTTTTTGTTAGTAAAATTTTGGTTTAGTCAATATGATTTTTTTGTATCTTTTTTTCGATTTGTTCGCATGATAATCTCGCATTTTTTTCGTACATTTTAATTGTTGTACATAAGTGAAATTGAAAATAAATTATTGAATTGTTTCTTCGCGTTCTTTTAATTCGTGAAATTGCAAGTGAAAGACAAAACATTTGGTCCTTCGAACCGGATCATCGAAATTAATATCGTCGGAATTAATACCAGTTAGTTATCGTATCGAAATTAAGTGTTTGAGAAAACAATTAGAACAAGCAAAAGAAATTATAGTGCCTGGTGATTTTATAAACAGTGATTTAAAGTTAAAGAAACTTAATAGATCAAGTGCGGGCGCGATAACGGATAATCGCGAAAATTCATATAACTGAACAGAATCCTGTAAGCCGGGGTAAGTCCTGTTCCTTTTTTCTTCCTTTACATTACTTTTTAATATCAATTGTCATACATTTCGTATATATCCATATATTTCCATCCATATATCCATATATTTCCATATATTCGTACATCCATTTCTCTTACTTGGTCGTATTGGTACAAAAAGTACACAGATTTGGTGAAATTTGAAATCATATTGGGCGAAATATATATTAATTCAGATCAAATTGCAATTTTCGGCAAACATTTTATTGAAGCGACATCAAGCACTTTGTTGGTTTATATTGTATAGATTGTGGCTTTAATTCAAATATTGAAATTTGAAATTGAGTATTGGGCGAAGTCCCTAGTCAGAAAGCAGATAGTGTGTATTGACTATCATACACTTAATTAGCAAATTCGATTTTGGGCGAATAGTTGATTTGATCTACATCGGACATTTTGTGAATTGAATATTTATATTGAATTGGCGACTCATTAACTTGCGAATTGTGTTGATGAGATCGTAATCTAACTAGATACTTGTTGGTTAGTACATTCCATACCGTTGGAATTTTCCAAATATTACATTGGGCACTGTTGCAAAGTATTAACTCGTGAGTTTTGCAGTGAAAACTGTTCTAAATAATTGAAGTGTATCACGGTTCTCACTATGGAAAATTTGATGGTGCAACAGAAATTAGCTTTACAGCAATTAAATAGACTTGGGTCTAACTACAAAAAGGATTCTGTTACTCGCAAAACAGTTTCATATTGTGAGAAGATACAAGAAAGGTTGAAAAGTAGCTACGATCTTTTCAACGAAAACCACCTTAAAATACTTTCGTTATTGAAAGGGGAAGACGCTGAGCTCAACTTAGAATATTTTTTGAGTAAAATATACAGCCAGTTTGACGAGTTGCAGTTGAAATTTGCATCGGAAGTAGAGGAGCAGTTGAGAGAAGCGTTAAGCAAACAGCGGGCAGCAGAGCAGCAGGTAGCAGATAAAATGGCATCGGAGCAAAAGGATTCAGGAGTCATTCAGGATAAAGGAACTGGACAAGAAGGAAAAGCGCTTATGGAAACCGGAGCACAGGAGTTGGAGCCGCACTTTGAGGATATAAAACTCCCTCGTATTTCTCTACCAAAGTTCCATGGCAACTATGACTCGTGGATTTCTTTCCGTTATTTATTTAGATCGCTCATCCACAATCGTCCGAACATGTCCAAGGTGCAAAAACTTCACTATTTGAAGTGTAGACTATCTGGGGAGGCTGAAGGTCTGTTGCGACAATATGCAATCACTGAAGCGAACTACGACATTGCATGGCGAGTCCTAAACGATAGGTACGACAATGTGAATGTTTTGTTGAGCACGCAGTTTAAACGCTTGTTTTCGATAGCAAATGCTAATGAGTCAGCATCCTCGCTATAATCTTTACTCGAAAAAGCGATGGAGTGTATTCAAGCCATTGAAAACATGGGTGTAGAAAATTTGTGGCATGCCACGTTGGTGCATGTTATAACACAAAGATTACCTCCATCTACAAGACAACAGTGGGAACTAGAGCATGTACAGAGGACCACACTTCCCTCATTGAATGATGTATCTGAATTTTTGCAACGTAGATTTAGGGCATTGGAAGCTGCGGGAATAGACCGTATAAGAGTTCCCAGAAATACAAGTATGTTTCAACCCCCAAAACTTGCAGAACTATGCAACTCAAATGGCTCAAAGCTGTGTAGTTTGTAGAGCAGGCCATCACATTCGACAGTGTCCCTCCTTTAGTGAAATGAATTACGAGTCAAAGTTCGAAACTGTTAAACAGAAAAGGCTTTGTATTAATTGCTTGACGAAAGGACACATAATTGCAAATTGTCCAAGTAGTAGTAGATGCGCAAAGTGCAAAAAATCCCATCATACTCTCCTGCATAGAGACAGCGACAACAAATGTGGTTACTTCCGGCCCACTGAGCGTCGATGCAGCAGAGTTTGCATCTAGTCGTGCACCAGCATCAAATGTTGCTCTGAACGAAGCTGAAATACAAACACTGAGTGCTGTTGCATCAAAGCAAGTTCTCTTAGCAACAGCATTAGTGACAGTACAAACTCCAAGTGGTTGTGCAAACTTAAGGGGATTATTGGACCAAGGCTCTCAAGCATCGTTCATTAGTGAGAATGCCATCCAACAGCTAAATGTAAAACGAATGTACACAAATACTACTATTAGTGGTATTGGCAGAACAAATAATACTTCGACGAAAGGAATCGTACGCTTAATGTTGACTCTTTGTGATAAACAGTCTTTGGAAATAGAAGCCTATATTTTAGATCAATTGACAAATCTAATACCCACTTGGAAAGTTTCTACGGATGTACAAAATCAATTGAAAACCTTCAATTTAGCTGATCCCAATTTCGACAAACCGGGAAGGATTGATTTACTGCTGGGAGCGGATGTTTATGCTCAAGTTATATCAGGCGATATTCATAAACTTCCGATGGGACCAATTGTCCAAAGAACCAGCTTAGGATGGATTGTTTCAGGAGCCGTGCACACTCAACCGCACCGTACTCTTCAAAGTTTTAAATTGGAAGTAAATCATCATGACGATTTATGTGGAGAACTTAGGAAATTTTGGGAATTGGAGGAAGTCAATGTATCTCAGCAACAAACGAAAGAAGATCAGCTTTGTGAAGAGTTCTACTTGAAAAATACTTATCGTGATCCAGATGGTAGATATGTTACTCGTCTGCCATTTAAAGATGGTTTTAACCGACACATGTTAGGTGAATCAACAAATAGTGCGCTTTCCAGCTTAGTGTCGTTAGAAAGAAAGTTTGCAAAGAATCCAGAATTGTACACGGAATATTCAAAGTGCATTCGGGAATATTCGGAGTTGAATCATATGCGTGAAGTCGGTGACAGTATTGAATTACAAGTTGACAATAACGGAGTTGTTAAATGCAAAAGTAACTACCTCCCTCATCATGTGGTATACAAAGAAAGCAGCAGTACACGCGCTCGAGTTGTTTTTGATGCTTCGCGAAAAACAAATAATGGAATTTCTCTTAACGAAGCACTCTATGCTGGTCCTTCTCTTCAAAATAGCCTCGATACCATCTTGTTAAAATGGAGGTATTTACAATTCGTATGTATAGCAGATATTGAAAAAATGTACCGCCAAATTCGTATGCATCCAGAAGATTCTAATTTACAACGCATTGTTTGGCGAAATAGTCTTCAAGAAGCAATCCATGACTATTGTTTGACCACAGTTACTTTTGGTGTGACTTGTGCACCATTTTTAGCCATCCGTACTCTCAAAAAACTTGCGGAAGATTCACAGTCCTCGTTTGTCATGGCACACAAGGCAATCATGGAAGAATTTTATGTAGACGATCTTTTGTCCGGTGGACCCAGTTTGGACCTTGCCCTCGCTAAAAGAAATGAATTAAGAACGTTATTAAGCTCGGCAGGTTTTAAACTACGAAAATGGGCAGCCAATCATGAACAACTCCTGTGTGATATTCCTTTGGAGCACCGTGAAACCCTTCCAATCTTAGATATGAATCTCGTTCAGGGTCTCAAAACACTTGGCATTATATGGTATCCAAACACGGATGAATTTGCATACAAAATACACATTGATATGAATGATGATATATATACAAAACGGAAAATACTATCTGACATAGCGAGACTGTTTGATCCCCTCGGATGGATTTCTCCAGTCGTTGTCGTAGCCAAAATATTGATGCAGTCATTATGGTTAGATGGGATAACTTGGGATGAAAACGTTCCTACTGACATAGCAGGTAGATGGCACACTTTCAAATCAGATTTGGAAACTTTACAAAATATCAGAATACCTAGATGGTTAAAAAATGAAACTAACGATATTATCGAATTGCATGGTTTTAGTGATGCCTCGCAGAAAGCGTATGCGGCAGTCGTTTATTTCGTTACACGGACTCAAACCAACAATACATCTTCACTACTATTAACCAAAACGAAGGTAGCACCGGTTAAAGCTATTTCAATTCCACGTTTGGAATTATGTGGAGCGCTCTTGCTGGCTAAAATTGTACATCGAATTACACAATCACTAAATTTAAACGTATCAGGGGTATATTTATGGACTGATTCAACCATCTTTTTGGCATGGTTGGCCAAGCATCCATCAACTTGGACAACTTTTGTAGCTAATCGAACTACACAGATTCATGAAGCGGTTAAGGATATTCCATGGAACTATGTACCGTCGGAGCAGAATCCAGCAGATATGGCATCACGCGGTGTTTTTCCCAAGCAACTCATCGAAAGCAAACTGTGGTGGAATGGACCTGAATGGTTGAAGCAGCAAAGAGAAAATTGGCCTGATAAACCGTCTCTGCCAGCATGCGTAACAGAAAAGAGGAAAAAATCAATCATGAGCTTATTAGCATCTCATTCAGAAACACAATTTTTGGACTTGTGGTTGGCCAAGTATTCGTCATTGACACGGCTCGTCAGAATTACCGCTTATTGCTTTCGATTCATATCATTAGTAAAGGGAAGTCGTAACATATCCTCACATTTAAGTACAAAAGAGCTTGACTTGGTTTTAAAATTTTGGATTAAATACTCGCAGCAAACGGATTATCAAGCAGAAATTGAGCTTTTAAGACATAAACGGCCTATCGACAATAAAAGTCATTTATTGAAATTGAGCCCCTTCTTAGACGCGAACGGAATCTTGCGAGTTGGAGGTCGACTTGCAAACGCCGATCTTCCTTATGACATGAAATATCCGATAATTATCTCAAAAAGGAGTAAGCTTTTACCACTCATTTGCTCGAATTATCATTTGCTTATGTTGCATGGAGGAGTGCAACTCACGTTAAACATGATTAGACAAAAATACTGGATCATTGATGGAAGAAACGTAATTCGACACTTCATACAGAAATGCATTGTGTGTTACAAACAAAAGGCACAAACGAGAACACAATTGATGGGTAATCTGCCAGAGCAAAGAATTACTCCTTCCAGACCATTCACGCATTGTGGTGTTGATTATTGCGGGCCAGTTGATATCAAGATATCTAAAGGAAGAGGTTCACGATCATCCAAGGGTTACGTGGCAATATTTGTGTGTCTGGCTGTGAAAGCAATCCACTTGGAATTAGTTGGCGATTTGTCTACACAATGTTTTTTAGCTGCTTTCCGACGCTTCGTAAGCCGACGCGGACTATGTAGTCACCTATATAGTGATTGCGGTACAAATTTCGGTGGAGCCAACAAAGAATTGAAGCAAACGATTGAACGAAACAAAACATTGGCACAGGAACTTTCTAATGAAGGCATTACTTGGCATTTTAATCCCCCGTCAGCTCCACATTTTGGTGGATTGTGGGAAGCCGGAGTCAAGTCTACAAAGCATCACTTGAGAAGAATTGTTGGGACTGCAGCGTTGACCTTTGAAGAATTTCACACAGTCCTGACCAGAATAGAAGCATGCCTGAATTCACGACCTCTCTGCCCGCTGACGAACGATCCTAATGATTTAAACGCCTTAACACCTGGACATTTTTTGATAGGAGCCGCGTTATTAGCAGTGCCAGAGGACAATCTCATGGACATAAAACTCAATCGATTGGATCGCTGGCAATTAACACAACGAATAACACAGAATTTTTGGAAAAGGCGGTCGATGGAATACATAACCAGACTGCAACAAAGACCCAAATGGAATCGCCGCTGCCCAAACGTCGAAATTAACGATTTGGTTTTAGTAAAAGATGATCGTTTGCCATCGTAAAATGGCCTATGGGCCGAATTGTAAAATTACACCCTGGGAAAGATGGACTAACCAGAGTAGTAACAATTCGCACAGCCAACCAGGAATTAGATCGGCCCATTGCTAAAATCGCCTTGTTGTCCATAGAAAAAGCCCAACCAAAAGAACACTGAATTGAATTATAGTATATGAATAATCGACAATAATGAATTAGATATCATGAATTATGAAATTGGAAGTCGATGAATTAGAAGCCAACATTATTACTATGTAAATACTATTAAATCTTCGTTGACCAAGTAAAGTTATTTGAATTCACTTCTCGTTATTATCATAATCCTCATCCATTTCCTATTCCCATTCCACCCGTATTACTTACAGCGTTCGAGAATGGCGAGTCGGGGCGCCGCGTAAATAACCCCTAGTCGCAGGATATGTTGTTTACTTGTAAGGAGGAAATGCCACAAGTAATATCAACATATCGTATCCCTTAACAAATAAACGGATTTAAAACCATCGGATTGTTTATGACAGAACTTCGACAAGAAACCTCGGATTGGTAATTGAATATCAATATGAAAGGTTATTCAAGCTCTATTTACAGGCGTTGATTCTGACCTGGCGGACCATCGGGGGGAGTATGTTGAAGCAGCCTAAAAAGAAAATCGATTAACCATGGTTCCGATTGTTTACTTACCTGACTATTGGATGACAGCGGACTGACTGCCATCATGACATCTCCCAGCCATTCCAGTAGACAGCGAAATTCCAGTTAGCTGATGCCAGGCATTAATGCTGTATTCTATTATGAAATTTGACCAAGTTAATAGTAGTTTAGTAAACAGTAAAAATGTACCGAAATTTTCATCGATATAAAAGAAAGTACCAGTTAGCTCTTTTCGTTAGTAAAATTTTGGTTTAGTTAGTTTGATTTTTTCGTATCTTTTTTTTCGATTTGTTCGCATGATAATCTCGCATTTTTTTCGTACATTTTAATTGTTGTACATAAGTGAAATTGAAAATAAATTATTGAATTGTTTCTTCGCGTTCTTTTAATTCGTGAAATTGCAAGTGAAAGACAAAACAACAGATGTCGTTGTACCTTCAAAATTCAAATTCGAAGGATTTCATGTGTTGAAAACTGTGAGGTTGAAGTAGGCTTTGCCGGCAAATGGACAAACCAAAGGCGTATGCGATTTCAATTTGCATTTTTTCTCCTGGGGATCAAGAATAAAATGCGGTGTTTAAAATTTTCAAATTTTGCCTCATTAAAATTTCGAGTGAAAGGTTATAATTATTACGTTCCATTAACGTTGCCATAGTTTTTGATATTTTATGGTGAAGCAAATATAGCCCTTGATAAAGACAATGATACTGCTGAAAATTAAATTCACGGAATAAATGAGAATAGTTTGCCTTTAAAACACACAATCACTGATAAATCGATTGAAAAAAAAATTGTTATACATGATTAATTTATATTATAATTTTATATTACTTGTATATATCATAAAAATACATACCATAAACATAAATTATTACGTGCTTTCGAAGAAAGTGAAATCTATCTGCTACAGACCTACTTAATGTTCAGCATCAATGATAATTTGAAAACCTGCTTAAGTATTCATTGCAAGCTTCAGCACATTGTACATATCTAAATGGTTAATGATTCAACCTTTTTTGATCGGATTGTAATAAACTCCTTGGCCATTGTGTTATGTGCATCCCAGCCAAGTAATTTGGGCATGGTTTAATTTTTTTTCATCCAAAGTAATTCGCATCATTTAAGTGCCGTTGTCAGCTAGATGTTGGATGCAAAGTGACGTAATGTGCTTTTTGCTCAGCAAAAATACTGGAAATTAGTAAATGGCCAAGACTAATTTTCCATGATATTAATACGCTCAGCTCAGTAACCTCCACCTGCACATTCAACTCCAAACGTATTTTCACCTTCACCCAAACCTGTTCCAAAATCATTGCTTCGAAGTAATTAAGATTGGCAGCACCCATTACTGTCCACTCATTTTATTCCTACAGAAATTCCTGATACAAAATCTCGCAGGATAAGTTCAGTCGATATCGAACGATCAACAAGTAAAGAAGTCTAAAAGCTCTAGCGCACCTGAACCGCTAGAAACACTAATGTTCGAAGAACAGTAAAAGAATCGTCCAGGTTTTGAGTGCATATTCCACTACATGTGCTGCTTATTACGGCCAAACTGTTTCAAATGCCACGCTTTACTTTGGTCTCAGGAATGCATTATAACTCATATGGTGGAAGGTTTCAGATATTACCACTGGCATGAATTTCAACGTTTATGAGAGCAAAACACGGGTTAATTATATTCGTTATCAGTTGCTTATTTCACATAATTTTGAAAGCAGCATCTCATATAACATCAATGAAGAAAATGTTCAGTGCCTGCAGCACTGTAACTGAAGTTGGTGTTTTGGGCTGCGATCCGAAATATTTGCAGAACCTTGGGAATTGAAACATTGGTTATTTATTTTCATTGTAAATGTTTTCGGTATGAATACTAACTGTAAGCATTTATTGATAAAAAAATAGCACAACCGAATCGTGCTTGCAACCTTTTGCCAGTATCAAAGACAAGAATATATCACATCTGCTTCACGTTGTTATATTACATTCGAAATTACAGGAGCATAAAGAAATTTAGGGTTACCTGCAGCGAGTTTTTCAAATAATCGAAAGCTTAATATTTGCTATTTATTGTCACTACAATATCATTACCATTTGAAAATTCTACGATAAAACCGCTTAATTAAGATATTGCAATTAAACACAAAACCAACAATAGCTGGCAGCCCTATCATGGCTTTTCAACCAAAATTTGGCCTGAATAATGTTTATGATAGGTTTCATTAATTGTATGAAATTCGTATTGATTTCATTTCTGCACTGGAAGTTATAGGGCAAAACGTTTTATTTTCCTGAGCGAATTTTCAAAACCAAAGACACAAAAATTACCATAACTGGCAGCACCAATCTAATTTTTCAACCAAATTTCCACCAAACAGAGCTTAAAGTAAGGTTCAGCTACTGTGTCAATTTCATGTAAATCTGGTATCTAATTCACATTTCATAGGGCAAAAAGCAGTTTTTTTCTTTGTAATTTTTCAAGATAGCACCACTGGCACAGAAATGCTTACAATTCAAAATCGCTTCTATCAGATCTGATCCTTCTTAAGTCCAATGCATTCTGTAAATTTCAGCTGTATGTGTTTATTGGTTCGTGAGTTCCCGTGAACAGAAGTTTTTGATGCTAAAAATATAGGTTAACTGGGAGAGGGTTACCGTTCTTGTCCGACATTCAATTTTCAAAGTTTTACTTTGAACGTGTAGATAAAACATAAGATTTGTATGCAGATTGGTTTTATTGTAAGAAACGGACATTTTTTTGAATATTCGATGGTTTGAATGTTTTCACTTCCAATTTTTATTTTTTAAAATTTAAGACATCAAAATTATCATAGCTGGCAGCTCCAACCGAATTTTGCAACCAAGTTTCTACTTAACGTGGTTTGAGGCAAGGTCCAGCTACTGTGTGAATTTCGTCAAAATCGAACGATTCAATCAGAATTTATAGGGCTAAAAGCAGTTATCTTTTTTAGTGATTTTTCAAGATGGCACCACTGGCACAGAATCGCCTGCATTTCAAAATCACTTCTATCAGACCTGGTCCTATTTAAGACCAATACATTTTGCAAATTTCAATTCATTCTGCTCATCGAATCGTGAGTTTCCGTGAACAGAAGTTTTTGATGCTAAAAATATAGGTAAATTGGGCAAGGGTTACCAGGCGTGCCCGTTATACCATATCAAATTTTATATTTTGTCTATGTAAACAAAGCACAGGATTTACATATGAGTGGCTTTTTTTTGAAGAAGCGGCATTTTTTCAAGAGAAACGATGATTTGGAGGTTTTCACTTTCAGTGCCTGCCCTAGCTACAGGGTTGCCAGCACGCTAATTAAACTACACAAACTACACAAATCTACAACTAAATAACGCAAATATGTCCTGAAAATTTCGTAATGATTGAATAGCTCTGTCAAAAGTTATCGCATTTTAAAAATTTTCAAATTTTCCCGTTCTCTTTTTAGGCACCCAGCGCACACATGGGGTTAAAAAATTCCAAAACATTACCCGATTCACATGTAAAACACGTGCGAAATTTATTTCGTTAACTTTATTTTTGCGAAAATTATTTGTGTACGAAATAATAGGTATATTAAAAATATCACTTAAATGGCCGCCCGCGCCAAAATGTTAACAATAACTGACATTTAGTGAGACCTGGACCTATGTTGTATATACAACAAAATATCCTGAAAGTTTCAGCTCAATCGGATGGCGCGTTCCCGAGATTATCTCACTGAAATTTTTTGATGATATATATATACTATATATATATACATATATATATATATATATATATATATATATATATATATATATATATATATATATATATATATATATATATATATATATATATATATATATATAGATATATATATATATATATATATATATATATATATATATATATATATATATATATATATATATATATATATATATATATATATATATATATATATATATATATATATGGAAATATGAATTTTTGGCCGAATCGATTTTAATACTAATGTTCTTCGAACATTAGTAAAAAGGGTAACTTTAGTTTATGACAGCTAATGTGTACGCAGATACATTACACTCCAAGCCAGCATTGGAAACGCGGCCTAGCTCTAAAAGTGAGTTTATCGTAATTTAACTCCAAGCGAACATTCAAATTATTAGTTTATACAACATTTAAATTAATTATTTATATAACATATGAAATACAAATTATTATATATATCATACAAATTACTAGCTAATTTGATCGATTTAATCGTTTGTTTTCAAGAAATCTAGAAAAAAATCCGATTATATAAGTTTTTCATAAAATTCGCCCAAACTAGCAATGAGTGCTACAGCTTTGAGTTTTCAAAGCACAAAATGTCATCACAATTTTTGAATTTCGAAAATTTATCATAGGGAACAGGCCAGCTCTACTCTGAGATTCGGCAAAAGCTCACTCCAGCATTGGAAACGCGGCCTGAGTATAAGAGTTTTTCGCCGAAAATTTATATTACTTTATATATATATATATATATATATATATATATATATATATATATATATATATATATATATATATATATATATATATATATATATATATATATATATATATATATATATATATATATATATATATATATATATATATATATATATATATATATATATATATATATATGTATGCCACAGTGAAATGGTTAAGCGAGATAATCTCTGGAGTGGCCAATCCGATTGAGCTGAAATTTTTGGAGAACGTAGATATATATAGTAGGTAGGTCCATAACTCTATCAAATTCAGATATCCTTAACGTCTTGGCCGCGGCGAGCGTTTTAGTGAATTTTGAGGTACTCCTATATTTCCAAGCAGTGTAAATTTTTGTTCAAAAAAGTATTGGGAATGAAAACTAATTATGTTCTCTTAGCTTGTCTATGATCAAGAATTGACAATTTTAGGCCGAGTAGTAGGCAAAGATTTTTTTTGCAAATTTTGATTTGTCAATACCACCACCAAAAAGGGCTAATAGCCGTTGTAGTGATCGACCATTGTCATGTATTGGTTGGCCACTGACGACGTAGATTTAAGATTGATTTTGGAAGGAAACAAATTTAATAACTTCAAGCCGCACAATGCCGAACAACGTACGCAACAGACCGAAATTTCGCCAAAAATCACTTGCTACCCGCCCGAAATTGGGACCTCCCGAAACGCCAAAACGCGATCTCAACGACGTCCGACCACTAACTTGAGTTGAATCAAAATATAAACTTACCGGAATGGGGCATCGCAGATCACGGATTGTTACTGACCAGCGAAGATTTCCCAAGCTCTGGAAATCGGGATGTCCACTCGGCGGCAGAGAAGGCGCGCCCTACAGCAACCTCAAAAGACAGAAGGGAACCACCAAGAACCGGAACCAAGTTTTAGAATCGAAAGGAGCACCTACCTGACGCAACACTGTTGTAGGTTTTCCAAGTGATCACCGGTCTCCCGCCGCGTAGTAAAGGGCCGTGCGCCCCCTACACATCACAATTGGGAGCCTCTGCTACCCAGGCCTGATCGAAAAACGCGGAAAATAAGCGAATAAATGCACGCACCACTTAAAATTCCTCGTTGTTTACCCACGGAATAAATAAACCGACGTCCATTACGTTCAAAATGTCAAAATGAGAAGCAATCCACATCGTCCCACACAAATTCCACACTACACGAGAATCCCGGTGTCTAGCAACTAAAATATGTGGTGGATTGGTTCGGATCTTGGGGCACACGCGCGAAGCGTTCTTTGAACCCAAGCAACGGACCCGCAGGAAAAACCGGTGGCCAGAGGGTTCATGCTGAAGCAACCTCGACTAGATCGGTCTTATGAAAATCAGCCCGTGGAGTGTGCAAAAGGAACCTGACAATTTTTCCAAATCGCAGCTGTGTGGTAATGATCCAATTTCAACATTTTGCGTCATTCGCTTTTTGAAAATCAGACAGTGGAGTGTGCGGAAGGAACCTGACAATTTTTCCAAATCGCAGGTGTGTGGACCAAGCCCATTTCTATGTTTTGCGTTTTGTCGCTTTTTGAAAATCAGCCCGTGGAGTGTGTGGAAGGAATCTGACAATTTTTCCAAATCGCAGGTGTGTGGTAACGAGGCAAATTCTACATTTTGCGCTTTTGCTTTTTGAAAATCAGCCAGTAGAGTGTGCGGAAGGAACCTGACAATTTTTCCAAATCGCAGGTGTGTGTGGTACCGAGCCAATTGGTACATTTTTGCCACGTGAAAATCCAATCAACTCGACATTTTACGATCTGTGGAGCGTGCATATGAAGTCTGGCGAATTTCCAGATCACAGAAGAAGGTCTATTTATCTCTGAATCGTCGAGGAACTCCTTCGAGTTCTCAACTCGCAGCTTGCCGACGTCGGAATGACGACATCGCATTCCCACTTAGCAATAATACAGCTCAAGGCGACTCGAGAAACGTTTTGCCTCATAAGCTCTGTGGTGCAGTGGGTAGCGTGGCAGACCGTCAACCAAGTGGTCTCGAGCTCAGAACTCGAGCCAAATATGATGATGACCAATGGAATGTGCATTAAAACATAAGACACCAGTTCTATCGAAACCAATCTACTGTATTAGTCTAATGTCTAGAAGTTAAGCTTAATATATGGCATGCAGAAACGTATATTATTATTATACCTCATTTGTCATGATTCCTCAAAGTAGCATTTTACCACTTCCAACG